>CAEKDK010000005.1:7070000-7397500 GCA_903112645.1 Prunus armeniaca | reverse complement strand
TTACAAGCTGGAAGTGATTCAGAACCCATTGATTCTCTTCTAAGCATGTGCTAGTACTTAGAAAATGATTTACTTATATTCATTTATGCAAGCTTTACACCATTGTTGCTGGGCAAAGATAGTCGAGGAACCTCAATGAAAGACAAGTCACAACATTACTAAGAGCAACTTGTCAACATCTTAACGAGCGGGAGTTCAACACAATGCAGGTATATTTGTTCTTTTTTATTTTGACATTAAATGCATTTCTTAATATATAAATGAGTTTTTATCTTCTTTTTTTTATATAATCATGTTGCTGCATTTATGCATATGCTTAGGCAAAATAATTCAACCGGAGGTCGTTTCATGAAGGTGTTTGGAATGCAAGTGATAGAAAAAAAGATTTTCAACTTTACAAGCTGGAAGCGATTCAGAACTCATTCATTCTCTTCTAAACATGTACTAATATTTAGGAAATATTTTATTATTTTCGTTTATGCAAGATTTGCACCATTGTTGCTGAGCAAAGATAGTCGAGGAACCTCAATGATAAAAAAGTAACAACATTACTAAGAGCAACTTGTCAACATCTTAACGAGCAGGAGTTCAACACAATGCATGTATATTTGTGTTTTTTTATTTTGACATTAATGCATTCATTTCTCTATAATATAAATAAATTTTTTTATTTTTTTTATTTTTATCTTTTTTTTTTTTTTTTTTTTTTTTTTTTTTTTTTTTATAAAATCATATTATTGCTGTATGCTTAAGCTTAAAACAATTCAACTGGAGGTGATTTCATGAAGGTGTTTGGAATGCAAGTGTTAGAAAAAAAAGATTTTCAGCCTTACAAGCTGGAAGCGATTCAAAACTCATTCATTCTCTTCTAAACATGTACTAATATTTAGGAAATGATTTATTATTTTCATTTATGCAAGATTTGCACCATTGTTACTGAGCAAAAATAGTCGAGGAACGTCAATGATAAAAAAAAAGTAACAACATTACCAAGAGCAACTTGTCAACATCTTAACGAGCGGGAGTTCAACACAATGGAGGTCTATTTGTGATTTTTATTTTGACATTGAATGCATTTCTTAATCTATAATTGAGTTTTTATCTTATTTCTTATAATTATGTTGCTTCATTTATGCAAATGCTTAGGCAAAATAATTCAACCGGAGGTGGTTTCATGAAGAAGGTATTTGGAATGCAAGTGATAGAAAAAAAAAATATATATATTCAGCCTTACAAGTTGGACGCAATTCAGAACCCATTGATTCTCTTCTAAGCATGTACTAGTATTTAGGAAATGATTTATTTATTTTCCTTTATGCAAGCTTTGCACCATTGTTGCTGGGCAAAGATAGTCAAGGAACCTCAACGAAAAACAAGTCACAACATTACTAAAAGCAATTTGTCAACGTCTTAACGAGAAGGAGTTTAACATAATGCAAGTCTATTTGTGCTTTTTATTTTGACAATTAATATATGTCTTAATCTGCAATTGAGTTTTTATCTTATTTCTTATGATCATGTTGTTGCATTTATGCAAATACTTAGTCAAAATAATTTAACTGGATGTAGTTTCATGAAGATGGTATTTGGAATGCCAATGATAAAAAAAAACAAACAAACAAAATAATTTAACTCTTGTACCAATGCTATCACTCACAAACTCAAAAAATGTTTATAACATTAGATGTCGTTTTCCATGAAGACTCGATGTATTTTTCCTCAGAGTTTATAGTCAAGATTGTTGTGGAATATGGTCATGACATGTCTTGTATAGGTTCAAAGAGAGACTTCAAGCTCATAGGAAAAATACATCGAGTCTTCATGGAAAACGACATCCAATGTTATAAACATTTTTTAGTTGGAGGGTGATAGCATCGTTACACTTTTTTATTAGCAACATATCCTAAAAAGACACAGCGCAATACTTGAGGATTTAACTTGTTGCGATGATACTTATGTAGGAGTACGAAGGCAACACAACCAAAGACATGTGGATGTAAGTTTTGGTTAGCACTGCTCATACAAGCGCATCCATAAGGAGGTGTCAGCGGAAAAGCGCACAGTGGCGATACTAGAGACTTCAAGCTCATAGGAAAAATACATTGAGTCTTCATGGAAAACGAAATTCAATGTTATAAACATTTTTTAGTTGGAGGGTGATAGCATCGCTACACTTTTTGATTAGCAACATATCCTAAAAAGACACAGCGCAATACTTGAGGAGTTAACTTGTTGCGATGATACTTATGTAGGAGTATGAAGGCAACACAACCAAAGACATGTGGATGTAAGTTTTGGTTAGCACTGCTCATACAAGCGCATCCATAAGGAGGCATCAGCGGAAAAGCGCACAATGACGATACTAACTTCTTCCTCTTCTGGGATCTCATAATACTCAAGAAAGCATTCCGTTAATCATGCATATAGGTCCTCCCATGTAAATCTCTCAATGTTGAGTTTAAGGATTTTCATACTCGTTGGATGGTGGAGTGTATAATTTATGTTATCCTTGTATTCATTATTTCTTAACTAATGATAGTTTGAGTATTATCATAAATATATTGTTGAAGAATACAAAGTCCCGCATGAAAACTTGAAAAATTTTAAAGTCACATATTGTTTAAGGTGGCTGTCAAATTGGCCAACAAACCCTACCTTTTTCTAATACATGGGTTCTTACGGAGCAAACAAGATGAGTTGCCTCAATAGGCAATACAAGTTCTTAGTGTTGTTCTTAAGAACAAACCATCTAATATGTATTAGTCTCTGCTTGTTTGGAAGAGTGCATGATTTATGTTATCTTGTATTCATTATTTCCTAATTAATGATAGTTTGAGTGTTGTATTTTCTATCATAGGTACACTGTTAAGAATACAAAGTCTCACATTGGAAACTTGACAAAATGTAAAGTCTCATATAATGAATGTTTCCACTACTAATAACATAGAGGCCTTCTGTGATAAATTCCAACATCTACTGGGCTTTGTAGGTGGTTAAGTTGGGAATAATATCGATGTTACTAGTAGTGGGTTATGTGTTCACCCCTTTGAAATTTACGTTGGTATCAAAGCGGGTTCGAAATAACACTATCTCTCCTTGGGAATAATATCGATGCACTCTCGAATCAGTGTTGCAAGGGCTTGAACGAATAATATTTACATAGACATCACCATCGCAAATATCCCACCACCACAAATCTTCCATCACCACCGCACATCCTATCTTACAAAATTCTTATCTAATGGGAAAAAACGACACCAAATCCTCAGGCACCAAGCCTATTATTTTTCAAACTAAAGGGTTAGGATTCAACACAGGAATCACCCTCACCAAATCAAACTACGATGTCTGGTCTCAAATAATTGAGATGCACATTGCAGAATGTAAAAAACTCTCGTACCTTCACAGCAAAGCCGAGCAGCCTATAGAATCAGATGAAGGGTATGACAAATGGTATTCAGAATACCAAAGAGTCAAGTGATGGTTGTTGATGTCGATAGCTCCTGAAATCATGAAGCGATGCATACGCTTACCCATCACTTGCTCGGGAGATCATGAGAGGTACAATATTGTACTAGAAAATGTGGCCTGCCTTACAAGCTGGGAGTGATTCAGAACCCATTTATTTACCTATGGAGGTACCTTTCTCGACCTTTTAAGTATTTCTTTTCCAGTTTGATTTTCTTCTAAGCATGGTGCTAATATTTAGGAAATGATTTATTTATTTTCCTTTCTACAAGCTTTGCACTATTGTTGCTGGGTAAAGATAGTTGAGGAACCTTAATGAAAGACAAGTCACAGCGTTACTAAGAGCAACTTGTCAATGTCCTAACGAGCGGGATTTCAAAACAATGCAAGTCTATCTGTGCTTTTTATTTTGACATTGAATTTATTTCTTAATCTACAATTGAGTTTTTATCTTGTTTCGTGGAATCATGTTGTTGCATTTATGCAGATGCTTAGCCAAAACAATTTAACATGAGGTGGTTTCGTAAAGGAGATATTTGGAATGCAAGCGATAGAAAGAAAAAAAGAAGAAAGAAAGTATTTTCAACCGTTTTACCCCCTGAAGTACAACCCTTGTAGAAATTAACCCTGTGAACTAAACAATTAGCCAATTTAGCACCCGAATGAATTAAAATCACCAATTTTTTCAAATTTCATCCATTTTTCCGTCCAAAAAGTCACTTGTTATCAACGTGACTTACTATTATTTTTTTTCAACTATTATAAAACCTAAAATGGTTAGAAAATAGAAAAATGAAAAGAAGAACAAAAACCTGACTTACACACTCTCTCTCTCATATGTTCCTTCCCTAAAAAACAATAATGCTAATAATATCAATTCTTCATGTCAAATCTCAAAATTAGCTTAAAGCTAACTTATCATGGGCCATCATGCAAAATAAAAAAGCAGTTTCCAATTGTATGCCTTCAAGTTTCTAACAAGTAAAGCTTGAATAATATCAGCTTTTTAACCAAAAGATGCAATTTTTGTAAACAAACAATCAAGAGAGGAAACAGGAAGTGCTTAATCCACATTCAAACCCTAATGCATTATTTGGTTGTTGAGAAATTGATGTAAAATGACACATGCATCTGAAATTTTAATTCTCTTTCCATTATCCGCTTAACTTTAGTGAAGCCATATAATCTATAACAGCATAAAACACAAACATGGAAGATTTTCCCTTTTTCTTGCCTAAAATTCCCGGCAACCAAACAGAGGATAGAAAACAACAACCCAACAAACAATCTAACAATGAAATTTCTCAATAACACCCAAAGAAAAGGCAATACCCATGAAAAATTACCTAGATTCTACGGCCATGTTGTGAGCTCATAAACTCATTTTATCACAGTTCCGGTATTATCAATCAATTGAATGTGTTTCCTAAGCTTTTTTCTAAGCCCAGTAACAAAATCTCTTTTCAAACTAGAAATAGATTAAATGAAGCTATCGAATAGCGCACCTGTAGTCTAAAAGGAAAAATGTTGCAGAGAAAGAGAGCATATGAGAAAAGTGAAAGAAGGAATAAGAGGTATCAAAAGGAACATATCATAAAAACTTGCCTGGTAGCAGTCGATGTTGAACAAAGGAGACGCAAAGTCGCGAACGCGAGAGAGAGAGAGAGAGGCGAAGTAGCGTGTTCTCAATTTAGCGATGGGCTTATTTTTTAACCAAATTTTAGGCTCTCTGTATAAGAAAAGCAAGTGAGGAGGGTTTTTTACTGTTGGACTCCACAATCCCATTTAACTTAGTCCCCCATCTTACCAAACATGAGCTTCAAGTCCTATTTAGCATAGTCCAAGGGAGTGATGCCTACCAAACATGCCCCTTTGGGTGTTAAATTGGCTGATGTTTTAGTTCGAGGGTTTAAGTTCAATTGCGGTCCTAATTTGGGGGGTGTACAACAATTTTCCCTAGAAAAAATGGCTTTAGTTCATGCTCGAATTTTGCCTCCTTCATTGGTAATCAGTTGTCTCCAGTTTTATTCCCAGTCACTACAAGCATCATTGAACTTGTTTCTGAACTGATGTTTGTATTGATGGGCACAACTAAAATACTATAGCCATGGTTGTGAAACGGAGGCAACTCCGCAGATGGGGAAATGGAATATGATTAACAAGGTGAGGTAGTGGATTTTTTATTCCTTAGATGAAGCTACTAGTAAATTATGCATGTGTGTCGACCTTTAACACCTACGTGTCATAACTTCTGTAATGTGTTTCCTTTTTTTGTGTCAAATCTTCAGTATGGGTTTGATGGTAAGAAAGCAAGATTTTGCAATTGTTGGAAATCAAATCTTGTAATTGAAGGATTGTAAATATTGTAATTATCTTTCCTATATTAGACCCCAAGGTTTATGGGTCAAACCCGGATTGTAGCCTTAATTAGGAATTATGCTAGAATAGGAGATTGTAAACCTAGTATATAAAGGATAGTATTATGTACAGTAGAATATCAGTAACAGAACGATTATTCCATCTCTTTTATTCTTTACATGGTATCAAAGCACCGATCCGGTGGCTCGTGATTTACATTTTTATTTTCTTTTGAAACTTTTGAGGGTTTCACTCCCTTGTCTTCACCATGGGCAATTCCAATGTCCTTGCTAGGAATCATCCACAGCAGCCACGTAATAGCAATAACAATACATGCTCCAATTTTTCAGCACATCAGATCAACACATGTCTTCCAGCAGCCCTTTCTCAAACAGTCCCTTCCTCTCATTTGGGGCCCATCCTCAACGTCCTTGCTGGCCTCTCAAGGGAACAATGCAAACAACTCACTACCGCTATGGTAAATTTGTCTAAACTTCCCTCTGAAAACCCAAATTCTTTTTATAATGCAACAGGTCGATTTCATACTTCCGACACTCCGTCTGTTAATTCTATTTTTTCTAACTCTTGAATTCTTGACAGTGGAGCTATGGATCACATCACATCCGATTCTTCCCTTTTTATTCATAGCAATTCATCTTCTATACCTTCCGTCAATTTACCCACAAGTTCATCTATTCCTATTGATTCCACAAGCACAATTCTTTTTAATAAAGACATCATCCTAGAACATGTTCTTCATGTCCCTACTTTTCGTTTAAATTTAATGTCTGCTAGCAAACTCACCAAATCTCTTCATTGTTGTATAATTCTCTTTCTAGATTTTTGTGTTATTCAGGACTTGGCTACGAGAAAGATGATTAGTTGGGGTAAGCAAAATGAAGGCCTATATTATATGTCGTCGTTGACCAAAGCACCTATCTTTTGTCATGTCATGCACACATCCACCATATGGCATCATCGTCTTGGACATCCTTCCTCTGCTCGCCTTCAGTTGTCATCTAAATCTTTTCCCTTTATATCTTCTTCATTTGGTCATTCTTGCACTGTCTGTCCTATGGCCAAACAAACTCGAATTCCCTTTTCCTTAAGTAGAACATCAACTTCACTATTTGAATTGTTACATTATGATATTTGGGGTCCACACCGTGTTCACTCACATACTGGTGCACATTACTTTCTTACCATTGTGGATGAATTTACTCTATGCACTTGGGTGTTTTTTATGTCACTTAAATCTCAAACACAAACCTTGCTTAAATCCTTTTTTGCCTTGATCAAAAATCAGTTTAATGCCACTATCAAAACCCTTCATACAAATAATGGTTCTGAATTTCTTTCTTTGAAGGATTTTTTTTGTCTCCCACGGGGTTGAATTTTAACGCTCCTGTGTTTATACACCTCAACAAAATGGTGTAGTTGAAAATAAACACCGACACATCCTTAACGTTGCCTGTGCTTTGTGCTTTCAATCGCATATTCCCTTGTCTTTTTGGGGTGACTGTGTTTTGACTATTGTGTATTTAATTAATCGTTTACCCACACCCTCATTGTCTGATAAATCCCTTTTTGAACTGCTTTATCACAAATTACCACATCTTGATCACCTTCGTGTTTTTGGCTGCTTGTGTTACGCCACCAACGTTCATCCCACTCACAAATTTGACCCTCGCGCATGACGTTGTATTTTTTTGGGTTACCCTGCGGGGCAAAAAGGTTACAAACTTTATGATCTTGACACCAAACGTTTTTTTGTGAGTTGGGACGTTAAATTTTTTGATAGTATTTTTCCTTTTCAATCCCACCAAAACACCCCACCCAGCTCTCTCACCCAATCGGTTTTACCTGTACCATATCCAAATGATACAATTTTTTTCCCCACATAGTCCCACTCCCTCCCTACAGCTTCTCAAATCCATCTACCCAATCCTACTACACCTACACATAGCCATCTACCCGATCCCACTCCACTTCTACCAACCCACCTCCCCCGACCTACTCCACCACATGGTTCTCCAATTCCAACATCTAGTCTCCCTCCTTTGGATATTGGGCCTGTGTTTAGCCCACTATCACCTCGTCCCCAGCCCGTACTATGCCCACAAATGTCGTCCCCCCGTTTACTGCTAACCTAATTCCTCCTTATCTACTTGATGCCCAGAACCCACCACCTCCGTGACACTCCACTCGTTCGACGCACCTACCGTGTTGGCAAAATGATTATTTTATGGGCTTCTCTTCTACCTCCTTTGACTCGTCATCCTCTTCGGGGCCAACCCCTTCTTCAGGTACTCGTCATCCTTTATCTAATTTTATTTACAATCATCGTCTTTCTCCTTCGCATCATGCTTTTCTTGCTAACGTTTCAGGAACCTGTGAGCATACCAATTATGCTCAAGCTGCTTCTGATCCCTATTGGCAACTTGCTATGAAAGCCGAGTTGGATGCATTGCAACTCAATCGTACTTGGACACTTGTTCCTTTACCGCATGGTCACAAACTCATTGGCTGCAAATGGGTTTATAAAATTAAATACAATTTAGATAGCTCCATCAAGCACTACAAGGCTCGCCTCGTCGCCAAAGGCTATACCCAAATTGAGGGTGTTGATTGCAGTGAGACTTTCTCCCCTACTGCCAAGATTACTACTCTCTGCTACCTTTTATCTGTTGCTACTACTCGTAATTGGTTTATTCACCAACTTGATGTTTAGAATGCCTTTCTCCATGGTGACTTACAGGAGGAGGTCTATATGGTCCCTCCTCCCGGTCTTTGCCGACAGGGGGGAGAATCTGGTGTGTCGGTTGAATAAGTCTCTTTATAGGCTTAAACAGGGATCTCATAATTGGTTCTCCAAATTTTCCCATCCTATTAAGAAAGCAGGCTTTCAACAATCTATGGCCGACTATTTTATTTTTACCAAGGTTAATGGAGATTCTTTTATAGGTGTGCTCATATATGTTGATGATATTCTCATTATAGGCAATAATCGTCAAGAAATCGAATGTCTTAAATATTTCCTTCTCAAACAATTTCACATCAAGGACCTTGGTGACTTGAAGTATTTTTTGAACATTGAATTTTCCGGATCTAATAAAGGTCTTTTTATGTCACAAAGGAAATATTCCGTAGACATTTTACAAGAGACAGGCTTGACAGGTGCATGACCAGAAAAATTCCCAGTGGGGCAAAATGTGAAATTGAAACCCACGGATGGTGATCTTCTCAACGATCAGATGAGATATAGGAGGTTGGTAGGAAGATTAATTTATCTTATTGTCACAAGGCCAGACATTGTTTATTCTATTCGGATTTCGAGTCAGTTCATGCACCAACCCAAAAAACCACATATGGATGCCGCACTTTGTGTTTTAAGATTCATTAAAGGCACGCCTGGTCAAGGTTTATTTTTCCCGGCTATGAATAACCTTCAATTGAGAGCTTATTGCGATTCAGATCATGCAGATTGTCCAACAACAGGTTATTGTGTTTTTCTAGGAAATTCTCTTGTCTCATGGAAATTAGAGAAACATTCAACTATTGCTCGATCATCTCCAGAAGCATAGTACAGGGCCATGGCAGTCACATGTCGGGAGATTACATGGTTACGCTATATATTGTGAGACTTAAGAGTTACACAGAAGGGTCTTGCACTTTTGCATTGCGACAATCAAGCTGCACTACATATGACTGCAAATCCAGTTTTCCACGAAAGAACGAAGCACATTGAAATTGATTGTTCCATCTCTTTTTATTCTTTACAGCAATTGAAGTGGTTTTGTAGCATTTTGAGGAATTCGTATAGATATGTTAATTTAGACTCTAAATATTTGAAATAATGGGTTTGATGGTACAACCATTTCCCCCAGGGTCATCTAAACCTTGGATTATTGAGAGGATGCTCAGAGATATTCATAGGCAGTCTACTAAGAGACTAGAATTAATTGGCCAGAAGGGGAAGCATCTTCAGTTGTAAAATCTCTAAATTTGAGGTCTCTAATATTAATTACAACAACTATACTTGAAAGTGTTATCAATTAAATTCTTGACTGTATGTAAAGGAAATAAGTTGACCCCCTCAGCAACCCTAGCCATCATGCCCCTCCAGCAGCCCCTCCCCACCTCGTTCACCCTCTCCACAATTGCTTGGAGATCCACAAACGGCTTCATCCACCAGTCCATCATCAACTCAACAAACCCAACCCTCTCCGTAAGTTGCGAAAATACATGTTGTCGAATTTGGCCGGGCTCATGACGTCTGTTCACCTGTTTTGTGTTTCTTCATGTGATGGTAGGGTAAAGTTCCCCATTGCCTTGAAAACCATTGACTAGTCAACAAGTCAACTTTCCTTAGTGTGCGAGCATGACACTGCTAGCAATAACAATTTTAGCGAACTTCTTAAAATAGATAACTTGCGCCCCAAGTTACTGATTTCTAAACAAGCGATTGTGAATTTAGGTGAGGAATATCTCCCAAGTAAATTCTTTTCATGCCTCAGACTGGTGAGGACTTTAAAATTTATCTCAGTGCAAGATTAGTGGTTCTGGCTAGAATAAATGATAATAAAGTGAACTGTTTAAGGCATAACTGCCTTTTACAAAACTATAGAGGGAAAAATCAACTCCAAAAAGACAAAAAGATGATTGAAATTCCATTTTTGCCTATATAGAAGCTTCTAATCTGAGCTGGACTGGGTATGTCTGTGCTGGACTAAACTGTCAATAACTTCAACTACTTAGCTTCAGCTATAAATCGATACCAAAATTTGAATTTGGAAGAGCTTTAATCTATTTCAAGCCCTGGAGGGCTTTTTGAATGCGTAGAACTGCGGCCTTTTCAATTTGCAAGGGGTAGAAGTGGCTGGACTTGAAGACTTACTGAGCTGGCACTGCACTGTGGTACCTGTTTTGCTTGGTCGGGGCTCTCCACAAATTTGTTGAGGTTTTCATATTTGTGAAAACTCAAACTCTGCTTGTCTTGGCTTTTGCTGAACCAAATTTGTAACGAGAAAAGTCTCGTTTTGAATGACTTTTTCTCTAAGCCTGAACTTTGAAATTCTAAGAGAGAGAGAGAGAGAGCTTTTGATTACTCCAGTTTGTTTGAAGGTTCTTAGTGATCAAGTGATCATTTTGAGTTTCTTGCCTTTGGCTTATTTTTGGTTGTTTGATTGATTATTTTTTTGACTTTTTTGTATGTGTTTGCCATGTTCACCCCCTCTTATATTTATAAGAAGTGCTTTGGAGTAGGGTTTCTTTCTTTTAATAATGGGCGGCAAAATTTTCTCAAAAGATCTTTCATTTTTAAATGTAAAGAAAGAGGGGTTTTATCAATTCTGGCAGATAAGCTCTCACTAGTCAGTTCCTTCATATCACTTCCCTGTATTTTTCAAACTGTGATGGTTAGTTTGATCTTCCATTTGAACAACTCCCTGTCCCCCTACTTATCTCCTTTTGATAACACGGCCTGCTTATCTCTTGAGAGAATCACCCTCTTTGGAGAAAAAACATTATTTCCAAATATGTAAAGGGGATTTGATCTTCTGATGGCAGAGATTCAGAGAAGTCTTCTCCTAGCCGTCTGCTTTTGTTAATCCCAGTTGAAAATATTGACTTTTCTAAGTCAGAAACATCACGTGGGTCTGTTCCTGTTTTGGGTTTCTTTCTTTTAATAATGGCAAGCCCAAATTCGAGTTGAACCATGAGCTGATTCCTTCCTTTTCTCTATTTCTCCAAGGCCCAGGTTTTGCGTTCTTAGATAGCTCCTAAGCTGGGCTTCTTTTAGATGTGGGCCCTTGATTATAATTTGGGTCTTGAACTGCCTGGTTTTGTTTTTGTCTTATCGTTCTGGGCCTCCAGTGCTGGGTTGAGTGTGTGTTTTGGCCCAATTTCAGGGAATACAGGTGGCTGCCCAAAAATTGTCATGGGCTTTTGTTTTGCTTGGGTTGTGTGTCAAATTAGGCCCAAACGATGCCCCCTAAGTCTGAATCGTTTTTGAACGATTTCAGACTTAATGACTTAGGCCATTAATTTGTGCGCGCCAGTATCTTTTCGTTAACCACGTCTGCCACGTCTTCCTACTGAGCTAGAGTTCGTGGGAAACTAGGTAGTTATTAGCTCATTACTAGCTAGTCATCATCAGGTGTCGTATCATCTTCTCCTTCCCTAGTTTTCGAACTTTTAAAAGAAATCAAACTCAAAGCTTTTGTTCATTTCGAAAACCTAGCTCTCAAACCTTTATTTTCTAAGTGTTTCAGAATTTCCACTCTTTTCTTTGAGTCGACTCTGCCTTTCTTACCATCTCCTTTGTTCCTAGCTCAAAACTTCTAAACATGTCTTCTCCCAAGACTCATGCTCAAGGTTCGTCCTCCTCAGTTCCTCCTGATTACATCACTGGGGCTGGGGTTGACATCCATGCCATAGAGGTTAGAAGCAAACTCCACCCTTTTGCCAAGAAGAATCTGGATGAGAATGTCCTTCACCTCTTCGAGAATACTTTGGTCCTGGGACCTCACTAGTTCGGTTTTGTTCCGACTGAGATGGCGGAGCTGTTTAAAAAGATGCGGAAGCTCCTCTGTGGTTAGTAAGAATTTGAGTCGTTCGTTCCCACGGTATGGAGCTCACTGGAAAAGGGCTGGAATTCATGATGCCATCCTCCTATCCAAGCAATCTATTAATAGGGATGAGAATCTTCTTGCTGCTGCTCTGTGTTTCTGAAATTCTGCCAGTAACATTTTTGATTTTCGTGTGGGCCCCATGGCTCTGACTCTGCTAGATATGGCGCAGATCTTTGGGTTCAGGCCCCGTGGAAGACTTGTGGATGCAGTAGGTGATTACCATAGGAGAAAGAACCAGAAGAAACTAGACAAGCCTTTCACCATCTCTCTAGCCCTCATTAACCAGAACTGCTCCTTCTACAATTACTTGAGAAAGTTTAGTGCTGAGAAGGACAAGGATCAGCAACATATGCTTTTCCTTCTGTACTGGCTGAACAATTTTGTCTTTCCAAATCGCTCCTCAGTAGTTCTTCTTGAATACAGACATCTGGTAGAAGCGCTTCACAATCATACTGACGTAGGGCTTGGGCCTACCGTTCTGGCTTATCTTTTCAAGAACCTACACATGGCCACGCTGGAGAATCCACTAAACTTGTCTGCTCCTAGCGCATTTTGGATGATTCAGATCTGGCTATAGGTCAACTTCCTAGAATTGAGGTTTCCGGATATAGTTCTGCCTGAGGATCAAGTTCTGGCCCTTCCTCTGATGTCGGCAGAAGTGCCTAAGCGATCAATCGAGGAGTACCTGATGTTTTTCAGGCACTGTACAAAGAGGTCAGCAGCTCAGTGGCAGGTGGTGATCAGAAGAACCTATCATTGGTTCCAACCTGGATACCAGCTGTTCGAGAAGGAGCCAGATGAGCAATCTGCCATAACAGACTTTAGGAAGAAATTCCTTAGCGTTACCCTGCCAAGAGATCGGCCCCATGAAGGAGGAAAGCCTCCAAACTATCATTTGGGGGCAGAAGTCTATCATCTTAACTTCTGCGCCGGACAACTTGGATGCCCACAGCTCATTCCACTCAAATCCTACATGAGCTGTAATCGGGCCACTTCTTAGAGAGATGCAAACGACCTGGAAGTGCATAAAGATGCTAGGTGTGCAGTAAATAAGATCAATAACAGCGCAGACGCTCTCGATCCAGCCTAGGAGCCCAATTCCTGTAGTTCTGCCGAGTTTGACGCTTGGTGGAAACCTAGATTTCAAGGCCCATCTACCTCCAGCACTACCCTAAAAATCCTTTTCGATGGCTGGGATTCCTAGGTTGTTCACGCAGGAGAAGAGACTCATAAATTTATGGTGCATACCATAAAAGACATTAACGCTCAACAAATCTTAAAGGTAAGTTCCTGATTCTATCTTTATTTTGCTTATTCTGTCTTTGTGATGATTCCTAATGTTTTGTTCTGCCTGCAACAGATCCTTCTTTGACAGAAAACATAGAAGGGCAGACTGTCCAAGCTGGAGAAGTGATTGGTAAGTCTTTTATCATTCTGTTTCTTCTATCTTTTCCTGCTAGATTGACCTCTGACTTTGTCTGTTTCTTGCGTAGTCACTTCTGTCATTGCTGCTGGGGATTTGGAGGTTCCTTCTAGGGATGAGGAGGATGAAACTCCAACATAACAACCTTTTATTGAGGCTACTCCCTCTGTCAGAAAGAGAAATGAGACTGCCTCAGTCCATGATAGTGCCGCTCAGCCTGCGACTTCAGGTAAATTCTGGTAGTTTGAGGGTTCCTGTTCTGTTATGCTGAATCAGCTCGTGTTCTAACAGTTTATTATCTGCTTTTTGTAGCTGAAAGTCCCCCTCCTCCTCTTACTAAGTGAAAAAGACTTAGAAAGATGACTGTGGTAGAATATGTGGCCATGAAGGAATTTGCAGCAGCTCCCACCAACTCCTCTAGGACAGATGAAGAGCTAAGAGAGGTCTTCGAGGCAATAGAGCAGGAAAAAGAACAACAAGAAGAAGAAGATGTCCCTTCCAAGGAGAAGAACAAAGAGTCGGAAGAAGAGGTAAGCCTTTATTTCATCACTGTATGTATTTTGGGTGTTTGTTTTCTCTCTTTCTAACTTCTGACCTCTATCTGTTTGTAGGAGGAGATTCATGCTGAGGTGATAGCAAAGAGCATTGCCTTGGCAGAACCCACGAGCTCAGAACTGGCTTTATTCGATGATGAGGAGGCAGAACATTTTGCTGAAGCTCAAATGCCCATGGAACAGTCAAAACTGTCTATTTTAGAACCGAAGGAGCATGCAGATCTTCTTGTTGCAGCCTCAAAACCTGAAGTGGAGGCATCTGCTGCTGTTCCTAGATTTGTGGTAATTTCCTATTCTAGTTTCACTTCTATATGTTTTCTGCAATTCTGTTCTGTTTAGATCTCTCTAATCATTAGCTTTTCCAGGTAGAACTGCCCAGGACTGCTAGGGTTTTGGCTATAATGACCAGCCCTCTGAAGCCTTTAATTGTTGCTATAAGTTTTATTGCATTTCTGGGCTTCTTTCTTTTCTGTTTCTGCCTGGTTCTGACTTACATTCTTTTCTGCAGATGCCTATCCACTCCCTTCCAGCTTCATCTGCCACCGCCTCTTATGCTGATCCAGAGCTGGCAGAATTTGAGGTTATGGATCTGGACTCCCAGCTGGACAAGCTGGAGAAACTCAGTTCTACTCCTTGGAAAGCCAAGTCCAAGGCAGTTGAGGAGGCTATGGAGAGACTGAAGATCTAGCAATCGACTGAGTTGGAGCTGGATGAGGACAAGGAGGCTATTGACCAATTTATGAAGGATCTGGACCTCCTGCACAGACAGAACATGGCTCATAAACCCATACTTGAGATGAGTCTTGGCTTGGCAAGAGATGTGCTCAACCTCCACGACCGTTATGAGGATCTCAAGCCCACCTTCAAGACCTCTGAGTTCTGCAAAGCCACTTATGAAGCCAACTTGGTTGATTATGCAAAGCAGAAGGCAGAACTAGACCAGATGGTCGCAGGGTATAAGGAAGCTAAGGCCACTGCAGACAAGCTGGAGAAGCAGATTGAAGAGCTTCAAAAGCAACTGGCAGAGTGCCGAGAGGTAGAGAACAGACTTGGGGCTGGACTGAGTTCCAAGACCAAGGCCACTTTCCTTGTGCAGAGCATGGTTTCAACTTCCAGGCTAACTTTGGAGATTGCAGAGGCTTCAATCCATCAGGGGGTGCTGCTTCAGAAAGAACTCTCTATCAAGAAGGCCAGCTTGCAAGAAACCCTTAGAAAATTAGGGTTTTAATTTTTAAACTAAAAAAAGTAATAAACTTTAGTCATGGAAAATGACTAATATTTAATATTTAATAAAAGTTATTTATTTGTTGCAATTTTCGGATTTTCAATTTCTTTTGATGAAATAACATAGAGTAAAAATAAAAGGGAAATAAACTTTAACAAATCAGACAAAAATAAATTCTGAACAAAACTTTTAAACAATCAGTTTCAATCTTGTTTCTTCTCTATCATAGGATCTGTTTGTGCAGCCTGTGAATCCCACATGGTTGGGTATAATTTTTTCAACCATTTGCCATTGATTGGTGCAGCATAAACATCTCCATCTCGATCCTATAATATGTATGCCCCCATTCCAAGGATTTGCTTAATTATAAAAGGACATTCCCATGTAGATGACCACTTTCCATAACCTGCTATATGTGTTCCAAGGGGCAGAACTGCTTTCCAGACTATTTCTCCTTCTTCAAAACTCATCTTTCTAACTCTTTTGTTGTAGTCCCTTGATAC
This sequence comes from Prunus armeniaca, assembly GCA_903112645.1. NCBI lineage: Eukaryota > Viridiplantae > Streptophyta > Magnoliopsida > Rosales > Rosaceae > Prunus > Prunus armeniaca. Next base: position 7,381,337 of record CAEKDK010000005.1, on the reverse strand, counting down.
AACCTGCTTTCCTGCTAAGAGTTTGTTCAGGGTATCAATCCTGCTTGTATCCAATCCTTCCAGTTCTAGCAGCATGGCTTGAGAGTAATCCTCTCCAATCAGATTTTGTTGATGAGCAATTCTAAGAGACTGGACTGCTATCTCCATGGGTAGACTTGCATCATGGTCATAGGTTAGAGCATATGGGGTCATGCCAATTGCCTCTCTCTTTGAAGTTCTATATGCCCACAAAGTTTCTGATAACTTCTCATGCCACTGCTTTGGATTTTTCTCAAGCATTTTTCTGATAATGTTGATGATAACATTGTTACTTAATTCTGCCTGCCCATTGGCTTGAGCATAATAAGAAGTGGATTGAAGCAGCTTGAATTTGAACGCTTCTGCCATATCTAGCATCTCTTCATATATGAAAGAAGATCCCCTGTCAGTTGTGATGGATTCTGGAATGCCAAACCTTTGTAAAATCTGTTCTTTTATGAAAGTGATGATTTCCTGAGATGTAGTGGATTTAATAGGCTTGGCTTCCACCCATTTGGTGAAATAGTCTATAGCAACAATGATAAAACAGTGTTGCTTGCTACTGGCTAGATAAATCTTGCCAATGAGATCCATTGCCCATCCTCTGAATGGCTATGGTTTGACTACTAGATTCATGGGAACTAAATGAGCTTGCTGGATTGGGTCGTGCCTTTGACAAGCCTCACACCCCTTGGAATAGTCAATGCAATCCTTTATCATAGTTAGCCAGAAGTAGCCATACCTCCTAATTAACCAGCACATCTTTCTTCCTCCTTGGTGAGCTCCATAAATTCCTTCATGAGTTTCTCCCATGACTTTCATGTATTCTTTCTTTCCAATGCACTTTAGAAGTACCTCATCCTTACTTTTTTGGACCAAATCTCCATTCCACATAAGGTAATTTAAAGCCATGATTCTGACTCTTTTCTCAGAGGGCAGGGTTGGATACTGTAAGTAATTTATGATAGGATTTCTCCAATCATCTTCAGTGATTATGGCAGAATTGACGTCTATCTCCATTCCTCTGGTCAGAACAGATGGTAGACTCTTCTTTCATACCTTGATGATCCTTTACACATAGTCTTCAGGCATTTATATACCTGTTGCTACTTGAGCCAATTCATTTGCTGCAAAGTTTTCTTCTCTTGGGATATGTTCCCAAGTAGCTTCTCTGAATTTTGTTAGAAGGTTTCTGGCTGCCACTAAATAGACAGCTAAAGAAGGACTCAAACACATGTATTCTCTAGCAATTTGTTTTAACACAAGCATATAATCTCCTAGTATTTCCACAGATTGGATTCCCAATTCCACTAGTATTTCAAGTCCTATGATTAAAGCTTCATATTCTGCCCTGTTGTTGGTGCACTGGAAATCTAACTGGAAAGAATAACAGTGTATGATCCCTAGTGGTTCTTCTTAAACAATTCCTGCTCCGGAGGCTATGTCTGTCTTTGATCCATCAAAGTAAAGTTTCCAAGGTGTGACGTGAACTGAATAAATGGGATTGTTGAGGAAAGTATGGGCTCTAGTCAACAGATCTACATTTGCTATATCCAAAGAGTCCATATTTTCAATCTCTTCTCCTGGATGATCTGCTAAGAAATCTGCTACAACTTGTCCTTTGACAGCTTTCTGAGGAACATATCTGAAGGCAAATTCTATCAAAGCCAGAGTCCATTTTCCAATTCTGCCTCTCAACATTGGCCTTGTTAACATGTACTTGATTAAATATGTCCTGGCAATGATGTAGATGGTGTATGGCAGCATGTAGTGTCTGAGTTTCATAGCAGTGAAGTATAAGGCCAGATAAAGCCTTTCAATTGCAGAATACTTTCTTTCCACTTCTGTCAGAGTTTTGCTCAGATAATAGATTGCATGTTCCTTTACTTCCTTGTTATCCTGAACTAACAGACTCCCAATGGATACTTCTGATGCAGAAACATATAGTTTGAATGGCCTGCCTCTCTTTGGTGGGGAAAGAACTGGTGGATTTGAGAGGTAATGCTTGATTTCCTCAAACGCTTGTTGATGTTGTTCTTCCCACTTAAACGTTTGTTCTTGCTTCAACCTTAACAATGAGGAGAAAGGTTGGATTTTTCCTGCAGAATTGGATATGAATCTCCTTAGAAAATTAATTTTTCCTAGGAGACTCTGCAGTTCTTTTTTGTTCCGGGGTGACAAAGCTTCTATGATGGATTTTGCTTTATTTTTGTCAACTTCTATGCCCCTTTGGTGGACTAACAAACCTAAGAAATTTCCTGCCTGAACTCTAAAAACACATTTTTTGGGATTCATTTTCAACTTATGTTGTCTCATTCTCATAAATGCCTTTCTTAGATTTGATACATGATCTCCCATCTCTGGGAATTTAATCACCACATCATCTATATATACTTCCAGAGAATGCCCTATCATATCATGGAAAACAAAATTCATTGCTCTTTGATAAGTGGCTCCTGCATTTCTCAAGCCAAAAGGCATTACAGTATATTCAAAAGCACCTCTGTGTCCTGGGCACATGAAGGCTATCTTGTGAATGTCTTCTTCTGCCACCATGATATGATTATATCCTGCATTGCCATCCATAAAAGATAGCATTTGGTTATGGGCAACTCCATCTACTAGCATGTCTGCCATTAGCATAGGATATTCATCCTTGGGAGATGCTTCATTTAGATTCCTATAATCCACACAGATTCTAACTATTCCTATTTTTCTTTTCAGAATTTGTACAATATTGGCTAGCCAATCAGCATAAATGGCAGGTCTGATGAATCCTACTTTGAGCAATCTTTCTATTTCTTCCTTAACCTTCAGTTCTGTATCCATAGACATCCTTCTTCTGGCCTGTTTGACTAGGAGGTAACCTTCTTTAATTGGCAGCTTGTGTTCCACCAGCTTTCTGTCTAATTCAGGCATCTCATGATAATGCCAAGCAAAACAGTCTATAAAATCATGCAAGAGTGCCATGATTTCACTCTTGAGTGGTTCCTCCAGCAATGCACTAATGAAAGTAGGTCTAGGATCCTCTTCTGTCCCTAAGTTTATTTCCTACAGTGGATCTTCTACTTCTGGTAAAGAATCATCTAGTGATGCTGGTGCAAAATCTAGTACTTCCTCTTACAAACTCGCTTCCTGCTCCTCAGTGCTCTTATGAGTGAATTCTGCCGTATTGATGGCTGGATCCTACATAAAGAGTTTCCTTTCTTCCCAATATATCAACAATCTTTTTGTAATGGATCGGATTGTTGCAGCTCGATCCTTCTCTTGTTGATTGGGACTAAACATCAGAGTTCTTGGAGGTTTAGAACAAAAGGTCTATTCAAGTCCTCTAGATAACTGGCTAAACCATCTTCAATGAGTCTCTGGGCCGTGACACCATGGGGGTGGCCGTTCTGGTTGACTCCAAGAAAGGTGAAAGGGCCAAGGTCATCATGATAATACCTTGCCTTAAAACACATGGCAAAGGGCAGAAATGGTCGTGGGTTGACCTCTACTATCTCCATGTAACCTTCTTCATTCCAAAGGGCTAATTGTTTATGTAGAGTGGAAGGAACACATAAGCTTTGGTGAATCCAGTCCCTACCAAGCAGTGCATTATAAGTGGTAGAAGTAATGTCTACCACAAAGAATGCAATCTTTAATTCTTTGGTTCCAACTATGACATCCACATCCAGGATTCCATGAGTCTTGGTGATGCCCCCAGCAAAGTTAGTGACAGTCAAACGTGTTGGAATTAGATCCTTCTCTGTTCTTCCCATCTTGCTCAACAATCTGTGAGGTAAAAAATTAATGGCTGCACCTCCATCTACCATCACTTTGGGAATAGGAATACCCCCAAAGTTTGCTGTTACGAACAAAGGTCTGAGGTGATTGGCTATATCTTTGGTTGGTTTGGAGAAGCAAAGCTGTTCTGCAGCCAATTTCATGGCAGTTCCACCTGTCTTGGTAGTATGTGTTTGCTGTTCTGGTGCTTCTTCTACTTCTGCCAATCTGCACTTAAAGCTTTCATGGGAGAAAAAATCTCCTTCTAGAGTGTTTTCTTGCCCTTCTACTGCCCTGAATTCTTCTGGCAAGATGAAGACCATGTTGATGCATAGATCACCCTACAACAAGCTTTCCAGTTCTACACCAAAAGCCTTAGTTTCTTCATCTAATTCTCCATCATATTCCATTTGTTCTTCCCCATATTCTTCTGTCCAGTCTTCCTGTTCTCCTGTTTCGAGGAGTCCATTCTGGTCATCTGCAGATGGTTCATAGTCTAGCTGCTTTTCTTCATACTCTTCAGTCCAGTATTCTTGTTCTTCTACTAGAATGGGTTCGGGTTCTTCTTGTACTTGTGAAGGTTCAAGCCGGTTGGCTGAGGAAGATGGACGGAAGGTCTATTTGAAGATTCTGGCTTTATCAGCTTCAGGGGCTGGGAAGCTGTTTGTTCTGCCATAAGAGGTTCTTCTTGTTTCTTCCCTTTTCTGGCAGAACTGGTTTCTAGAAGTACTAGTGGGTCGTCCTTGTTTTTTAGAAATGTGCAGTACTGCCTTTGAACCCTCCTCTTCTGAGTTTTGGTTAGTTCCAGAGTTGGTCTGCCACTTTTCCCCACAGAATACCATCTGCCTTATATGATAATTGCCAAGGGTTTTTCATTCCCAGTCATCTTAATGGGTATCTCCTTCTTGGGTTGTTCTATCATCATTCTGCTGCACTGAGCCAGCCTAAGATAGTTCTTCTGTCTGGCTATGTCTCGAGAAGGAATCGGATTTGGGCCTTGCTAGTGGTATGACATTCCAATCCTGTCAAAAACACTAGGTGTGGGTTGATCCTGCCTATCCAGAACCACTTCTAACTCAGTTTCACACCTGCACTTGCTGTAGAGCACTACCCCAGCTGAGATAGTTGCCCTTGGCCTTTGATTAGCTTCCCTTGTGGTTGCTTTGCCTCTGCTGGAACTTGCTCCCGTTGCTGGTTTGCTTCTCTTCTGTTCTGGCCAGTTTAGGTTGACCATGTTAACTTGCGGCTAGGGAAAGGAGTCTGTTGTAACTAATGAAGGTTTCTCCGCCAGTTTTAACCTTCCTGCTGTTATTCCTTCCTGTATGACATCCCTGAAAACAACACAACTATTGGTCGAATGGTTCCAAGAGTTATGCTATCTGCAAAACTGTCTGCCCTTGAGGTCTTCTGGCTTGGGCAACCTGTGGGGTGTCTCTATTGCCTTTTGCAGCAGCATCTCATCAAACAAAGCATCTACTTTGGTCATATCAAAATAATAGACCTTGTTCTGTGTTGGTTTATTTGGAACAAACCCTCCTGTGAATGGTGGCGGTTTCTAGTCTTTTGGTGGCTTTGTAAGAGCCTTGCAGCTGATGGGATATTTCAATTTTGCCATCTCTGCTACTGCAATTTCTCTTTCCTCTGAGCCCTATGTATCTTCTTCTGATTCTACCTCAACCAGATGGACTGAAGAAGAAAGAGTCTTGTAGTATGTGCCTTTGGAAGAGTTCATCTTCTGTTTTTCTTCCGTAAGCAGCTCCTCATATTTAGATGTTTTATCTGCCAGTTCTGCCAGATCTCCAAACAGCATCTCATCAAATCTTTTTCTCAAAGAGATTTTAAGGGCGGCTTGAGCCATTTGGATGAAGTGTCTTTCCTCCATAGGGATTGACATTTCATTTTTGAGCTTTCTGAATCTGGTTATGAAGTCTTGGGCAGGTTCATCTTCACTCTGTTTAAGGGCAGCAAGATCACTGATAGCGATTTTTGGCTATGTCCTGAAATAATAGTCATGGAAAACATTTTCTATCTGCTCCTAAGTTTGAACAGAATTGGCTGGTAAACTAGTGTACCAAGTGAAAGCTTGTCCAGAGAGAGAATTTTCAAAAAGCCTTAGCTTCAACAGAGGGTTATTTTCTATGGCTATACACTGGACAGAAAACCTACATATATGCTCAATGTAGGCCGGGTATGGTTTTCTGTATGTAGGTTTTTCTCCTCTTCTGGCCTCAGGCTCCATCATCTCCCTGATCATTCTCTGTAGTGCCTCCATGTCATTTAAAGTATTGACAGGGTGTAGATTTCGTCCCTGTTTTGGCTGGATGTGGTCAATCCTGTGCTCCATCCTATATGGCCTGAGCAGAGCTTCCTCCCTGTGTTATTCCTCTTCTTCAAAATCTGGATGATTCCTCCAGTTTACCCCCGGTCGATTCCTATCATTGTTGGCAAAGGGGTTGATTCCCCCTTTACCTCTTCTGCCTCTTGCTGGTGGAGGGAATGGATTGGGATCCATCTTCTGGGTCTGTAAGGCAATACTGCTGGTGCGTCAGGCAGAAGTGCCAGGGGCAGATCACGTGGAGCCACAGGTTGTAGAATAGGTGGAGGTTCTGGCTGATTTTGAGGAACCTGAACCGGTGTATGGCCTTCTGGCCTGACTGGACCTTCATGCTCTTGGACAAGAAGGGCTCATCCCCTCTGTCCAGCCTGGATCTCTCCATGGCCTGGTATTCCAGCTATCTGTGCAATGAGAGGGTTCTCCTGATATGGCCATGCCAATCCTGGTGAAGGACCGTAAGGAAGGTCTAGTTGTTGGACCACCATATCAGAATTTGGAATCTTGGCCATAGCAGCTTCACGGTCCTTCCTGAACTGCCTGCTGACTTGCCATTGCATCATGGTAGTCATGTTATTCAGAGTGTCCGGGCTCCTTTGTGTTGTAGCCTTCTGCTGGAACACAGCTTCCTGTATTTGATTCAACCTCCTGGAGTGTCTACTTCTAGTACTTCCATGGGCTGATTGCCTAGCATCACTTTCTTCTGACTTCAGTCCCTCTCGGAGAGCTGCTTTATCTCTTTCCATTGCGTAGCGTGGGTTCTGGCTAGAACTTCCAATATTCATATAGTTTATGAAACTTCTTTAGGAGTATGTATATTGAGAAGTCTTACTGGGCGTGCCAAATTGTTCATCCGTTTTGTGTTTGTTCCTGTGATGGTAGGGTAAAGTTCCTCATTGCCTTGAAAACCATTGACTGGTCAACAAGTCAACTTTCTTTAGTGTTCGAGCGTGCCACTGCTAGCAATAACAATTCTAGCAAACTTCTTAAAATAGATAACTTGTGCCCCAAGTTACTGATTTCTAAACAAGCGATTGTGAATTTAGGTGAGGAATATCTCCCAAGTAAGTTCTTTTCTTGCCTCAGACTGGTGAGGACTTCACAATTTATCTCAATACAAGATTAGTGGTTCTGGCTAGAATAAATGATAATAAAGTGAACTATTTTAGGCAGAACTGCCTTTTACAAAACTATAGAGGGAAAAATCAACTCTAAAAAGACAAAAAGATGATTGGAATTCCATTTCTGCTTGGATAGAAGCTTCTGATCCGGGCTGGACTGGGTATGTCTGTGCTAGACTCAACTGTCAATAACTTCAACTGCTTAGCTTCAATTATAAAATCGATTCCAAAATTTGAATTTGGCATAGCTTTAATCTATTTCAAGCCCTGGAAGGCTTTTTCAATGGGCAGAACTGCGGCTTTTTCAATCTGCAAGGGGCAGAAGTGGCTGGACTTGAAGACTTACTGAGTTGGCACTGCACTATGGTACCTGTTTTGCTTGGTCAGGGCTCTCCACAAATTTGTTGAGGTTTTCATATTTGTGAAAACTCAAACTCTGCTTGTCTTGGCTTTTGCTGAACCAAATTTGTAACGAGAGAAGTCTCGTTTTGAATGACTTTTTCTCTAAGCCTGAACTTTGAAATTCTAAGAGAGAGAGAGAGCTTTTGATTACTCCAGTTTGTTTGAAGGTTCTTAGTGATCAAGTGATCATTTTGAGTTTCTTGCCTTTGGCTGATTTTTGGTTGTTTGATTGATTGTTTTTTTGACTTTTTTGTGTGTGTTTGCCCTATTCACCCCCTCTTATATTTATAAGAAGTGCTTTGGAGTAGGGTTTCTTTCTTTTAATAATGGGCGGCAAAATTTTCTCAAAAGATCTTTCATTTTTAAATGTAAAGAAAGAGGGGTTTTATCAATTCTGGCAGATAAGCTCTCTCACTAGTCAGTTCCTTCATATCATTTCCCTGTATTTTTCAAACTGTGATGGTTAGTTTGATCTTCCATTTGAACAACTTCATGTCCTCCTGCTTATCTCCTTTTGAGAACATGGTCTACTTATCTCTTGGGAGAATCACCCTCTTTGGAGAAAAAACATTATTTCCAAATATGTAAAAGGGATCTGATCTTCTGATGGCAAAGATTCAGAGAAGTCTTCTCCTAGCTGTCTATTTTTGTTAATCCCAGTTGAAAATATCGACTTTTCTAAGTCAGAAACATCATGTGGGTCTATTCTTGTTTTGGGTTTCTTTCTTTTAATAATGGCAAGCCCAAATTCGAGTTGAACCATGAGCTGATTCCTTTCTTTTCTCTATTTCTCCGAGGCCCGGGTTTTGCGTTCTTAGATAGCTCCTGAGCTAGGCTTCTTTTAGATGTGGGCCCTTGATTATAATTTGGGTCCTGAACTGCCTAATTTTGTTTTTGTCTTATCCTTCTAGGCCTCCAGTGCTGGGCTGAGTGTGTGTTTTGGCCCAATTTCAAGGAATGCAGGTGGTTGCCCAAAAATTGTCATGGGCTTTTGTTTTGCTTGGGCTGTGTGTTAAATTAGGCCCAAACAACGTCGTTGAAGGCCGACATTGTGCAGAACTTCTTTAATCCCTGCGCAAAATTGGGATTGGCCGGGTCAATGTCGAAGGACTTGCTGAAATTGAAGATACCGTTGGTACTCCATAAATTGTTATCAAAATACAAATTGTCTGCAACCCTTCTGAAAATTCAGCAAATCAAACTTCAAAGAAATTGACATTTTGAAGTTTCAGCATTTTGTGGTAGAGCTCAAGCACATGTTCCAAATTCGCATTGGAATTCCTCTTCTTTATATTAGCAGCAACTTGAAGTCTATCGCTACCAAAACAAAATATTAACTTAAAATAAACAAACTCTGATTTATTTGAAATACAAGTTGGGAAATCATTACAACAACCAAAAAAAAAAAAAAAAAAAAAAAAAAAAAACAAGGGGCAACCATTATTTGGTGACATTTGTGGTGAATGAGAGAACCCCTTTTCATCTAGGCTTATTGTTTTTGGTGTTGCGATGGCAGTGGCTTCTATGACCATCGACGAGGTGGTTAGGCTGGGTCGGGAAGGGGAAGAGAGAACAACATAGAGTTTTTGTTTTTGTTTTGGTTTTTTAATGTTATTTTATTATTATTTTACTCTCTTTTTTATTTGAAATACTTTAAAAGAATTAAAAACAAAGAGTTAATTATAGTTATTTTCAAGGACACGTGTCAAGTGTTAAGTTAGGTGGTGAGGGTTTTCTACCGAACTGGTTCTTAACTTTGTGTATAAAATAATATAATAAAAAAATATAGATCATAATAAAATAAATAAAAACTTATGCATTTATATGTATATATCGAAGTTATGTCACATGGGGAAAGCTAGCATAAAAAATGATTTCCAGGTACACCTGCCTCGATGATGGCTTCACTTCACGCCAAGATGATCTCCCGGGGAAGTTATCTGAGATCAACCGCCCAGGGTCGATTTGCAGAAATCAATCATAGTAAGTTTCCTGTTTCTTCCTTTAAAAAATAGAAGTTTCCTGTTTGTAAATTCTAGTAGGTTTAGGATTTAATTTCCTGATTCTAGTTGTTTTAGTATTACGTTCCTGTTTGTAGCAAGATTATGCTTTTTAAATTGTGATTCAGACTTCCCAGCCTCAACCAACCATAATAAAACTCCCTTCTACAGCAGCGGCATCCCCAAACCCTAAATTTCCTTATGCCTCAATTTAGCTTTTCCATCGCTAGCAAATGCCCTGTCAATCATCTAGTATCATGGGGGATCAGAAAATATCTCAACCTTCAACCTCCGATGAGCTCACCGATGTTGAGGATCATGCCTTGACGAGCAAAGATGAGCTCCTGGGCAAGATATCAGAGATGGAGAACTCTCTAGCCGCACTTTCCAACCAGCTTGAGCTTCTACTAGATAAATTCTCTCTACTTGTTCTTGTTCTGCCACCTTGATGATGCTACAGGTTTTATATCTCTTTGCTACCTTTAAGTTCACCTGTGTTACATATGCTATTGAATTTGAATTAGATTACCAACTCCTCTTTGGAGGGCTCTGTCCGTTTCATTAAGGTGTCTTCTTGCAGACTCTTATTTTCTGTGGAATCGGATGTTATATTTTACAATTACGATGATTTATATATTATATATTCTATGAATTGAACTTTGCATGTAATTATCATGTATCTTACTCTTTAACATTTAAATTTTAATGATGATGATCTACTCCTACACTTGCATTCACAGTTTGTAGGAAAATGGACAAGTTTATTTATTGATACCTTATTACTGGAATTTTTACTGTTTTGTTTGTGTTTATTCCTATGAAGTGTTTATTCCATCTCCTCTGTCCAGCTTGCCCATGGAGATGGAGGGGGCGCATGCATCAAAATCAGGGGGAAGCCCGATCTGTATATTTATTCATTTTTTTGGCAAAAGAACCTACTGCAATTTATGAAGTGAAATTCAGACATGGAAGAGGAGTCTCTCATGAACCCACAACAATTGGACTTGTTGCCAAGTTCAATGAGGATACTTGTTGTCATGCACAGATTTTCAAACGCTCGAAATTATATTGTCTTACACAACACATTACCTCTTTTTCAAGATGTTCATGTCACACCTCGAATCGGCTCCGCCGTACTGTCACATTCCATATCTGCTCCGTCGTAGCACGATATTGTCCGCTTTGGGCCCCCCTCTCTGTCCTCACAGTTTTGTTTCTGGAAACTCACGAGCAACTTCCTAGTGGGTCACCCATCATGGGATTGCTCTAGCCCAAACTCACTTAACTTCGGAGTTCCCCTGACTTAGAAGCCAGTAAGTTCCCAAAAGGCCTCGTACTAGATGGAGGAGGGCATGTACATATAAGGCACATCATCCCCTCTCCATTGGTCGATTTGGGATGTTGTTCATCCATTCCTTCCAACCTAGGCAATAAATCAATAGCAATGGTTGTGTCCGCGTATGACAAGATTTACTGTGTTGCAAGTCCATGCTACTTTCCATCATTTTTGGAGTCTTCCTTCGAGAGGTATGATCCTGATAAGAACATTTGGGAGAAAATGTCGCAGAATTCCAATGCAAAAATTATGGTATTGATGAAAACACAAGAAACTTGAAGAAAACTTACTACGCAAAGCAGGAAACAAGATCAAACCATTGAGGGCTCTCCATATCCACAGAATGAACAGTTAAATGTATGGTCTTGATCATATCTCTTCTTGCTTCTCCAACAACAATTTGAAATGTGGTGATACAAATATATTGAACCATGAGACCTGCACTTTGCCAAATGAACCAATTAATCATAGCTCAGCAACTCAAATGGCAATGGTGGACGTGCAATCTCCAAGCCTTCTAATATAAACAGTTGTCGTAGGGAATATGCAATACCACCATCATCGCCTTTTTTGCATCCTTGCTATAACACAATTCTCATATAAGACATAGAAAGTCTTGCCTACAATCACGACCCTCCCTATGAAAATGGCATAATTTACAGGGGTATAAACTTTCACTCGATTCTATTGGTTTCTACTCAGATGAGTGAAAACAACTTAAATTATATATAATTAGTGACCAATACATATGCCAAAGTAGCCTTACTTCTCTTGTTTGATACATCAATGACCAATTAACCTTTTTTTAACTTGATTTTTTTTTTCAAAATTCGGGGGGTACCGCATCAAAAAGAAAAAAAAAGATGGAGTGAGACTTGATTGCTCATGGATGTTTTCTCAATTTGATTAGAAAAAAGTATGGGGAAGATTAGGATCCTTAGAGTATCCACAATGGACTCCCTAAACCATACCCTTAGACAAATTTTAGGGAGAAATTGGAAAAATACAACTCCAACCATGCTCCCTATCCACCTCCTAAAATAGGGAGACTTCTAGGAGCTCCTAAATCTGAGGAAAGAAAAAGAACTCCTAGTGACTCCTTATAATTTAATGCTGCTTTATTTTATGAGTATTTTAAACCTTTAATTAATGCTAAGTATTTTATATATATATATATATATTTATTTATTTATTTATAGAGATGAGCCAATTAAAAAAAAAGTTATAGCATTTATGACTCCCTAATCTAGAGAATATGATTGAAGTTACAATTTTATAGAGAGCTCCTAACTAAAATAGCTTTTTATATGTTTTTAGCTAAATTTTAACTAAAAAAATAAAGAGCATGATTGTAGATGCTCTTAGTTTCGGTTCATTATGCATCTCTCCCAATTGATTTTCTTGTTACATATGTGATATTGAGGTTAGATATTATTCAATAAGTGTCTCAAGTAATATTTCCAACAACTCTAGAAAAAAAAAAAATTCTCTGAAAAAGTTTAGACCTTATAAATCTACAAGTCCTCTACATATTCAAAAATATTTCACTATTAGGTCATCAAAAATATTCCAAAAAGCCACCCACACAAAAATAATAATAATAAATAAATACATATATATACGCACGAAAATATCTAATTAGGACGCAAAAACCCATAACTAAACTCCGAACCAAATTAAATCACATCCAGCAAATTTCAGTTACAACATTATGTAAGCTTTATCTTTGTTTTCTCAAAAGTTTGGTCCAAGATACGTCCTGGCCAAAGTGTAAAGTAGTCACTAAATTAAACAAACAGAAGTATAAACCAAGTTTGTTTTTTTTTTTTTGGTTAAAAAAACTTTAAATGAGCAATAATATTTATTTTCTCACAAATATAATTCAAGAATTTATAACATAAAAGATGGTGGAATCTTTAGCACTACAAAGACATATTTCATATGGTACACACTAATGAGATATAAATTGTACGGATTTAGCTAAGGTTAGTTTCCCACTCTTCATTGATCAAATGCAGATCTCAAACAAAGCAACGATTAGAAATTGTTCAAGCGTGCGTACGCGACTGAAGGAACATAGCTCTGATTGTACATGTTGAAGTAGAGAACTTGAAATGACTGGAATTAGAATGAAGATGGGGTATGCTATCTTGTACCTATTGTGTGGGTAACAAGGCCCTACACACATACCACACTCTTGAAGTCACAACAAAATATATATATTCTCTTTACATCATAAATTTGGGCCAATAAAAGCATATCAGTCTCAGAGAGAATCATAAGTGGTGTACACAGAGACTCCAATCTTGCCTTCTGCCCAAATAACATAACATGGTCAGTGCTGATTCAGTACATACATCACACAAATATTGCCCAAAAATACAGAAGGTTTCATTAGAGAGGCACCAAAGATCTGGAAATTGACCCCATCAAAACCCGTGGCCCCATTAGGCGATGTGCAAGGAGAGGATACCATAGCTTTGATAATCAAGCTAAAAAGAAAAAGGAAAAAGAAGAGATGTTTGCTGTAAGACATGAGAGTTATTGAGAGAGAGAGAGAGAGTATGAGACGTTTTCACTGTTTTTGTTTTATGAAACTGTTTTCCAATTAAGTTATTAAATACATTCTTGAATCCTGAAAATGCAAACTCGTTTTCTCGTTGTCATTTTCTGAAAATATTCTCTGAAAACATTCTCCGAAAACGTTACCGAACGGGCCCAATAGATTAAGATATTACATTTATCAGTTGGGCCCAGCATAGTGTCATACCAAAATGTAATTCAAAGTGTTAATAATTGTCTGTAAAAGTAATCTATTAATAGTATGCATATGGTCAATTTTCAACTTAGATTTCCCACATTGAAGTGAATAATTCTAGATGGAGATCACTCTCCTTTGCTTATCTATCTCTTTCTCTCTGATTTTTAATCTCAATCTATTCTATCTTTTTCTCACTTTTTCTACTTTCTCTCCATTTCCTCTCAATTTCCTCACCTTCCTTTCCCAGGTCTGTCCTTACATGCCCTATAAACAGGCTTTGGGAGACCTATATCTTCTGCTGATATTATCTAGGCATAACAATTCACAATATATCTTACTTTGTGATCATTAAGCCAGAGATTAATATCCAGTTAAAAGATCTACATGCAGATGTAACTCTAATGCATTTATTATGAGCTGATTAATTACACATCCTATGCATGCACAGAAACTTATTAGAGACTCCTCTCAACCCAAAAAAAAAAACTTTTAGAGACCACTTTTTTCTGCAGTGTTTGTAACCAAAGTGATGGTGACGTGATGGTATGTTTTACAGGGCTTGAATTGAACCCAAATTAAACTTCTTTCTGCATAAAGGGTGCTTTAGCTAATTGAATGCCTTTCTCTTTCTGGTCTGTGCCTTGCCTAATCTTTCACTCAATCTCATCACTACTTATCCGCAGTACCACTTTCACAGGCAGAGTGATGCAGATGCCACTCTAACTTTGTAGCAAAAGATAGGCTGAGCCTAACCTCCTTTTTTTCATATCACACATCAATTTCTAGCTTTGCACAATGCGTTGAGCTTATTACTTGAGCTTCTCAGCTACTGAGTCAGTGACCTCATTGCTCAAAGGAACCACTATTTCAGAGCATCATTACATCAATTATTTATGATGGTAAGTTGTTAATTAACTCATCAACTGTAAAATTATGTGATCAGCTGGTCCTCTAGCATCACAATTTCAGAGAATTCAGAGTTCATTAAAAACCAAGATTAGGTGATAAGCATCTAGCTTTTCTTTTAGCAGGTCATTAAGCATCTTGTTTGATTATATATGTTTCAGTTAAAGTTGCATTTTGTTAGTTTGTTCCTTTTTCTTTTTTTTTCTTTGATCCACAGGACATTCCTAACAATGTTGCATCTCAGAATACTCTATCTATCATTTCATCATTTGATTTTGTACTAAATTCTCTCCTCAACCTATTCCTTAAGATATATATTTCCTTTTTCATATTCCTTATATCCATCAAACTTACATCATTGATTCTGCTTAAACAATGCACTGATAGAATCCTTATCCAACTTGACCTCATAGAAGTAACTAATTCAATTCCGAATCTCTGAAAATAGATGCGCACTCAAAATTTATATTCTACTATTCTAGCTAGTCCTCTTCTACTGTATAGCACAGAATCAAAGAGCTTATAGTAATGGGTTCATGCTATGTGTCATAACCTTGTTGTCCTTCCCACCTACTCTGGAATTGGAGAAAAACTTCTGTTAGACTATTTTTGCCCCGTGATAATATTGAATAGCAGGAACATGCCATGTTAAAAGATGACACGCCTCACATCTACGCCTCGTCTTTCAAAACATTGCTTAATATATAGGAGGATTGAAGATCAATATTATACATGTCATCTTTCTCTATGCGTCTAGCTTGTCCTCTTCTACTGTATAGCACAGAATCAAAGAGCAAGCAGTGGGTTCATGCTATGTGTCACACAACCTTGTTGTCCTTCCCACTTACTCTGAAATAGGAGGACTATTTTTGCCACTTGATAATATCTAGTAACAGAACAATCCAGCAAGTATTTACATGTTATCTTCCAACTAGATTATTGTGCCACTCAATACTATCACAGAAGAAGAAAAGCCCCATCTTTTTCTATAAAATGGAGTTGTATATGCTCAATCATGGAGAGATGATTTGAGTAGAACTCCACCAGAAAACAAAATCATAAAATAGACAACAGTGACTACTCACTAGGATTCAGGTTCATAATTGATATGCATGCTTTTTTAATGGGGAACAAGTGGAAAGCAAAGTAGTGTATGCTCACGGTAAAGAAAAGAAAGGAAAAAATTATATGGATATGACGATGATAGATCCATGAGTTAGTGGCTCTCTGACGTACGTCCTTTAAATATTTTTTTTATTCGAGCATTCTGCATTCATTTGTACAACAAACCCAAATTCCTATTTGGGAATATGGCCGTCCACATCAGAAATCAGAATATCTAGAAAATGATGTGACATGAGATTTACATGTGATGTAAAGAAAACAAATATTCTGAATAAGAATCGAAGCCTCCAAGGCTTTGCATTGATCACAAGTTGATTTTGAATCATTTTTAATTTGAATTTACACCAAGTTTTTGTTCAACCACAGAAATAGTAGTTGACATGAAACAAAGTTGTGCACTCTATGAACATTATCAGAATTTCTACTAATAATTTAAGTTGGGAATTAGCCATTTCTGCTTTCTTTGCTTTATTCCATCAAATTAATGTGGCAGTTGTTTGACCAGAAATGATTTCTTTGACATGCAATGAAGGCATTTGGTAATTTTAGTGCACAACTTGCTTTCTACAAAAAAGAGTTTTTCTTAGCCTTTTTCATTAAATTATCTTGGGTTTTCTTCTTTCTTTGAGTCTACCTCTTGCAATTTAGTTTACTACAAGTGGATTTCTTCTTATCACTATCATTATTAACCTAATTCACAAGCACAACACAATCTCATGATATTCTATGATCAATTGGCATGGATGCTTAATTTGGCCCTTGCATTCTCATCACGCACTATAAATCCACCGCCAGCTCTCTCTCTCTCTCTCTCTCTCTCTCTCTCTCTCTCTCTCATAATTGGCAGTTACAAAAAGAGGCTACCAATTTGCTCCTTTTGAGAAACAAACATCCTCACGAAACCCATGCATTCATAAAAATAATCAACCTTATCTGAGAAAAGAAAACACAACAAGAAATTAGAAAAACCAGATTCTCATCTTTCACTTGGAAATTTATATTTGAAACAAACCCACCGAGCCTGCAAGCCATTTTGCTCAACTACACAATGTCTGCAACATCAAATTTGGAAGAGGACCCAAGAGAGAGAGCCTCTCTGCCACCTTCATCCCTACCTCTCACTCAAAAATGGCCAGCCAACTTTTTCAAGGTCATGCTTTTAGAGCTGAAAATACAAAGAGGAATAGCTCTTCCTTTGGTGGCAATGAATTTGACATGGTTTGCCAAGATAGCAACCACAACAGCTTTTCTTGGCAGGCTCGGAGAGCTTCAGTTGGCCGGTGGCACGCTTGGTTTCACTTTTGCTAATGTCACTGGCTTCTCTGTCTTAAATGGGCTCTGTGGTGCCATGGAACCTATATGTGGTCAAGCTTCTGGAGCTAAAAATATTAAGCTCCTTCACAAGACCCTTCTCATGACAACTTTCTTTTTACTGCTTGTAACACTTCCTATTTCTTTCTTGTGGCTCAATGTTGACAAAATCCTCATCCATTTTGGCCAACAAGAAGACATTTCAACAGTTGCAAAGAGCTACCTTTTGTATCTCCTGCCAGACTTGGTAATTACCTCATTGCTCTGTCCCATCAAAGCCTACTTGAACTCCCAAAGCATCACACTACCTTCAATGTTCTGCTCGGCTTTGGCGCTTGCGCTTCACGTACCGATCAACATCTTGCTTGCAAAATCCAAGGGTCTTGAGGGAATTGCAATGTCTGTGTGGATCACTGATCTCATGGTTGTGCTTCTACTTGCCTTGTATGTGTGCTGGATTGAAATTAATGCCAAGGAAGGGGGTTGGAAGGAAGGGGGGTGGCTTGATCAAGGTGTTGGGGATTGGATTAGGCTGCTCAAGCTTTGTGGACCTTGCTGCCTCACTACCTGCCTTGAATGGTGGTGCTATGAGATTTTGGTATTGCTAACAGGCAGGCTTGCCAATGCAAAGCAGGCAGTGGGAGTTTTAGCCATTGTATTAAACTTCGACTACTTGCTTTACTCAGTCATGCTTTCTCTGGCAACATGTGCCTCAACCCGTGTCTCGAATGAGCTTGGAGCAAACAGAGCGGGCCCTGCTTATCAGTCTTCATTTGTGTCTATAGCAGTGAGTGTGGTCTCAGGTTGCATAGGTGGCTTGGTGATGTTAGCAGCCAGGGGAAGTTGGGGGTCTTTGTTCAGCCATGATAAGGGAATTGTAAGAGGTGTGAAGAAGATGATGCTGCTAATGTCTTTAGTGGAGGTGGTAAATTTCCCATTAGCAGTTTGTGGAGGAATTGTCCGGGGAACCGCAAGGCCGTGGTTAGCCATGTATGCAAATCTTGGAGGGTTTTACTTCCTGGCCTTGCCCTTGGGAGTTGTTTTAGCATTCAAGGTTGCACTTGGGCTCAGTGGATTGTTGATAGGGTTCTTGATTGGGATGGTTGCTTGCTTGATTCTGGTTCTCATGTTTGTTGTAAGGATCAATTGGGACGAAGAAGCTTGCAAGGCACAAACACTTGCCTCAGTTGCATGTCAAGCACCAGAACTTAACAAAGATGGCAATAACAAAAGCATGGAGAGAGCTGATGTTGAAGTCTAAGAATAACCTGAGAGTATTTGTTGTAACACAAACGTCTCTTACTCTGAGTCATATCCTAGTAAACCAGAACAGGTAAAATTTTGCAGGGTTCTGGATCATCCACTACATAACCATGGCTCCAATGGCCAATTCTAGAAAGGTGTTTTGAAAGAGAAATTTTGAGTAATTTGTGTAGTTCCCAGGTTATTTCTTCATGAGTCCATGTAAATTAAACAACTCCCTAGTGTAAAAAGTGCCCAACTTTATATGCAGTCAAGAAATTTCTGGAGAGCAAGAGGTTAATGAGGCCTAAAAAATGCATACATAGACAATGCAATTCATGGCAAAAAGAATCGCCTATATAAGTAGTCACACGGCATTCCATATAGAAGAAATTATTGCAGATTTTTTTTTCCCAGTTTCCAAAATTCAAATACAACAAAAATTACTTGTATGTTGATGAACTTGTATAAGCTCAGAGGAATCAAATGCAGACTACCATTCAGGATAACATCATTGTTCCATACTTGATGATGAAATTTATATCACAGGTCCCAATGAACAAACAAGGAAGACATCATCCATCAATGAATCCAGGTTTAGAAATTAGAGACTCCAGCTCTTTCACTTTCTCTTCATTGAAGCCTAGGGTAGCCAGTATCTTGTGACCCGGCGATTCCACTTCGTACCAAATGCCAAGAAGCAGATGAGATGTTGTAATTTCCCCACTATCACCTGCAATTGAGAAATGGCAAGGACTTTAGAGCAAAGCAAAAAGACTTGACAATTCTGATTTGCCAAAGAAAAGATGTTCATGTGCCCTTGGAGCTCAATCCCGCAATTCCACAAGTGAGGGTACATTGCGCAAGTAGCAAGAGCAACACAGGTTCGATTTCAAATAGTTCTATTATCTAGGTTGCTGTCAAGAATCAGATAAATGAGATTTTTAATTTTTTTAATCAATTATTGAAACCATTACATCTGATATTCCCATCTCACAAAGCAGAATTACAATTACTTTTTCAAGCTCCATCGAGCATAGGACTTTACATGGCATTGGAAGAAAAAGCTTGTCATTGTCATAGAAATGAAAATTGGATCTAATAACTAACTAACTAACAACAACAAAAATAACTGTGTCATTTCAAGAAAACACAAATTGTTCTTACATTCTAGGGAAGCTCAGCTCCCATTATCTACAATGACCCATTCTAGAAGATGGAAGCTGCCATAGAATCCAAAATCTTTTACCCATATAATGAGAGATACGTATACTACTGTTTCTTTTCAACCCAAAAATAATGCAAATCAATGAAGCCAGTCCATGCATTGAGTATTCATCTCCCTACCCACTTCCTGTGACTAGGGACAAATTTCACTTGACTAATTCTTATACAAAGCAATTATGAAAAGCCTTTTACTATAACACTTAACCCAGAGCTCTATATTTTTAAAAGATTACACTCTCAAGCATACAAATTCTCAGATGGAAGATTATAAAAATGAAATTACAGAAAACAGTAAACATTTAAACAACGTCAGAAAAAAATAAATTACAAAATCATATGTTACGCTATTCAAATAGAAGTTACTAGCCTATATCCATGTTCATCTCAGCCATCTTACGTTACCTATCAATTTATTTGTAATCATATATTTGTCTGCATGTTAAGATGCTACTAGAACGAGCGTCCATGCAATTCCAAAGACAGCAGTAGACTTAAGCTCAGGAGACATGCAAGAAACAATTTGAATTCACAAAAAAAATTGAAAGGCCAATCAAAAGAATTTCCAAAATAGAAAAATTTATATATGAATCAAACATCCCAGAAACACACCAGATTTTAGCTTTTTGTCAACAGCCCAATCAAGCACTCTTTGAGCTTCCTCAGTTAATGTGGGATGCTCAGGACTGAAGAACCACGTGTCAGCTTTCCCAAGTAACTTGATCGTTTCTTCACGAACCTTGAAAAGTGTAATTCCATTTGCCCATAAAAATTTTGCAGCCAGACTGGTTCCTGCAGCCCAATTCAAAGATGGCTAAGTATACCATATAATCAGTACAGAGTAAGTATGTGGTCAGATATTCGTAAGATTTTTTTTATGTAGTAAGAAGATGCTTTTTATCTTATATTTGCATCCCCATTTAGCCTTTAGTTGTTGTTTTTGGATTGTAACTTCCCTAATTTCACGACTAAGCTATTATGCATAAGATAGAAGCATGCACACAACTAGACAAGGGCCCTTCTAACCAGCACAATTTTCTAACTAAGCTTCAACTTATGCAGCTCACTTGAAGACTACATTATACTCATGCACATTGCAAGCAACTAAATTTCGAAATTTGCAGTTCTAGTCTTACATAATCTAGTCCTTTAACTCTGATTGTTTGACTCCATCTTAAAATCGGATACAACATTATCGAAAATGGAATCAATACTTAATTATAGCAGCACCAATCAACCCAACTACTTGCATTATGATCAGAGAAAAAACATTCAAAAGCAATTGAATCATTAACTAAAAAATTAACAACAATGAAAGCTTAAAAGAGTCAGAAATTTGCTTACCCTCTATGAGGATACCCATAAGAATTGCTTCAGTCCCAGTAGTTGCATACTTGAGCTTCCTGGCTTCCAATTCACCCATGGCAAATGACTTTATAGCCCTCCAAGACCACCTGCATCCACTCACCCAATACCAAAACCTCAATCCCAACAACAAACCCAGAAATAAAAAACACTAAGCCCACAAAAGATATTAAAAAGACACTCACTTGGGCACTTTCTCAGTGAATGAAACTCCTTCCACATTTCTGTAATGACCAAATCAGAAGCATCTGAAACAACAGCTTGGTCATCCAAAACGTGAAAAAGAAACAAAATTGAAAATTCATGAAAGAGGGACTTGGAAAAGTGAGAAAACGGGACTCACGCAGTAGGGAGGCTGAGGCAGACTGTGGCAGAGAAAGGTCGTAGCTTTGGCTCTTGGGTTCTGACTCTGATGCTTGAGGACTGAAGCGAGAGACTGTTGGCTCCCAGCCATGGCTTCTGCAAACCGTCGGGTCTCAAATTCCGCGTCAGAGTTGGCGAATCTAGGCCGGGTTTAGTTCTGTGATTGGGAATGAGAGCTGTGGTAGATGTTGGAAGCTTGGACAGAGAGTGAGCGGCCATTTTTGGAAAACCAAATGGAGCCTCAGTGAATTGGATATGTGGAAGGATATGGATTGGAATTTGTAACTTGGAAGCAAGAACGAGACGCGTCGTTTTCTGTGTACCTTTGTGTTTGAACTTGGGTTGGGCTTCCTTCCACCCAAATTCTTTTATGGCAGTTGAAATTGTGCTAGTTGTAGTTTGGGTGTTGATAATTGGACTCAACCTATTTCTTGAGAGGTTTCACCACAAACATCATCCCTTAGACACCAAATTTCAACCGTTTTACACCAATATTTTGTTGCTTTCTTGATTGTGATGTTTGATGCAATCCATTAGTTCCTTAGAATTCGATTCAAAATGGATGGTAACACAGCTATCTTCAATTGTTTTGTTATTTCTACTGTTTTTGGTGCCCTCCAACATTTCTAGCAATTTTATCAGCACACCGATTGCAATGTAGTAGAGAAAAAAAGCCATTTCAACAAACAGTTTTAAAAAAAATATTTGCATGTTGAGAACTTAAATATGCACATCTTGTTAGAACACGAAGTGAGTGTGACTTGCAAACCACATGCTATATACATTTTTTTACATGTTCTATTTCGCATGATTAAGAATGATGGACTTGTGAATAATGAAATTGTGTGGATAATAGGAGGTACCAAGTTAAATAATTATAATTCTAAATTCTAAACATATAATCTAATAACATAATACATTATCTATATATATATAAAGCAAAAGGCAGAGAAAGGTAAAACATTTAAAATACCAGAAAATATCATTGGTTAATGCAAACATTAAGAATTGAAATTATTAATTAAATTAGGATAATATGGTAAATTCACACTTTTTCATATTTAAAAAATTAAAATTAAAAGAAAAATCAGATAATGAATCCTATTTTTATGGAACACAACTATCCATTATCTTTTTTAATTTTAAAATTGTAGGGGTCTTTTTGTTCCAGCAGCCCGACGAATGGGCTTGGGCTGCCGTAAGAGGAAAACGAACCAAGATTCCCCAAGTGTCTAAGTTCAGAAACCAGGCTCCCAAAAGAGTTTTTGAAGAGCTTGATGGGACTCTAAAAAAACACTCTCAGGTTCTTTTCACCAATAGCCAAGTAGACATAATAAGTTGATGAGTGGCTTAGCTTGAGTAACTTGTGGCATGGGAGCTAAGCTTTCACAAGTTTAGCAATTAGAGAGAAAGAGAAGCGTGAGTTTCTTATAGAGAACAAAAGGATAAAATGGAACAGAGGAATATTAGGGAGATTTCTTTCTTAGAGAAAGGAGAAAACAAACAAGAAAGAAGATTGGGTGGCTTGAGTAAATTCTCAGTTGCTTGACAAAGCTTGGTTAGGCCTTCGATGGTTGATTTTGTTGGGTAGAAAAAGGTCCATTTTATAGGCACAAAGAATACCTAATTTTGTCTAACCTCCTTCTTCCTTTTTCTTTGCTTCTTTCCATTCAATCATATTCGGTGAAATTTTTCTATCCAAGGCGCCTAGGTAAGGAGCCCTTTGGGGTTCCAAGGTTTTAACACAACTGGTCTTCTCCATAGGGGTGAGGCGCCACCCACTTTCTTCCTGATTTTTCCTATGGGAGCTAACAGAGGAAAATGGAGAATGGACATACAGTTTGCCCAACGGGTATCCTTCTTGCTCGTATGAATTTCCTTTGGTTTTTACGTTGGCTCTTGTTGACTCTGTCATAGAACTTTGGGCAAAGGCTGAACACACTTGCTAGATATTTTGTAGAACACTGGGCTGGGCTTTTCCCAAGGTTTTGGGTCAGTGATACTCTATTCTACAGCGACCAGTTAGCTTGTTTTTGTCAAGCTGCTGGAAGCAGTTTGCATGTTGCGTTTTTAACCAAATATTTGGATGCTCTAACTAGGGTTTCCTAAGCAAACTACTATATTCCTTCTAAGGCATTGGTTCATGTTCTCTCTCTCATGCTAGCCCATGTGTTTGGGCTCAAGAAATATGCTTGAGTTTTGGGGCTCCCAAGTAGCCCAAAACTTTCATTTCTTGGCTCAACAATGGGCCTCATGAAAGCTTGTTACCATCCATACCACAACTCACTCAAGCAAGCCCCGGGCATTTGCTTGGCTTGGGCCCACTTAAGCTTGTAGCGTGGTTATGTGTGAAATAATAATTTCCTGCTTGGCATTGCATGTCAATCGGCGTGCTTTAATTTTATCATCCTTGAATAGGGGCATGATGCTTGACGGGATAATTAGCATGGGCTCGTAGAGTCAGTGTATTTTAACTCTTAGTATGACAGATTGCATATTTATTTGGCATGACACGTGGATCATGACTCGTGCGAGCGTGAAAGACAAATTTTGCATGCTCCGAATCGAGTCTTTTCTTAATAAGGTGTCGTATTTGGCCATAAATTTATTTGGGCACAACCCTAGATTTTTAGGTCTCAACAAAAATAAATTTAAATTTTTTTAAAAAGAGCCTCTCACAATCGCAGAAGCGCGTACGAAGAGGCTAATAACCTATAAACAAAATACAAGCTAAAAGTAAATGGAAGTTATTTTTAATATGGAGTGTAGAGAGCATTTCGCAAACACTTTCGTTTTTGGTTTATAGTTTTTTTTATTATACATGAATTTGGGTCATGGAAGTAGCCATCTCTGTCCAATGCTATGAAACTTTGGTTGTGTTCCTAGGATTAGATTAAGATAAGTCAATTTCCTATATTTAAAGCATGTTAAAAAAAAATAATTTATCAAATTGAAGGTAGAAGAAGGATTACTCAGGAAGAATACTTATCCCATATAATCCCCACAAAATGATATAATATCAACACCTTATAACTTCTCCTTTCTAAAATATTCGTGTTTATTTGTTGTTGCATAAGCCCATATTTCTTAACTGAATAATTCATCATCTGCTAAAGATGTTCGGGCAAAAATCAATAGTTCAAAAAAACAAAATACTGATTGAAAAACATAAAAATTCCATAAAGATGCAAATCATAGCCAAATTCAAGACTTTTTATTTTATTTTTGGAAAGGCAAGACTAGTACTCTTAATTTGTTGGAATTAGTAAGAAATTAACGAATGGGCATATGCAAGGAAAAGAAAAACCGAATGGGCTGTGAAGATAAAGTTACATGCGGTCCAACTTTAATTAGGGTAATTCCAATAATAATAAAAAGCAAGGTACCAGAATAAGAATGGGTCAAAATAGAAATTAGACAGAATTTTGGAGATAAAAAGAAATTTCTATAACAAAATTGTTCCTGGAAAAGCTTTTGCAATTCATAAACCCAAAGATGAACTTTAATCAAGCTACGAAGGCAAGCAGTAACTGAGCACATAAATAGAGAAGAGAAGAGAGGTCCCCAGGGTTTCAGCCGACGCCTTTCTCTTACCTCATTGTCATGTACAGAGATGAATGTCGTCCAAGCTAGAAAGGGTTCTACGTGTCTTTTCTTCTTCACTCTTCTTCTCTAACGCAGCACAACGAACGACGTCGCTTCGTCAGCTCCATTTCTTCGGCTCCGCTCAGCAGGACCAGAAATTGTAAGTTGCTCAAGTTTTTGTCTTCTTCTTCTGGAATTTGCTTTAGAGCTTTTCTGTTTCTTAGAAAAATGGTGGGTTTGGATTTAGTGTTAGGTTTTTTCTGATGGGTTTGGATTTTTCATTTACAGAGTTGAGATTGGATTTGGTATGAAAATTGTGACATTTCATTTAGGGTTCTTGTTGCTTCTTATTATTGGACTTTTTAGTTTTAGTTTTATCGTTTATGTAGATGAATGTTACTCTGGGTTTTATCGCAGTTATAGATGTTTTTTGTTTCTATTATTTTAGTCAGTTGTTATAGCTATTTGAATGTGCAAGACATGGATGACATACAAGAAGATATCATAAAAGGGATGCAGGAATTGAAATTTGAAGCGATGGCACTCTCTTTTCCTCAAGAAATCATACATGGGATCCTACTTAGGCTACCCGTTAAATCTTTGATCAAATGCACCTCAGTGTGCAAGGCGTGGAGGTCCATGATCATGAACAAAAGATTTACCCGCGCCCACCTCAGCCAAAGTAATAACATGAACGACAGGCACCTCTTCCTAGTCCACAGGGTTTCTGGTAGAGAGAGCTCCACTAGCGGCCACAGAGCCATCGTAAGCAAAGTAACAGAAGAGGTTTATTCTCTGCATTATGATAACCAGGCTTTTGACGAGTATGCCAAGATAGAATTTCCAATTGCTCCAAAGCAAGAAGTGCTCAATGAACATCTTCGTGTGGTTGGCACTTGTGACGGGCTAATCTGCCTTGCGGATGATATGTTCTGTTATTGTTACAACTTCTTTATATGGAATCCAGCCATTAGAAAGTTAGTGACCCTTCCCAGGCCTGCTATTACCTTTAGGACACATGGTGGGTACAATGCTTCTATTGGGTTCGGTTTTGATGCTAATACCAATGACTATAAGGTTGTGCGAGTTGTAACTTTACAGCATGAAGGTGTGGGGCCAACTCTTGCTGAGGTTTATTCACTAGCTACTGGCTCATGGACCAGTGTTGGTTCTGTTACTCCTTCATGTCAATTAAGTCGGGCATCCCAAGCTTTTGTTAATGGGGCTCTTCACTGGCCTGCACTCCGTCGAACAGATTATGGCTCTAACTATTTTATCTTGACATTTGAGGTGGGCAGTAAGTTATTTCGCGAGATACGGGTGCCAAAGAGTTTAATAGAATATAATTACCACCTGGGATTATGGTTGTCTATTTCAGGAGATGGAAAATCCATTGCTCTGTTCTCGATGGATTACAGATGTGAAGACTCTTTTCTTGAAATATGGGTGATGAAAGAGTATGGCATGGAGGAGTCATGGACCAAATTGATTACTCTTGGTCCACAAGGGCCAGAAAGACTTCTACCCAGGGCGTCATGTTTTAGGAAGAACGGTGAAGTATTATTGATACTTTCTGGAGCTAGGGTAGCATTTTCTACAGGTTCAATACTTAGTAATCAATATACTTTTTATGGACACCGCGCAAAATCAAATCACGAGTTAGTATCGCTAGACCTTGTGAGCAAAACCATTAAAAATCTTGGGATTTCTGGAGAAGCATATCAATATTGCAACGTTGATTCCTACAAAGAGAGCCTTGTCTTATCTGACCAGACAGATGCAGTTTCGTACCAAGAGAAAGAACAGGTAATGTGATTATAATGCTGAGAGCAGAGCATTGCTTGTGAAGAACAATTTTAATTCTTTGCTTGCCAGATATTTATATTCACTAAGAGCCTGATGGATGATTAAATTGATGTGGGTTCTTTTATGTTCATTAACTGATCTTTCGTCTAAACTCAATCCAGAAAGCAAGAAGTTCAAACCAGATAAATATGGTTAGACTGGTTTTTTTGCAAGTGCTAGTAGTTTTGTAACTTTTGTGACAACAATATCAACTTGGTTTGACTTTAAGAAGTGGACTGTGGAACTGTTGCTGTTTCCTTTCCATAGTGAACTTTGTGCATTCATATTACATGGTCTTACTTACTGCTGTAAATAGAATTGTTCAACAGTTTGTGCATTGAATTCCTTTTCCAATGGTTTTCATGCACACAGTAGTTAATTTTCCAATTAGTCTTCATTTATGTAAAGCATGAATTGGAAGTTATATTCGCACTCCTAACCGTTGTCTTTATTCATTTTTGTTTGTGACAGATTTGTAGTGCTGCAACGTCGTTTTCCTTCATTGCCTGAAATGATGGTGCATTTTGTTGACATGGAACTTCTTATCTCAAGTTCTGATGCATTTTCTCAAGTAGTTTTTACTTTTTTATAAATATAGTGTTTGAAAAAATTGGATCGACCTATGGAATTATGCACCTGTTAAATATTTGAATTGGTTATGCAGTTCTAACTATATACCTCTTTCTATGGAATCATCTATCAAATGATTTTGCAATTTTGTTGTCTTTTTAAAGTAAATTTCCTTGGCTCAACAATCAGCAGTATTTGCGTTTGATATATTTTGCTTCACATTCGAAATGTGTAGGTATATTAACCCAATGATTGGTTGTTGATTAATAGTTTCCATGGAACCTGAGACTTTTTGAGTTGGGTATGTTGATTGCACAATCCTGTTTGTTGAGGTAAGTGAGAGGAGGGGGAATGGGATTGAGACCAAAAAAACAATAACAACAAATAGCATCGACATTTCCATATGTCAGGCCTCCAACACATGGCAAGAGTTGTATAATCTGTCCTCAGGAGATAAATTAAAAATTGTTTTAAGTTATTAGCAAATAAATTGTGGTTTTATTTATCTGATTAAAGCAGCCACCTTTCCGACACAAGTTTTGTAGCCTTAACTCAAAAAGTAAATTTCTTTAAAACATAATTAAAACTGTATTTTTTGTTAATGTCGGATACATGAAGTGTTTTTCTTCACCGAATTTTCCTCTTTTGGAGTTTTTTATGACGAGATTTCGAACAGAGCCACTGAGATGGTCTTCAAGTTCCATTGTATTATGGCTGTTTTTTCAGCTTTGTTTTCAGTTAATGATCCCAAAACACAAACATGTTTGTTGGAATTAGAGAGAAATTGTAATAAACTAACGAATGGGCCTTCGGGGGAAAAAACAGAATGGGCTTGTGGATATAAAGTCGCATTACAAAAATTAAGTGGTCCAAGAAAAAAGTTAGAAATTAGACAGAA
Source organism: Prunus armeniaca (assembly GCA_903112645.1). NCBI lineage: Eukaryota > Viridiplantae > Streptophyta > Magnoliopsida > Rosales > Rosaceae > Prunus > Prunus armeniaca. The sequence goes on along the minus strand of CAEKDK010000005.1, from coordinate 7,353,168 downwards.
TTATGGCGAAAAACGAAAATTTCTACAATAAAAATTAGTTCCCGCGAAAGCTTATGCAATTCATAAACCCTTAATAAACCCTAAGACGAACCATAGATAAACTTTAATCGAGCTTTTAATTCGGTACGGAGCTTTTTAGACGTGGGCAGGCAATCTCAGCATATAAATAGAGAAAGAGAGATCTCCAGAATGATCCATTAGGGTTTGAGCGGACCACCATGTACGGAAAAGAATGTCCTAGAAGAAGCTAGAAAGGGTTCTTTTCTCTTTTCACTCTTCTTCTCTGGCACAGCACAAGAACTAGACGTTTCCTCAGCTTCGGCTCTGCTCTTCTCATCAGGACCAGAAATTGTAAGTTCCTGAACTTTTTCTCTTCGTTTTTCTGGGATATTTTTTACAGCTTTTATGTTTCTTGTAAGAATGGTGGGTTTGGATTTAGTGTTAGGTTTTTTTTTCCTGATGGATTTGGATTTTTAATTGTAGAGTGGATGTTGGGTTTGATCTGAAAAATATGACAGTTTAGGGTTTTTGTTGCTCCTTATTACTGGATCTTTTTAGTTTTTAGTTTTATATTTTATGTATATGAATGTGACTCTGCTTTCAGAACAGCCCCTTGATTTTGTTTTTTTTAAAATAAAATTCTCAAATATAGGTTTTTGTTTTGTTTTCAGTTGGTATAACTGAGAGTGTGCAAGACATGGATAACATACATGATATCACACAAGGGATGCACGAATTGAAATTTGGAGAGATGGCAGGATCTTTTCCTCAGGAAATCATACAAGAGATCCTAATTAGGTTGCCCGTTAAATCTATGGTCAAATGCACCTCAGTGTGCAAGGCATGGAAGTCCATGATCATAAACCCAAGCTTTATCCGCACCCACCTCAGCCCAACAGTCGATGACGTTCACCTCCTACTCCACAGAGTTTCTGGTTTGGAGGTGACCACCTTACTCGGCAAAACGGTCATGGACAAGGTAGATGACGAGGTTCACTCTGTGCATTATGATAACCAGGCTTTCGATGAGTACGCCAAGATAGAATTTACAATTCCTCGAAAGCAAGAACTGTGGAACTCACATCTTCGTGTGGTCGGCATGTGTGACGGGCTATTCTGCCTTGCGGATGATATCTACCGTTATGGTTACAACTTCTTTATATGGAACCCAGCCATTAGAAAGTTACTGACCCTTCCCAAGCCTAAAGTTAGATTTGTTACACATCGTGGGTACGATGCCTCAATTGGATTTGGTTTTGATGCTATGACCAATGACTATAAGGTTGTGAGAGTTGTCACTCTATTGGATCAACGTGGGACACCAACTCTTGCTGAGGTTTATTCCCTGGCCACCGGCACATGGAGCAGTCTTGGTTGTGTTTCTCCTACATGTCTAACAGATGGACGCGCATCCAGTGCTTTTGTTAATGGGGTTCTTCATTGGCCTGTATTCTGCAAAACAAATGGTGGTCTTTACTATTTTATATTGACTTTTGACCTGGGCAAGGAGGTCTTCCGTAAGATACCTATGCCGAAGATTATCCAATGGAAATATGACTTGGGTTTGCGATTGTCTGTTTCAGATAACAGAAAATCTATCGCTCTGTTCATTATGGATAACAGGTGTGAAGATTCTTTTCTTGAGATATGGGTGATGAAAGAGTATGGCATAAAGGAGTCATGGACCAAACTGATTTTCCTTGGTCCACAAGGTCCAGAAAGACTTTTACCCTGGGCCTTATATTTTAGGAAGAGTGGTGAAGTACTGGTGCTTCTCACTAACAAATCAAGGCAGGAACTAGTATCACTAGACCTTGTGAGCAAACAGTTTAAAAATCTTGGGGATTTCTGGATATCAATATTGCAATGTTGGTTTTTATAAAGAGAGCCTCCTCTTACTCAACAAGAACAATGCAGAGTCTTACTAAGAGAAAGTAGGTAATGTGGTTATAGTTCTGAGAACAGAACGTTACTTTTCAAGACATTGTAATTCTTTGTTTTCCAGATTTTTATGTTCATTAAAAGCCAAATTAGTGACTAAATAGCTGTTGCTGCTACTGTTGTGAAGTTTGTGTATTCATTTAAATGGTTTAATTTGCTGCTGTAATAGGATTGTGCAATTCATTCATTAATCCCATGTCCAATGTTTCTCATTTGTAAAATAGGTCCTTTTACAATTTAGCTTTCATTCATGTAAAGCATGAAGAGGAAGTTTCGTGCTTAAGCATTGATTAAACAAGTACTTTTCTTGTTTTCTTTTGTTGCAGATCTGATGCGCGGTAACGCCTGTCACCCGATGTGCCTGATGCCTGATGCACAGTAATGCCGTTCTCTTGTTCTCTCATGAGCGAACATATTTTTCGTTTTCTTGTTTATTGTGTTGCAGATTTGTAGGGCAGTAGTGTTGTATGCCTGAAGTGCCTGATGTTGTGGTGTAATTTCTTAGCATGAACTTGTTATATGTAGTGCTGATATGCTTTCTGTAGTAGTTGTTGGACTATTTATTCTTCAGCTTTTGAAAAACTGTAATGGAACTATGGAAGTATCTAGTTACTAATTTCTATTGGCTTTGCACCAGTTTAAATGCTTCTGCAATTGCACCCGCTTTTAAGCAACTGCAAATCTTGTTTGAATCAATCCATTTTGATAAATTTTATTCACATAAGTTAACATTCATACGATAGGCTTAACAATCTAATTACATTCCTACCATGATGGACTCACTCTTATGCCTTATGACAAGTGTGGCATCCTCAATCTAGCTTTATGACATTTTTGTTGTACCTCATAAAACAAATTAGACATAACTAAATTAGAAAGATTTAGTAGTAACTTTCGAATGCTAATGTATTGAATATACTTGTATTTTTCTATGGAATTATGCACATGTTAAATATTTGAATTTGGTATGCAGTTCAAACTATCTACCTGTTTCTGTGGAATCATCTATCAAATGATTTTGCAAATTTTTTGTTGTATTTTTTAAGTAAATTTCCTTGGCTCAACAATCAGCAGTATTTGCATGTGATATATTTTGCTTCACATTCGAAATGTGTAGGTATATTAACCCAATGATTGTTGATTAATAGTTTCCATGGAACCTGTGACTTTTGGAGTTGGATATGTTGATTGCACAATCCTGTTTGTTGAGGTAAGTGAGAGGAGGGGGGATGGGAATGGGAATGAGAATGAGATTGTTACCAAAAAACAATAACAACAAATAGCATCGACACGAAGACGATCATCGTCTTTTGAATCCGTGGATTGGCGATGGATCCCTCGCAAGAAAAATCGAGCAGCTCACGAGGCTGCCAGAATTGGATCTCAGACAGTGGGTGAAATTCAATGGACAACCTGTCCACCACCTTCTATTGTTTGAGTCTTAACTTCTGATGGACGATGAAAGCCAAATAAACAGCACAAGTTTGAAGCGCCGCACCCTCCCTCTCAAACCCTCAGTCTTTCAACGCAGCAAGGGGGGAGGTGGTCACTACCCCACCACCTTAATCATCCATCTTCCATCTTCCTCTTCATTCCATCTATATTATCTTCTTTTCTTTTTATTTTTAATTTATCAGCTCCCTTTAAATTCCTCCCTCCTTATATGGCTTCTTCAAGGACTCTATCTCCCTCTTTGATCTATCGACCCCCATGGGCTGCAGCGATTAATCCCAAACACGATTTTTGGTGTTCCTTTCGGAAGATGTGTAGAGCTCTTACTCGGGTGCTTGCACCACCTCCTTTCATTCTTAGGTTGTTACCACCTCCTTCCTTGCTTAGGATGTTGGTTTCTTTGGCTTTGGGAAGTGTTTCCCAGGTTTGTTCTTGGATTGGCTGTTGTTTCCCTCTTTGGCTTTGGTGGTTTCGTTTTTGTAGAAGTTATTGAGTCTTTGATGGTCGGTTTATGCATTGCGAGAGATTTTCAAATTTGCGGTTTTTGTATTTGTTTTGTGTGTTTTGGTGTGTTTGCAGTTCTTTCACTCATCATTAGTCCTGGTGATGATGTCTCGATCTTCTTGGAAGCAGCGGCAGCGTTGCTTTGGTGTTTGGTGGTATTTCTGCTTTTGGTTGGTTCTGACTTTATGTCAGTTTTGGGCTCGCTTTATGCTTGTTTGAGTTTTATTTCTAGTGGGCTTTTACTGTTGCATTTGTTTGGACTCATTTTTATGAGTTCCACTATCTTGTAATTGGCATTGCCTTTCTATCAATGAAACTTGATTCCGACAAAAAAAATACTTCTGATGGACTTCCTGGTCCCCCAATGTAACTTCCTTTATTTCCCATGTTGGGGAGGAAACTTCTGTTTGCACTTCAGCTGATTCTGGCTTTGGTGTGTTTCCTTTTCAACTCATGTATTTTTGGCTGTTTTTGGCCTGCCGTTGGGCTTAATGAAGCATCCTTTCGACCAAAAACATACAAAAATAAACAGCATCGACATTTCCATATCAGTCCTCCAACACTCTATCATGGCTGCTTGTGCAATGTGGACAAGGCAAGAGTTGTATAATGACATGTCCCCAGGAAATAAAATAAAATTTGTTTTAAGTTTTATTTGCTATAAGAAAATTGTTTTAGGCTATTAGCAAATCAATTGTGGTTTTATTTATCTGATTACATGAAGCATCCCCCTTTCCAACACAAGCTTTGAATCCTAAACCCAAAAAATACATTTCTTTAAAACATAATTTAAGCTGTATTTTATGTTAATGTTGAATACATGAGGTGTTTTTCTTCACCGAATTTTCATCTTTTGGGGGTTTTTTATGAAAAGATTTTGAACGGAGCCACTGAGATGGTCTTCAAGTTCCATTGTATAATTTATGGCTGTTTTTTTAGCTTTGTTTTCAGTTAATGAAGTTATTTGATTTTATCCCAAAACACAAAAATGTTTGTTGGAATTATAGAGAAATTGGGCCTTCGGGGGAGGTATAAAAAAAAAACGAGTGGGCATGTGGAGATAAAGTCTCGTTACAAAAACGGAGCGGTCCAAGAAAAAAAAAGGGGGGTCTAAATAGAAATTAGACAGAATTATGACGAAAAATAAAATTTTCTACAATAAAAAAAAGCTCCCGCGAAAGCTTATGCAATTTAATAAACCCAAAGACCAACCATAGATAAACTGTAAAAACTGAAAACAAAAAAGGCAAATGTGATCAAAAGGGGGCCCAAACAATGCAATTCAAAACTTTTTAAACAATTTCATTGCCAGTGTGTATCATCAATGAATAGATCTTAAATAGCCTTAACTCATCTGGGGCTGGACTCATTTACTGAACCTATGCTTGATAAGCACATCACTTGTGAATTGTGATCAATGAGGGGGGGACTGAATGGGACTTTGAGCATGTGCATTCACATGTTTATATCATTATAAGTAAATGATGTGCCCTCATCATCAACCCAGAAAAATAAATCTTCCAACTTCCAACCCAACGCATTTACAAACTCACTGTTCACATTGTCCCTATCTCTTCAAAGGGTTCTTGGATCCAATCCAGAAAACATGTTGTTCATTTTGCATATGAGAAAAAGAAAGAAAGCAAAAGGACAATATTATGTTCCTGATCATATACATCACTGAAAAGTGAAAAGGGGTAGTAGCAGCTATTTTTTTAAGCTATATGAGCATAGGGTTTCAGATCAGAAGGGTATGTATGCCAAGTATTGGCCACCAATCATGGAAGCACTGTGTCCTGAAAAGGCAGGGCCAACTCATTTGCAATGTCATGTGGTGCCATGTGAATAGGCAACGAGTGATGAGAGGGTATTCTTCTAGGTTGTCATATTATTGTGATCATTTGATACCTAGTTATGAGTGTATTGACTCGTTATAAAAGTATTTTGTAAATAAATTCCTATCGCTTATCCCCAAAAAGGAAAAATGGGAAGGGTCATTTGACCCCTTTTGACAAGGGCACCAAAATCCCATGTGAAATTTTCCACAAGAAGGGTGACTCACCAATTGTGAATGGCATATATCACAACAAAGTCTTCAAGAAGGTGGCACCCACAAAATTAATTTAGCAGCCGTTTTGCTGTAGACAAAGGGTATGGTTTCCGTCTGATTTGGTGCAGTAGATTGAGGAGAAGGGAAATTAGACAAGCAGACTTGGCACAGAGAATGTGATAATGCTGAATAGTCAAATTAGAATGTGGAATTTCGATCTTGTTCAAACAAAGAGACAAAAACATTGCAAGTGGGGGCATGTAAATCTCTCAAGGGGCAGCACCAACCATTGTGTCTGTGTGGAAACCATGATTTGGCAGTCGGCAAGTAGGGTAACCTTGAGAATTTTGTGTTCTAGAGGTTGCTCGAGGGGAAAAAGATCAAGGGTTGCTCTGTTTGATGATTTATTATTATTATTATTTTTGCCATCACTTTGTTTAATGATTGAGCTACTTTAATTTTTCTTAATTTTTTGCAATGAAAAAACCTTCCTATAATTTCACACTATCAAACTAAATTCGGTCCTTTCATTGTTAATATTCGAGTTTAAAACATTTGAGTTTACAGTTTGTTTCATAATTAACCTTTTACCCAATTAACTTTAAAATGGGATGGTTTTATACGTCACTGCTCTTCTCACAATTACCCAACACGTCGTATATGTTGCTTGCATGATAGGGTGGTTAGTGACATACTCGTTCCACCAAACACATATTTTTAAAATTAACTTTGAAACGTCATTTTTTAGTTTTCTAGGGTATAATATTAACTTAGTCACACTAAGCAAAGGTAAAACATGTCTTAGTCAGAAATGAAAAGCGAGATCTCCCTCTTGATTTTGTTGCTTAGAAAAGAAGGGTTTTATAATAATGTAATTAATTGTCCTGTCCACCGGCATTGATACTTTATGTTGAAAAAACACTACTAGTTGGAAGGGGAATACCATCATTTACCCACATATTGACCCAATCATCGTGTTAATTTCTGATTAACAGTTTCAATTACTATGGAGAATTCACCAATTAATTAACAAAGCTACATCATTCTGCATGCTCTTCGAAAAAAAAATGCTTAATCAAATCAGTCCTTGACAAGATCAAAAAGATGCTTAAAAGGTCAACCTTCTACTAATCTAATTATGCATCCAGACAGATATTTTAGAGATGCACTAACGGGTCAAAACCTATGTGATGTGATCACTCATTACTTGGGGTATGTGCTTGAGGAAACCTAGTAAAGTTACTAATCCAAATTTTGATAACTACTAAACTGGAATTTATCACCTAAGCAATGACATATGGGTGCTAGAAAATTGATTTATATATGCAAAAATAATCCATGGGTTAACGAAATACCTTTGCAATCGGTCTTATTTTTCTATAAAAAAAATTAACTAATATGTAAGTTCTATAATAGAGTATTTTATTTCACATTCACAATAAGAGTTCAACATGTGGCACATATTGCATAGTAGGAAATTGTGACCTGGTTTCGAGAGGGTTCTCTCTCTCTCTCTCTCTCTCTCTCTCTCTCTCTCTCTCTCTCTCTCTCTCTCTCTCTCTCTCTCTCTCTCTCTCTCTCTCAGAAAAGTTGATATAGATCCAAATTCCTATTGAGAAGTTGGGTTTAATTCTTAGATTTGGTGACTTTGATTCAAGTCCTTTGACTTTTGTGTCACATATAATTACATTCATTTTTTAATATTTTATTTTTAAATTCATTTTTGTTATAATGTTGCTCCTTACGACTTGAATTGGGTAATAGTCATTATGTCATATTGCCTATTGCATAGGTATAAATATATGTGTTTTTTTTTCCATATTTTCCACAATGTGTAATAATATTTTATGTACCTTTTTTTTATAGGCAACATACAATTTTATTTTGTCTATTTTGAATCTGACTTATAGGTAGTCTTTTAATTTATGTTCCTAGTTTATAGGTAACACGATTTATCATTAAGTACTTTTTGTTGCTAATAATAATACTATTTACATGTATGTCATGTACATAATTTAATGTGAGTGCTTGTCTGATCGATTAGTATAATACGTGGGTCTTTACTTTTTATTGATTAAATTATCTTTTATCTATATATTAGGAATATTATCAAGGAAAGAATTCAAATTTTAAATTCTGAAATTCAATTACAAGGAAATAATGCATTAATTTAGATTTTCAATGAGTTTTCCTTATTTACCTCAAAGGGTAAAATCGACACAACAAAAAAAGTAATAAATGTCAAAGGACCTACATCTAAAACAAAAAACGCGAAGATTAAACCCAATAACAACTAATCGTTTTGGACTTAGATCTAAGAAGCCTTGAGGATTTTGTGCCTCAGTCTAAGAATCCTTTGGTGCCAAAGAAACCGCAAGTTCTAAAAGGGTTAGAATAAAAGATTGGCAATGAATTAATTAAAATTGTTTAAAATATTTTTTTAGGACGGGCATGCAATATGCCAGCATGAGCTAATCAAGGTTAGTGGCAAATTTTGCACCAACCATGCACTCCAACTACAAAAACTAATCACAATCATATACGTCCTTATCTTAATTTCCATGGTTAGTAAGTGCTAGCATATGGTGAAGAAATTATATAATTTATAATTAATGATTTAAATGTTGGTGTTTTCAATTGAGAAATTGAGAGTTGTCCAATTGGGTATGCTGTCTTCTCAAGGGAAGCCAAAAGGACTACAATGGCCACAACTCTGAAATTGTCAAATATTATTGGGTGGGAAATGGGGGCAACATTAAGCAGTCACAATCTTATTGTTGACATTAATTCGAAGGATTTTTATATTGTTCAATGTCCTGACAGGTCCTCTTCTCCAACCCCCAATTCTCCAGTTGGCAAACTTGATTTCGTACCAACTATTGCAGCAAAATATGGTGGTCACGTAGTACCAAATTGCACCCGGAAAATGCCTTTGCAGAATCTGATTTTAGGAATGCCAAACTTGTTTGTTGCAATAGGACTTTAAAAATATATATATATATATATATCAGATAAAACATCCTCAAAACGTGATGTTAAAGGAAGCCTCATCGAATCAACCATTCTCACTCTCATTTCCTCTATATCAAACAGACCCTTAGACTTCATTTATATAAAAAAATAATAATAATTTAATTGACGAACGGAGAAAGTGCATGCATAGCCGCACATCATAATTTGATGTATGATAATTAAGTTTCTTAGAGTAATTTTTGATGTATCATCAAGTATGCGTAGCTATTGGTCAAAATCATATTACATATTAATTTACTAATTTATAAGTTAGTTTGAGTATGGACTACAATCTATATGGCCACACAAAATGTGCACTCAAAGTCTCTTCTCTTCTTCTTCTTTTTTTGGTCAAGTATTTATAAATGTAATCTAGGACCTCCAATACGAAATCAAGAACACTTTTCGGTATTAAAAATGAAGTAGGTCGTGGGTCAAAAGACTTGTGATCAATTTCTACTTTCTAGATCGTATGAGAAAATCAAAGCATGCAGCTTTGAAACCAGTCTTGCAAGGCAAGCCTACCCGGGACCCCCAAGGACTTCGCCAGTTCTATTGCCCCCTGTTTACGTTTTCTTGGGTAGGTCTTGCAGCTGCTTTATCATTTCTGCTTGCTCTTGAGTGGAAATGTCAGCCGTCTCATAGTGATCCCACCGTCTCTGCTTTTTCAATCTAAATTGGAGAGGCGCGACCATTAGAGATTCACATGTAGATTTTCTTGTACCCTTTAAATATTTGTATATTTTCGACATTAAAGAAGAGACTTTCTAAAATATGATCATTTCTTTACATGAATGCAATCATTTCTTACATAATCTTAGGTGACACCGAATGAAGTTTCCAAGATATGTGTGCATGCCATTGCCATGCATAGACACACAAATACAAGATACACACAATTCCAATAAGATCTTAATTCAAAATAGCACTGCGTTTTTTTACATATAAGAATACATCCTACGTTCATGACCTCATTTATTACATCAATAAAAAGGATGTTTGTTGGATAAAATTATGTTAAATCTACACGTTTGTGACACAAAAGATGAGTCATATCCATCCAAGTTGATTGAATTTTTTTTTTTTTTTTTTTTTTTTTTTTTTTAATAAAAAATGAAATTAGATATGGACCACAAGTTGCTCACGCGGTCATAGTTTTGAAATCGGAGAACACACCAAATGCCATTAGGGATCTTTCTTATTTTTTCTTTCTGTGGAAAATACCCATTTGAGAAAAGGATCAAATTGACAAAAATTACAGATGACAAAATTGATGATCCAATTCTCAAATGGGAAACCAAGAAGGACGAAATTCAAATAAAATGTGACACATGTGTACGTGTTTATACAAAAAGGGACCATTCCTAATGACCTCTTCTGCTCTGCATCGTAAACGGAAGTCAAAGAAAGACTCAGAGCCTCCCCCACGAGCTCACATGGCTACTAATTTGAGATTTTGACCAAAGCCTGCCTCCAAAACTGACAAAACTTGTAACCCCTAATTTGACGGCCAAGATCTTCTGACGAAGTACAGATCCTCATGGAAAGCTAAAAAAAAACACACAGACGTGCAAGGAAAATGCAAATATTCCACAGCAGAGCAAATGGAACAGTTAATCACGTTGAGCTTAAGACATGCCGCGAGTGTCTCACGGAGAATTCTGCGGCGCCGTTGTATAGAATCCACCCCCCTACCCACAAAACCCAGCCCCAAACAGTGTTATTACGTGAATATGGGTTTCGATTTTCGCGCCATTCCATAGACTTAACGGTCAAAAAGCAGACCCCAGAAAAAAAGCGGGAATTCCCATAAATCCGAAATTTAAATTATTAAAAAAGAAAAAGATATTTTGTTCCGACGGGACAGAGACTGATTCGACGACGTCGTACTGGACTGTCATCGACGTGTCACCATTCCCTTCCAGCCACTAAAGCAGCCTTTCTCGCTTCGAAAGGCCAACGGGACCCACCTTTGCTCAATATCGATATGGATATTACGGTGGAATTTTCTCTTCCCCGTGATAATTTGTGGACCCCCACACCACCCTACCTCTTTCCGACTTGGCGGGAAACGCGGCCATCTTCCCGCCACTGCACTTGAATGAAGCGGTGCGTTTTAAGTGTTTAACCGCCACACCTGTCACTTTCATAACCGACGCTTCCTTTCCCTTCCCTCCCTCCCTCCACGATTTCAAATATAACGGAGCCTGCGTATTCCGTTACGTGCAGCGCATGTCGTAGGTAGGTAGTGTGGGGAAGAGCCAGCTAGCGTCGTCTCTTCACCGTTAGGTAAGGGACGGCAGCATTTTATTACGCGGGTCGTTGCCACGTAGGCAGTTCGGTAGCTAGCCACAGACAGCTGCCAAGCAGCCAACGTGTTTTGTGATGGAGCAGGCACGTGATTGTCAGACCAGGATGGCCCACCCCCGAGCCCAACGTGGCCCTTCGCGAGGCGATTTAGTTGATGTCACTCCTGCTCTCGACACGTGTCGGGGCGCTAAGCATTTTGAAAAATTAATATCGCCTTCCGTTAGGGGAGGGCCGCGACATAATAAGTCCGAAGGCGTGCCTCCACGACTACGTCTAAAGACATGCGCGCCAATCGTGCGACCCCCGCCAATTAAAATACACCACGTCGTTTCGGATCGTCGTTAAGTTGATTAGCGTAACAAGAAACAATTAGGGTGCGATTAACTCGAACTGATGACGCAATGTTACGTCGATCCGAATATTCCTCAACTAGAAACATCATCAAAACGACCAGTTTAACGGTCTATGTGGTGAAAATTACGGAATTGCCATTAAGAGCGACTGAGGCACAAGAAAAACCGGCCGAAAACAATGACAGAGGAAAAGCCGAAAAGCCGGTGCGAGCCGGTGTGCCCACCACGTCATGATTCCGACCGGCGAAGCCCAACTTAATCAACAATCAACATGGGACCCGCTTCCTCCCACGTGGCATCCGAGATGGACGCATGAAACCAGAAGGGGGAAGGGATCAGTCGCCACGTGTCACTAATAGTTGACCTTTTTAGAGTGAGAGTGCGAGTTCGGTTAGCGCGGGCAGGCCTTGCCCATGCCATGTGAGGAGTAGTAACTAACTAGTACCCGCCCTCGCTCTTTGCGTAAGGGCGTGGTTAGGAAAATAAAAAAAATATAAAAGAATAAAATATTAATTTATATGGGTAGAGAATAAAATATGATTTATAGAAAGTAAATTTGGAAATAAATATATATGACCCCCAAAGAAGGCAAGACGCAGAGTGTTAAGAACAAGGCGTGCTTTGCGCTTGGAAACAGAGAGCGAGAGAGAGAGAGAGAGAGAGAGAGAGAGAGAGAGAGAATAGTGACTCATTTCCTTCTTGTTTAGAGAGAGAGAGAGAGAGGAAGAGAAGGTTGGTGCTTGTGTGAGGTTTGTTCATGGCGATTTAGCCGAAGGTCTGAGAGAGCGAGAGTCTGAAGGCATAAGGCATTGAGCTTTGTTTGATACGGCGGCAAAGTTTTTGGTTCTTCTGTTTCTTCGATTCTTTCGTCGCTAAGACACACACACACAGAGTTTGTGAGACTGTTTAAAGGCCAAGCAACAGCTTCGTCTTCATTCCTTGGCTTCATTTTTACCTCAAAGTCCTCTGTTTTCTCTGAAACAAATTTAGAGCCATGGAATGGACTGCTTGTCTCGACGAATATGAGAAACTCGTCTTCCGTATGAACACTCCCAGGTAGATACATCGCTTCTTCAACATTGGGTTTCAATTTCTGATTTTGTTGAAAGTGTTAGTGGCTACCATTCACGACTTTTTTTTAAAACAAATTTGTTGGGTTTTCAACGGCTTCGAGTTTTTAATTTGTTTTCAGTTTGATTTTTTCCCTGGTATTATGGAATTTCCGGCTTTTCTGGGTTTAGTACTTTTTTGGATGTGCTGTGATCTCGAACTTTCTCTTGCTTTCTCGAGAAAATTTCACCGATCCAGATCTCTTCTCGATTTCCCCTCTTCATAGTGGTGGTGCCAACTTTACTAAATTTCAACCTTACATTTATTTTCGCACCTAAGTTTCATAATTTTTTTTTCTGACTTTTCTTACAATTTTCCCGTTTCATCAGACTTTTCAAAGCATTTTGAAATTTAAAAACTTGGGGAAATAAAAAATAAAAAATAAATAAAAATAAAAAACGAAAGGTGGTGTGGTGTGGCTTTGGTGGTGTTTCTCTGACTTGACCATTCGCTGCTTTTGCTTTGCAGGGTCGTGATCGATAATGCCGTCTGCTCCACTGCGACTTTAGTCAAGGTTTGCTTCTACGAAAACCCAAGTTTCTAATTTCAATGCCTTCCGAAAACCCAAAAAGAAGATTTGATTTTTTCCAGAACACAAAATTTGACTAATTGTGTATCAATCGCTGTTTTGTTTTTGGATTTTCCAGGTCGACAGTGCTAGAAGGCATGGGATTCTTCTCGAGGCTGTTCAGGTCCTCACGGATCTTAACCTCACCATTAAAAAAGCGTACATTTCTTCTGATGGACGGTGGTTCATGGATGGTAAGAAAATCAAATTATTCTCTTCTTTTTTTTTTTACCGTTGCATTTTATTTCTTGAATTTTGTTTCTTAATAAGACTTTTTGGTTTCTGCTGCAGTCTTTCATGTCACTGATCAAAACGGGGATAAATTAACGGATGAGAGCGTCATTCATTACATTGAACAGGTAAGTTAATTCATTCAATCCCAATTTAATGAAAAGACATTATTGTTAAAGTTTATGATCCTTTACAGAATTGAAACTGAAATTGCTTAATTTCTTTGTATTTGACAGTCACTTGGAACAATTCACTTTGGGACATCCAACTGCAGCAACGGTTTAACAGCACTTGAGCTCACCGGAACAGACCGGCTTGGCCTTCTCTCCGAGGTCTTTGCAGTGCTAGCTGACCTGCAATGCAATGTGGTTGAGTCCAAGGTGTGGACGCACAATGGCCGGATCGCCTCCCTAATTTACGTTAAGGACTGTGATTCTGGTTGCCCAATTGAAGACTCACAGAAAATTGACAGAATTGAAGCGCGGTTAAGGAATGTTCTCAAGGGAGACAACGATATTCGGAGCGCGAAAACCTCTGTTTCCATGGCAGTTACACACACCGAAAGAAGGCTGCATCAAATGATGTTTGCAGATCGTGATTATGATAGGAAGCCCATTTTGCAGCACAGCACCGACTCACCGGTGATCACGGTGCAGAATTGGGCTGAAAGGGGTTATTCCATTGTAAATATTCAGTGCAAGGATAGAGCAAAGCTTTTGTTTGATGTTGTCTGCACGTTGACAGACATGGACTATGTGGTATTTCACGCCACTGTTAAAACAGCAGGGGATAGAGGACACATGGTATGTATCTATTTTCCTTATTAGTTTGGTTTATGGCATGTTCTGGTTTTATTATACTATTGAAACATGAAAATGACTAGGGTTTTGTGGTTGAATTATGTTTCAGGAATTTTACATTAGGCACACTGATGGAACCCCAATTAGTTCTGAACCCGAACGACAGCGCGTAATCCAATGCTTACAAGCTGCCATTCAAAGAAGAGCTTCTGAGGTATTACTTAAATTGAATTGTTAATCATTTGATTTTGTTGAATGTTCCATGATGTTGCAAATGCTAATGGTTCAATTGGGTTATTGCATTTCAGGGTGTGAGGCTAGAACTATGCACCGAGGATAGACCAGGTCTTCTAGCATATGTTACAAGAACGTTCCGAGAGAACGGTCTAAACGTGACAAGGGCCGAGATTTCGACAACAAAGGCCAATGCCCTGAACGTTTTCTATGTGACTGATGCAATTGGAAACCCTGCAGATCCCAACACCATTGAATCAGTGAGGCAAAAAATAGGGTTGAGTGACTTAAAAGTGAAGGAACTGCCATTGATTTATCATGCAAAGGGGGAAAGGGAGGAGCAAGCAGTTGGTGTTGGTGGGGCAGTCTTGTTATCACTAGGGAGCCTAGTGAGAAGGAATCTGTACAATTTGGGTCTCATCAGATCTCACTCTTGAGGAAGTTTCCATTTGGTTTGTAGGAAGTTTTTATCATTCACTGTGCTGGCTGGCTGGCTGGCTGGCTGGCTGGCATATGATATGATTCTTTGCTTGGGGTTTGAGCATTGTACATAAAGAGGAAAGAGTGGGGGTGAGAATTTGGTGATAGTAGTTGTTATTGTAGGTGGGTTTAGTTGGATGAATTGATAGGGCACAAATAGAGGAGAAGGCCCACCATTTTAAATGCTTTTGTTTGAATTGGTAGAGGGAAGTTTAGATTTGGTGGGTAGTGATATTGGTTTGTTGCTGGCAGAAGGAAAGGGAATGTTAGGTAAAAGAAAATAGTAGAGTTTGGGGGTTTATACAGCACCACACATGTGTACAGAGGAAGGAGAACTACTTGTTAAGTATTAGCTTTAATGGTTGACTTGATTTTTTTAATTAAATATTTATTTTTATTAATCTCTTTTGCCATCCCACCCAGAACGTTTTTTTTGCCTTTTTCACTTTTGTGTGCAATGGGGGAAGAATCTAATCCCTCAATTAGTATAATATGAAAGCTCAGGGCCCATATATAAACAGAAAAAAAAAATACAAGGGTTTTTTTTTTAAGCAATTAGACAAACCTAGACTCACGAGTACACGCAGGCCCGAAGAGGTCAAAGAAGAAAATTATGGAAGGGTTTTGTTGAATTCTTGTAAAAGAAGAAAATCATACATCACAAAAAGAATAAACAAAGAAGAAAATCGTAGAGATTTTGTTGAAAATCAGTGGTTGACTCTTTGAAACTTTGAAATCCAAATGGTAAAGCAGCTATATGAGAAAAACCAAGTTCTCTAGAAAATGTGAACGCATAGAATCATATGAACCCTAATAACGTCAAATCAACTTCAAACATGTGACCAAGTCTAAATAACAGAAAATATGGGTATTTTGCATCCGAAAGTCTTCTAATTTCTAAACAAAATATATTTTTATACAAATTAAAGCAAAGCCGTCGGCTGTATCCGTGACTGTCGGTCCTGGTTTTTATTTTATTTTATTTTTTTGTGTGTTTTGGTATGAAAACTTAAAGGAAAGGCAGAAAAATAATTTTTTGAGTGTTTGGATAGAAATAAAATCTGAATAAAATATTTGAGATATTGTTTTCCATCTCCTTTTCTTATAATGAATTATTTTTACATATGTGTCAAACTGTGATTCACATAAATAAGTAATATATCCTTACCGATAAGGAGGCAAGTAGTATTCATAAAATAATCATGTCTTTTATACGAATTTTTAATTCCCTTTATTGGTAAGCAATTTTCATCCATTTCTTGTGAACAATCTTTGCTATAATTTTGTCTACATATAAATTGCATAGCCAAAATTTTATGTATGGGCAGTGAAAATTATATCCGACACAAACGACGCCTAATTGGCCAACCGACAAGATGGATAGTCTTATATCTGCATGTTTGGACAAACAAAAATCTAAGAATTTGATGATTGAAATTTAATATATTTGAAGTAGGTTTGGGTCCAAATCCAATAGGGATTAGTGGATTAACAAACCAATTCAAATTATTCATCAACTGCTTGAGACAAATTGGATTTGAAAGTGGTCAAAGGCAAGAAAGAGAGAGAGAGAAATTATTGGAATGGATTAAATAAATAGTTTGGAGGGGGCGTTGGTGTTAGAGAAAGAACGGCTTGTTGTCTTTAGCCTTTGCTAATGTGTTTATGTGTCCAATGCAAACACCACGACTCCCGACAGTTGGTCGAACAATTTCTACTTGCAGCTTTGTCTTCTTCCATGCCTCCCTATTTTGCTATTCTAAATACTCATTTAAACATAATCCCATATTTTAATCATATTATTTAGGCCTACGTTGTAAAAGATAGGGGTTTAAAATAGAATTTTCTAGTTAAATTTCTTTTGAAAGTAACTTTCACGTTCGTGTAAAGGGACGTGTATACTATCCTAATCAACTAGCTGAACTCACATGTGCAAATATTTTCGATGTATTGTTGACTTGTATAAGAAGATGAAATCATAATAGTGGCAACCAACTTCTCATTGAGTTGTTGTTTTTTTCTTCTTTTTTTCCATTTGGCCATTCAATTTAACCCTCCAAGAGCCATTTTCTACTTTCATCACATTCAATCCAATGGCCAATGGGCAAATG
This sequence comes from Prunus armeniaca, assembly GCA_903112645.1. Taxonomy (NCBI): domain Eukaryota; kingdom Viridiplantae; phylum Streptophyta; class Magnoliopsida; order Rosales; family Rosaceae; genus Prunus; species Prunus armeniaca. Next base: position 7,336,012 of record CAEKDK010000005.1, on the reverse strand, counting down.
CCTCTAGTTCATCAAGACTTTAAATTCTGTGGTGTAGATTGTGGTCCATACTCCATATAGTGAAGAGCTCTTTAGAAGATTAGGTTTGGCAGGTTTGGAAGAGCCCTGCCTTTGACTGCGCCGGTTAAAACGCTTAGCTGACCTTGCATGTGCAGTGACAGATTAGTTTACATTTCTTTTGTTTTTTGACTGAATGAATCTACTGCAGCCCTGAGAATGAATCACATGCCCCAAAGTTAATTTCTCACACTATTTTTTTTCTCTCTATCTCTCGGGCTCTGCTTTACATGGACTTGTTTTCTCCCTTGTCCTTTTTCTCTGTGCCCTTCTGGTACCATGGTCTCTAAACTAGCACATGAGAAGTTTGATACCTTGCGGTTTTTTGGGGGCTCAAAAAGCTGAAACAAGGGCCCGGAAAAGTCATACGTTTTGCCATAAAAAAACATGGCATTAGGGTTTTCTTTCCTTGACCTAGCCAGGCTAGCTAGTGGAGGAGCTACCTATGTGCCTATGATTTAAAGGGTGGCATGCATTGTCGATCCAATATTGGAAACTTTCAACGTTGCAAGAGGCAAGGCAAGGCAATCTTCTTGTCTTTCCCATGCGGCTTGGGGCTATCGCAAAAGGCTGTTACCAACTAGCAAAATCCTCAGCCTGTCGATCGTTTTCAATTTATTGTGCATGTGATTCTCTTTTGAATCTATTTCGACATAGAATCTGCCCTTGACATCCATGTTTTAATGGATCAGTATTTATTTCCACAACGACAGTATGCCCTTTTGGTTGACAAATATGTATACAGATATTATGAATGTAACATGCATGATATATGACTAAATTAGGGACCACGTTGGTTTTAATCAAACAGAGGACCACATAAATTCAACATAAGATCTTACTCTGCTTATATTTTCTGTACAATTTATTGTGCTCGAATTCAAGATAACGTCGCTCTAGAATTTAGAATTAAACGTTTTAGATCGAAGAACAATGCCGTATCCAAAACAGACATCGTCTGAGCTTGCTATTTTGTTCCAAGTATGCAACACAAGTTGAAATATGTTCAAGTAGAAATCTGGTGTTGTCCATATGGGGTTAACCATCCTTAGAATTTCATGCATGTTTTAGACTGATATTTTTAGATTTTAAATTGAAACCCCACATGTCTTTTATCTTGTCCTTGCGTTTCTGTACCCTTTTCTCCATGAATTAATACAGGACAAGCATCCATCCAAACCAACCAACTCTCTGTCTTGACATTTACCTCATAACACATTCACTTACCACATTAATTAGTCACCAAGAAATTGACAGAAAATAAGCCAAGAGAGATTAGCATACTAATAGACAGAATTAAAGACCTATTAGTTTAATCAAATATCAGTCTGTTCAATTGTCGTTTCATTCCAATTGCCAGCTACCCAATTCCTCAAACAGTTTGTGATCGGAGAATCAAACAAAAGTAACTGCTAGGTTCTTAGCAGGACTTGTTTGTTTACTATAGGTCGCTTTTCTTTTGTTAGTGGAATTTCTTTTTTAAGCTTTGTCTACATAGCTCTGGCCAATTCTAGTTCTCACGTTCTTACAGCTTTGCAGTTCTTCACCATGCATGCATGCGTGTAAAGATACTCCTATAAATTACATAAGTATATTATGCAGAGCATGCCCCAGTTTATCTAGTAGCACTTTTGTTTTTGTAAACAAGAATAAAGGAGAGAGATTCTCAGCCAACTTTGATCAGGAACTTTTTGTCGAGAGAAAAACTTCGGTGGAGACTTTGTGCCTGTTTGAGTTACATACACCGTCTAGTTAAATCATGTCATATACATATGTTATAATTATGTTTCAATTATAATGTACGAAAATGTTATACATGTGTGTGCCACGTTGGTTGTTACGAAATAAGCATATTAAATTGTTGTAAAGTATCATTTTACTATGGATTACATCTCTTTTTTCTGTCCCATATCCTGAATTCTAGTGAGATGGCCTCTTGGAAAAGTACCAACTTCTGGATGAGCATCCTCTTTCTCTTGCGCTTTCCCTTTGTGGTAACTTAAAACTTATAATAATCTTCGGCACAAGTGTCCCATCTGCATTAGTCCTCCTCCCTACCATTATTCCAATGGCAACTAAAAAAAATATATAATTATTTTAGTTTTAATCTTACAAAGCCGCCAAAGTCGGAACGAAAGAATCCAACAAAAGAGAGACTTGGTTTAACATCGCGTCTTGGCTGCTCATTTAACTCCTCTTGTGTTTGTAGATGGAATCTATCAAATTCTTGCTTGGCCTTTTCTAGTTGTAGGAATATCAATGACGTTTCCAGCTGATGCAAGCTGCATCCAGAAGAGCATATGCTGATCCAATGTTTCAACAGGATAGGATGCTTTGTGCTTTAGGCATGTTTTGTGACAAAATAAAAAAAACCAAATTATTATCTGCCACTTTTTTGTCCTATAATCTGGATTGATATCAATTATGTATAAATTTGAACATCCCTAGTTGTCATTTTAGACAAGATATTTTAAACCCAACTGGCTTTGGCTTTGGCTTTGGCTCATAAAGATAGTGATGGTAGTGTGGTCAAGCCAGATGTTATTTTTCCAATCTTCATTCATATATCATCATTTGCAAAAAATCGGAAATAGTTTAGCCATTTTCGCATTCATATTTTGTTTTTAATCTTATCTAATGAACTATTTTTTTGCAAAAAATCGGAAATAATGTTGCACCTACCATATAGCAGATGAGTTGCAGTTATGTGCATGAGGAATAAAGCTCAAAAAAACTTCTTACAAGAAAGAGCTAGCAACTCAGATTTAAAGTGACATGAACAAATATTGAATCTGAATGTGACTTAAAGATCTAAAGTAAATACGATCTTCCAACATATTATTCCTGATAGCAGGTTGGCATTGAGTGTAAAACATAAAAACTTATCAGCATTGTCGAGTTGTCGACCAAGTAAAATTAATGAGAAATCAAACTTTTTTTTTCGGGTAATCGAATCGAAGCCTGCCCAAATCTTGGTTAGAATTTACTTTTTACAAAAGAGAGTATAGAAGATAGAGATATTCTGAATATAATCTGATGAATTGTAATTCCTTTCTTAATCTTCATGTTAATTGCATAGATGGAGAATCTGGCAAAGCAGAGTGCTTCTTTGTTAGGCTTGTTTGATATGAGCCGCAATTTTTAATGTGTAGTAGGGAATCTCTCTCTTTATGCTTTGCCTTGGCCTTTTGCCTTTGCCTTTCCCTTTTCTCACTTGTTCACATAGCAAAATGTGCGGCAAATGAGAAGGTATCTATCTACATATCTATCTGAATTTCTGAGCTCAGCAAATTCAAACCCTTCTTTTTCTTTGAAATTTTGCTTCCTGTAAAGAAGATTCCCAGATACTAAAATATGCTTAGTCAATTTTCTGTTACTTTAAGTTGCAACTTCATGGATTTTTTTTTTTTTTTTTTTTTTTTTTTTTTTTTTTTGAATTTTAGGGCTTGGATAACATTTTGCTATATTTATATCATCTTCTGCGCGAAGTACAAGGTTCCAGCCAACCAGGTTGGCCTTTTTCTTTTGTGTGCGCGCGCAGAAATTCCGTACAGCAGAAAATCCATCAAGAAACTTCCAATTTTAAACTTAGTAGCATATTTGACCCCAAAAAAAAAGAAAAAAAAAAGGAACTTAGGTTAGGAGCACATTGTAAAATAAAACCAAATAAATTGTACTTTCCCATTGTTAAACAACAGCTAGTCCAGAAACCTTAAGCGATCGGGCCAACAAAGAAGCGGAACATGAGTCAAACTCAAGACCACTTGCAAAGAAAGACTCTAATATCATGTTAATTATGCATTTTTCATTCACTTAAGTTCAGTTTAGTTGGACAAGGAATATAGCCCAATTGGAAAGGAAATGGAAAATAAAAAATAAAAAAATCAAGTACAGTTTGACCCTTGAGATACCCATATAGCAGCAATGATATAGGCCAAGAGAGCAACACATTTAGGGGGAGAAACACAATGCAACAGTTCTTGGAAACATTTTTTAAAAAATCTTTCTGATTTTCTTGGTCATTTCTATCTTATTGGAAGTTTCAAATTGCCTAGGCGGCTGTCTTTGTATGTTCCAATACATTGGAAGCTTTGTTATTATTAAATAATTAAATTTCGTGATCAAATTTATGCAGCAAAGTCAGCTGAAGTTTCACGAAGGAAAACACACCAAGGAGACTTGCTCAAATTGGAATCTTGGATGCTAAAAGAGGACCCTTTTCTGTTTGTACGCAGAATCTAAGCCATGCAAGCATTTGGCATTTTCTTCTTGTAATTCATGAACTGTTGAATATCATGTATGGTTGACAGAAAATATAGTAGTTTAAGGCATCTGTTAATTAGAGGCCACGAAGGGTGCTTCTGCTTAGCGTGAGAATTTAGAAAAGAAATTTCCCGGCTTTCTTTTTCGTAGTTTATGAAAAGAAACATGGCGTGTACATCATAAAGAATTTTGAATCAAATCACAATCATGAATTAGAGACTTCATTTGAATTCTCAATCATTTATGTAGAAAACTTTGCATTATGCTTTAAAAAAAATAAAAATTGTGCTTTGCAGCATGTTTATTATTTATCACATACCCCTATTGGTTGAATTGGTACTAATTTGTAAATTAACTTAAAATTTTATTATTATAGTGTTTGGTGGTAGATTCACCTAATTTTTCAAAAGAATATTTTTGCTTACCACTTTAACTTCAGGTGTATCTTTATCATTATTCTCAACACTTGACACGTGTCCATATACATAACCATAATTCCATAAATATAAAATAAAAAGTTAACCATGATTATGCGTATGGAGTTTATAATTTATAAACTAGTTTTAATTGTAGGTTTCCATGTGAATTATACATAAGCCAGGCTCAAGACCAAGAACAAAGAATTAAATTCATAGCCCAACAGGAACAAGAAGCTTATAATGTGAATGGACTGGACATGTCTTATTCTTAATGATTTGGGCTAAAATTGACCCAGAAAAATCAGATTTAGCAAACTTGGGCTAAGCAAGAAGCACAAAGCCCCATAGTCATGGCAACAGAAAACAGGTAGTCATGAAAAGGACCAATAAAGAGAAAGTGCGCGACATGATGAAACAATATGGTGTCAATTCTAGAGCTTGACCAAGGAAAGCAACAAGGAGAAGTGGGTTGAATTTGAATCTTGGGTTCCTTTTCTAATTGAAAAGCAGAATCTTAATTGGTGGGTGTTTGGACTGGTTTGGGTTGAATTGCTGATGCAAACTTTAATAGGGACTGCTGAGCACTGACCAGTGAGCAGTGGGATATCCAAATGTCATACCAAATATGCACATGCTTATTTTTCTTCTTGCAGTCAGTTGTTGTGGGGGGGGCCTTGGGAAGACATTTTACAAGATGCTCGCGTTTACTATGTTTTGCCCTTTGAGAGAGACATAATGTTTTTCTTATTGGGCTGAACCAGATACAGGATCCAATCGAATCAGTGAGGACTGTAGTCTGTTGGCAGGTCTGCAATGGAGTCAAACAAAGCATTATTCCCTTCCTTTGCTTCACCGTGTACACTAGATTTATTTGAGTCGAAATACAGAGAATGCGGCTTCATTTGACTTTGTTGTGCTGAGTCTGTCGTTGTCTGTATAAATTTTTGGTTTGATTCGGTTTGGTTCGGTTACTAACAAGTAGAAAAATATAATACTCACTTGAGTACCAATTATTTCAGTCGGTATTTAAAATTGATCCGAAATTGATTACCGATTTTAAGCCTTAACTGACGTAAAATGACCCGTTTGGTTTAGTTGGTTTTTTGCATGGAATTTCCAAGCCTATGTGAGAGTTTGTTTTTTAGATTTTGTTTTTTCATTGATGATGTTTGATTTAACCAAGCTTGCTGGTTTTTTAGCAGTAGATTTGTATTGACCCTCTGGGGCTCATTGTTAGAAAGTGAAAAATAAAAAATTTATATTGCATATGTTGTTGATGTGCTCTCTCCTGAATTTTGAATGCAATTTTCCGTTGACTAAAAATTTTAAAAATAATTATAATAAAAAAAATCTTTGAAAAATAATAAATTGACCTTAAATGACAATTAAGTTATTCCACAACCTTTGAGTTATAACCAAACGCCCCAAATTCCTCCCACCTCCTTTTTAGTAAATCAAATTGCTAACAAAAAAGTTTAAACAAGTTGGCGGGAAAATGAAATGATCTATCCAATAAGAAAGTTGAAGTAAGAGATCACTAAATAAGTCGAGCGGGATTCCCATAGTCGTTGTGGCCCTCCCTCTTCCTCCTACTTGGCACCCAGGATCGAAACCCCAAAGTCTCTTTCCTTCCAATGTAACAAAAAAGAAAGATCACAAAATAAAAGTAAAAGAGGGGGTGGGGAGAAATTGTGGTCATCAAAACTCTCTTTTTTTCTTTTCTTGTTTGTGTCTTGTTATTTTAAAGTAAAGTTAAGCCAACTTTTAAGTTTTTAGTTGCATAAAATCATTTGATAATTTTGTAACAGTTTCGCTATTTCATAAACAAAAGGACAGAGGAAAAATAATAATTAAAAGAGAGGGGTTTTTGATATTCCTTTTTATTTATTTATTTATTTATTGCTAATCTAGTGATGGTGCATATTTCAAGTTTCATAACTAGAACCATAACTTCAAAAATGGAAAACACATATTGTTGATGCCAAAATTTATCCCAAAAAAAAAAAAGGCAAGATCATGCGACTATAAAACATAAGAGATTAAAGCTAAGAAAGCCTTAATCATTAAGTTTGCTACCCTCCCACGGGCGAGGGACTCTACTAACCAGAGGGTATAGGGCGTGCTTTGTGCTACTTCAAACAAGTGAACAAACTAATATTAACTTATCCTTTATTTGAGGGGGCAATCAAAGAATCAATCACTTCAATGTCATGTTTAGTTAAAAGCTCACGTTACTAAACTAAACTAAACTAAACGAAAGCCTTAAACATTAGACTGAGCATATAGCTAGACAGATCCTTGACCCGATAATTTTTAATCTTTGATACGAAATGATGTTAGACTCTAACCCGTTTGACTCATATTTCAACTGATTTGGAGTCTCGATGTGAAAAAACATGAATTAATATTGGTCAATAAAAGTCGCCAAGCCTTACAAAAATAATTAACACTGGTCAAAATGGTCAGTAATTCACCAATTCTTGCAGAGAATCCTTTGGCATGCAAGATTGCAATTTCATCACGCCAACATTAAAAAAGAACCCTCTTTTGACAAAGTCTGTTTTTCCGTTTTTGTTTACTTAAAGAGAGTGGGGTTGTAGTGAGAGACAGCAAAGAGAAGAGAGATTTGAGAAAGTGAAAGTGATGAGAAAGACCCAATTCACCTATAAAGAAAAGTGACGAGAAAGAAAAACATGTTAGAACTTTTTTTTTACACGCCCTTAATTTTGGCAACAACAGAAAAATCCCCATAACACATAAAGTTACGCAGTTAATTCTAAGTTGAAATGTCGAAATAATTAATTAGGTTAATTCTTGTCTGAATACATAATTTAGATACACAATTTGATAACGTCGTGTATATTTCCGGACTGTCCATGTCCACCAACAACAACAACAAAAATCATTTATACACGTCATATATATACATTTTCATATTATATGCATATAGGTTTGTTTTTCACATAATTCACTTTACCTAGAGCTAGGTGCAATTTGCATAAAAATAAATTAAATTCCCATGCTCCTTGAGATTTCACAATCTGTCTTTTGATATGGACCTGCAGTTGGTAAGTATGACAAACTACGTCTTCAACTATATCATACATTTATTAATCTAATTTTTATTATTACTTTTTCCTTTTCTTTATATTTGTGTTACAGTGTAATAATTAAATTTTCTTTTTTTTTTCTCTTATTTTAACATTGGGATTTCATTTTCATTATAATTAAAGAAAGAAAAAAGAAATAGGAGAATAAAAAACTGATGCCAAACTTGCAGGCCAATAATACTCAGACAACTAAAAATAAAAAGAAACTTGTGGAAGCTAATGTGCATCGAATTCATCACCCTATTTTTCAAATGCTCAAACAATTAAATAATTAGTTGTTCTTATCTAACCCTAATTTCTTTAATATTTTCCTTGCGTTTTGGTAACTCATCTATGCCCATTTTGAAAAGGATGCTTTAGTCTTTTGAATATTAAAGACATAATAATTTGCATTTGCTTAGTCAATGCTTTGTGGTCCCTTATTCAAGTTAATTTGATTGTCTTCCAAGTGTGATCACTTCCAAAATTTCTACAATCTCTAATCAATTTTCTGACACAAGCTTTTAAAATTAAAAAATTAAAAAAACCTGAGTGCTCGAGATATTAAAATGTTCTATTTTAGTCGAAATATAGAGAAAAAAAATAGATAAATGTTTTTAAAAGAAACAAATTAATAGACCATTTAAAAATGTGTTCAGTTTTCATATTATATAAAATTCTACGTGTTGTTTAACATTTCTCATTTGTCCGCTTCTTCCCATCTCTCTCTTTTTAAATAAAGGATTGTTTAAGAGTGATTCTGGAGAGGCCAATAATCACTCCTCTATATAATCACTTTAAGTGATTTTCTGAAGAAGTACGTGAGAGGTGTTTTTTCTCTGAAGTGAAATAAGATACCATGTTTATATACTTTCATACGAATCTTTTTTTCTTTTTTTTTCTCCAATGCATGTGAAATAAGATACCCTGTTTAGATACTTTTTGTATTTATATAGTTGTTGGCAATGCAAAGTGTTAGGGATAGGTAAAATGAACCTTTTAAGTGGCCAATAGGAGGGTTTTAAGTCCTGTCCAAACTTGAACAAGTTTTAATTTATTTATTTTTAAGTCCAGCCAGGGTGTTTGTTTGGGCGTCAAAATCCAAATGTAGTTAAACCTTGTTTGTTGTAATGCCAAAAAGTCTTGAGATTCCACTATTGTCTAATAACAACTATTTATCTGATAACGATGATAAGACACTAAAAATACGAGATAAGGCTCCAACATGTGCAGCCACTAACATCTACCATCCATTTATTTATGCACACCATGCCCTTCAACTACTTCTCTTTCCCTTCTTTGCATCTTAAACAAAATAGAAATTTTCCTTGTCAATTGAGCTCCATTAACACAATTTCCGTGAGCTTGCATTCTATTTCAACTCATCATCACCCTTTTTGAATAAGATATTAATTCATGCTTTATGTACCCAGTATGAACTGTCCTGCTCAAAACTATGGCCATATTCCGAGCTATATACATCTTGTTAACATGTGATCCAGACCGAGTTCATTGGCTAATGGCATGACGTCACCTGGGCTACCTAGAGAGCACTAATCTCACCATTTGATGGAATTGACCCGACCAAACATACTTAGGACCACTTAAGGCGACCAACCACCATCCTCCTCCCAACAGAGGCTTGGTCTGGTCGGTACCGACGTATTCACCCGAAGAGGATACTTGGTCAAACATCACATGAGCACACCCTCCATGTGCCCTGGTTAGAAGCGAACTATAAGCAATTTGAATAAGCTGATCCAACCATGCTTAAGCAACCCTCCTCTGTTCATTGTGGGAGCATGACCAAACACCTTCTTAGCTATTAAGGAACCCCCCTCATTATAACCCCTATAACATCCCTACTTACGACCGTACATTATATTGGGCATTAATGCACTTGGTCTTCTCTAATTTTTTGCACATTAACAGTAAATATAGTGAAAAGTATAGATATAAACAATAGAAACACATATAGTTTAGTTGTATTTAAATAGTTGACAAAATTGTAGCAATGGTCCCTAGACCAAGACCAAACTTTACTTTTCGTCTCTCATATTGTTAAATTGTTACGGTGGTACTTTAATTATGCTTCTACTTTCAAAAATCGTCCTTTCCGTCATCTCAGTCAACTTTTCTGTTAAAAATAATGACATGGCAATGACAAGTCCTACTTGGCATGGGCAACAATGTCTTTTCACACACAAAATTTAAAAAAAAATCAAATCTTTCTCTCTCTAGCCCTGATCCCCCCATCCCCCAATTTCTTCCCCACCAAAATTGAAGATTGCGAGATTGGCAATAGCAATGCTTATTAAAGATAAGGGATCAATGGGTGAGCGTGAGAGTGCTCGACTGATTGGTTGTAGTACGTATTAAGGAGCCGCTCCCACATGCTGCGGCACCAGGTTCGGACCGTAGGGAATCGTAGCATGGGGGGACGTCTAATTCTTTTGCTACTTCTTCCTAGCCCCAAATTTCTTTGCTGAACTGTCATTTTGACCAGATTTTGGGTGGAGGATGGGGGCTAGGGTTCAGGGTTTTAGTGGGTGCTGGGGTTGCGGACTACAGTAAAAGGTGGTTGCAAGATAGGTTTGAGGGTTGGAGCTTGCAGGTGGTAGTCATGAGGGAATGGGGGAAGAAGAAATCGTCGGGGGAAGAGGGAGAGCTCACAGGAGAGAGAGAGAGAGAGAGGAGAGAGAGAGAGAGAGAGAGAGAGAGAGAGAGAGAGAGAGAGAGAGGAGAGAGAGAGAGAGAGAGAGAAATTATGAATTTCCCAATTTGCCCTTAATTTTGACAGAAAATTTAACTAAGTTGACGGAAAGACCAATGATGCAACATGAGATATAATTGAAACATCACCGTAATAATTTAACAATATGAGGGAGGAAAAGTAAAGTTTAGTCTTAGTCTATGGACCATTACTACAATTTTGCCTAAATAGTTTATATCAAAGTAACACTTTTTAAATAAATAATCAATAAAAATAATACATTATGATAAAATATATTTAAAAATAAGAGTATGGTTTGAGTGACACATAAAAAAGCACACATTTTATGGCTGAATTATAAATGTAATTCCATAATTTCAAAAAAAAAAAAAAAAAAAAAAAAAACAAGCACATTTTGTATTTTTTTTTAACCATGTATTGATGCTACAAAGAAAGTTTTATAACTAAAGCTTATAATCCATTAACAAAATCAAATATTAATTCTCATAATCATTAATGTTATAAATAAAATTCATCATCATTACTCTTTTTTTATATGGTGGGCTATATTATTTATTTGTAATATATATATATATATATATTAAAATTACATTGCTTATAGGTGGGTTAAAATTACATTGGTAGTCGTTCCACATGCTCTATACTAGGTTTGCCCTGGTAAGGAATGGTTTTTTTTTTACATGATCTGCACTAGTATAAAATGAGTTATTTATTTTTTTTGTTTTTATTTTATTTTATTTTTTAATGAAGAAAAATTTAGGGGGAGATTGGCTCATACTCTCACCACCAGGGCCAGAGCAAAACCACAATCTTGAGCTATAAGGACTTACGCGTGGCACCCAATTGCTAGCTGCCACTAGTATGAATTTATGTAGGAAATTACAGATCGCACACCAATAAGGACTGCTGGTAGCATGACTCGAACAATTGTGGGGCTATATACAGTATAAAATGAGTTTCATATTATTTAAAACTGCATTTCTATATCGTGCCACATACTCGGTACTAGGATTGCATAAATAAGGAATGAGTTTCATATTCCTTAAAATTTATTTTTGTGTCGCGCCACATGCTCGACACTAGGAGCGCACGGGTAAGGAATGATTTTCATATTCCTTAAAATTCATTTCCAAGTCACGGCACTAAGACCGCACAAATAATGAATGAGTTTTCATATTCCTTAAAATTTATTTCCATGTCACGATACATGCTCGGCACCAAGAACGTGCCAATAAGGAAGACATTTTGTATTTCTTAGAAATGCATTTCCACGTATAGTATGCGTCATTATTTTGCGTTCCGCTATTATATGAGTATTCAAAATCATAAAAATGGATGTTTACATTCTAAACTCATGTTTAGGAAAATTTTGGGTTTCCTAAACTCATTTATTGGTTTTAATTTTATTATAAATTATAATGAGGATCATATCCATATATTTATGTTGTCACAAGTAAAATTCTATGACTTCTAAACATTGAAACCAAAATTCTGAATTTCCATTGATTTTTTAAAACCTGCTTTACCATTATGCTGAATGAAAATGTGGAGGCAGCAAAAGTGAAACCAGAGTTGTGAGTTACAAGAAACAAAAGTGTGTAGAATGAAAATGAAAATTTCTTCTTATCCCTTTATGATTTTTGTTTTTGTTTTTTTTTGGTTGGTATGATTTTGCTTTTTTTATTTTATTTTTCTTACTTGTACCAGATGGCGCTTGCCATAACTCAAAAAGTTGATGCCTGCCCAAGCCCACCCCACCCCATCTTTTTCCCTTTTCTAGACAATTTCTTTTCTTCATGCCTTGGCAACCTAATTTTACTTTTTCCATTCACCTAAAAACTATAAAAATAATAACAACAATAATTACTCCATTTCACTTTTGCCCATATTTCAAGCAAAAAATATGCTTAAAAAAGAAAGAATAAGAAAATCCCCTACCCACTACCAATTTTATTTTATATATTATTTCTCACTCACCGGATTCCAACCAAAACAAGAAATATATATTTTAACATTAAAAAATCATAAAAAATCATTACAAATTCAAAATTTGCTCATTATTTAATATTTTATTCTTTTTTATTTTACATTTCATTTTTTAATCTCAATTCGGACAGTCTTAGGAGAGTTAGGCACCCAATAAGCTGAAAAACAAAAAAACAACCTTTTCTTACTATTATCTGAACAATTTCCATTCAAATCACAAAACCAGAAATCAAAGAGCTCAAAAGATCAAATCTTTTTCTTCACACTCTACGAATAAAAATCAAATTTTTTTCCATTGGAAAAAATTTAAATCAATTTCTTCACCCTTTGAGCTCTGTTTTTCAAGCTAACTTTGCTTTAAATAAAAGAGCTTTGAATAAAACTACTCTTTTGCAGCTAATTTTTCCTTGTAATAGTTTCTCTTGTAGTTTTTGTGTTCAAAGCTCAGGAAGCTTGAGTGTTGTAGCTCTTTTTCTCTTTAATTTTTTTCTCCATCTGGGTTTTCTGTTTCAGGTATAATTTCTGGTTCAGTTTTCAAATTTTGGAACACTGAGCTATTTTTCGAGTGATTTAGATTAGTAAAGTAAAAATGGGTTTTTGTTAAAAAGCTCAAAAGATACAATTTTTGAGGGTTTAAGGTTAACTATGGAGGGTAGGGAAGGAGTGAATAGTAGTGGGGTTACAGTGGTGGCATCAGATGCTCCGTCAGACTACCATGTGGCTCCAAGGTCTGAAAACACAACCCATAACGCCGGATCAACACCTCCGGCGCCGGTTGCTCCGCCACCGGCGGCGGCTCTGCCGGCGGCTGGGTCTTTGCCGATGAAGAAGAAGAGGGGGAGGCCAAGGAAGTACGGACCAGACGGGAGTGTGACCATGGCGCTTTCACCAAAGCCGATATCGTCCTCTGCGCCGCCTCCGGTGATAGATTTCTCGGCGGAGAAGCGCGGGAAAGTGAAGCCGACCAGCTCAGTGAGCAAGACCAAGTATGAGGTGGAGAATTTAGGTAATGAAATAATGGTTATTTGTACATACCCTTTTGAGTTTGAGTGATTTTATGCTTGTTTTTGAGCTAAAGTTGAGATTTTTAGTGTTGGTTTGTGTTGTTTCTGTGTGGGGATTGGGTGAGAGTTACTCATGTAAGGGGTTGGATTTAAGAGGGTATAGCTTTCGGGTTTATATGATTCTCGTTGGGTAGATGTGGGACCTCTGATTGGATACCCTTAGTAAGATCTTGGTGTGTGTGGTTGTAGTTCTGAACAGATGAATTTTTGTGGGTTGGTATGGGAATGATGGAATCTTCTCGTTATGGCTGTCCTTTGGCACCTCTCACCTTTTTGAGGAAGAAAATTATGCCAGGTGCCAACTTTGTACATGCTAAAGTCTGCAAGTGATGGTGAACAGACTTGGACTTGAAACCTGTCTTAAAATGGCTGACAGATCTAAAGAAGGAAATAATTTCCCCTCTTTTATTTATGTCTTGTCCCTGTTAGCAACTTAGTTCTGATTTTATGTTGTATCGTTGGTTTCTCAGAATGAAATTCTAGTTGTCGTTGGTCTTTGTTATTTGAGTCTTAGCATGTATTGCGATCCTTTCTATACCAAGAGTATTGAAGCTTAGGAGTTTCAATTAGCATCTACATTCATAGTTTTGCATTTTATTGGGCCAGTCAACTTTCATAGTATTCTTTGAAAAGATGGATGGTGGAATATTTATTATGACACATATTTGCTAGTATGTGATTCTAGTTTGTCATCTGCTGGCTTCACATGAGCGTCTGCATGAAAATTTATAATCCCAGCTACCAATCATTAGCAGAAATGTGCCATGTGGAATTTGATTAATTGTTGGTTATCAGTTTTAGTAAGATAATTATTCTGTTTTTGTTTGTACGCAGATTTTATCATATTTTTCAAATAAATTTGGGACTGACATTTACTTCCAGTCTTTCAGTGAATTAGTTTCATCCATGCATTATATATCTCTTTCTTTGTTTTCCTTTATCCTTTTGGATAATCTACTAGTTTATTCTTTCACTTATACAAGAATCCTAGGTCCTTACGTTATTGTTTTGGTACACTGGTTATGCTTCTTTACAATTGTCATGCCTTTCTTTTTCTCTCTTTTGGATATATGAAAAATTATTCTGCTTTATACAAGAAGATAGGTTAAGGAAATATTGGCAATTTTGGTTTAGCATAAATGAGTACTCGTCTCAATTTTTATAATAATTACATTTGTTTGGAATAACCAGGAGTAATTAAAATTCTTTTGGGACAGTAGTTATACCACCTACTGTCCAACAGATTTCCGTTGCTAGCTAATCTGTAAACATTACCTAATATTTTCAATCAATGTTGATCAGGCATGTGTATTAGTGTTTTATCTTTTTGTGACTGAAGTAAAGGTGGTAAATTGTAAATATGTAGGGACTTAAGCAATAATTATGGAAATGCATATGCTTTATTTTTTTATGTGAATGGTAATGCATATAATTTCTGTTGGTGAGTGTTTGTATCTGCACTTTTTGTTTATAGATGACCACTTCTGTACAAATTATTTGCAATCACACTAGTGGAGGCTTGGAAAATCCATACTGGAATCTGTGATGGTAGGAAATTAGGAATATGGCTAACTGACAAGTTCTCCACCCTTGTTGATGGCTGCTATGAGCCCTTTAATTCTAGTATAACACCAACAAGCCTCAGATGGAATTTTTTTATGATGATTACTTGCATTTAACGTGATAGTATTATTATTTATAATTTTCTTGGGATTACATAGCATGTAAGCATAATAATTAAAGTTTCCTAATCTGTTTTTGTGGTTGATGATGATGTCATTGTTGTTGTCTGTTGAGATCTGCAGTTGGCCAAGTCTGAGTCAACACTCTTTTTTGTTAAAAACTGAAGATTAATGTTTTTTAACTAATGATGGAAATATTATTTAGGCTCTGCATTACTTTGCCTTATTTTGATTTAGGGAACAAGTACCTTGATGTGAAGGGCATATGTCAAAAAACCTATCACAAAGTGGACAGCTCCGTTTTATGTGGCTAATCCTGCAGAGTTGTTTTTTTTTTTTTTTTTTTTTTTTTTTTTTTTTTTTTTTGTTATGTAGGTTGCATGCTTGCATGCTCGGTGCTAATTTTACACCCCATATCATCACTGTTAATTCGGGCGAGGTAATTAACTCTAATAATTATGTTTATGTCATATCCTGCATTGCGAGAACCTTCATGATGTCAATGGTTGGTCTAAATGAATGGTTATATTGCTTAAATAGCTGGAGATGGCCAATTGTAAGTACTAGGTTCGGCGGCTGTTCTTTGGTTCTTTCACTAATTAATGACTTTTTTACATTTTCAGATCTTTTATGTTACTAGTTTCTTGGTTCTTCACTTCAATGAGTACTTTAAGCACTTAAGTTGACTTTTCCTGTAACAACTGTGGTTGTCTTAGGATGTCATGATGAAGATTATATCATTTTCTCAACAAGGTCCTCGAGCTATATGTGTGCTCTCCGCAAATGGTGTTATATCAAGTGTGACACTTCGTCAGCCTGATTCTTCTGGTGGTACATTGACATATGAGGTGATGCATCTTATCCTCATTTTGATGATATCTTTATTTCCGTCAGTTCAGTAATGTGCCATTTTTGAGGTATTGTTGATATTCTATTAAAAATAAGGGAGTTTCACTAAAACACCCAAAATGGGGGCTGAAATTATAAAAAAACCCAACACCCAAAACACTTTATAAACACACCCAAAACCCATTATTACACACACTCAAAATCCATTTATAAACACACCCAAAAAATATACAATTGTTGATTTTGGGTGTGTTTCTATGTTTAAATAGTACTTGGCTTTTTTTATAAATACATGTCTAGAATTGGGTTTATTTATAAATTTGTATAAAAATAACTCGTTTAGTTTTTTTATATGTATTTTATTTCTGTAATGTTCTGCTATATGCAGCATTATAAGCATAATTAGTTTTCAGAGTTGATGTTTTTTTTACTTATTGCTGATTATATTGAGTAGTATGCTCTTACTCTGATTCCTTTCCATTGTCACTGTTAATGAGTATGCTGAAACTTCCTGAGTTGGTAGCTAGTTTGTTATTAAGAATGCTTAGTCCTTACATTACATGGGCTATGAGTTTTTTTTTCCTCCCCTTTAAGATGGGAGCTTTTTGTTGGCATGCCAGTTATTTACTTATTTTGTCATAATGTGAAAAGTGAGGCTTATTCTATTAGTCAGTTTGTAGTTAAATCCCTTGAGCCTACTGTTCTTTTTTGGGGATAAGTGAACTTTTGTCCATTTATTAGACAAGTAGATTAATGAACACCTTAGCAGCTGTGGTGCTGTTACAGCCCCATAACTAGAACCAGATGAGAGAATCGCAGTTGACCGTAAAGTGTAGTCTAATAGCCAATAGGGACGAGTGGTTATAATGAATGAAGACTAATACTTATGCTATAATCAAAATTTCAGCATTGGAATTGTTAGATTGGAAGAATTATGCCTTAAGTCTTTCCACTCATGATTTGGAAATGTACTAAATTAGTCCATTATCCTTGCATAACTGTTTGGTTCTGGTACATTAGGCCTGTATCATGCATAGCTCTTGTCAAACTTGTTACTGCCTCAATCCACATGGTTTTCCACCTTTTCCCCTTATGCGGCCCTGATATCTGATAATTGATTTAATGATTGTTTTTCATTGAATTTGCCTAAATGAAAGACTGATTCTTTATGTTTGTACATTTAAATTTCCAATATCATATCTTTTGTGGTTATTATATCTTCTTTCGTGAACCACAAGTGGAATTCCCATCTCTTTGCATTCTTGTTCTTGCAGGGGCGTTTTGAGATACTATCTTTATCTGGTTCATTTATGCCCAATGAAACTGGAGGGACAAGAAGCAGATCAGGTGGGATGAGCGTTTCTTTGGCAAGTCCAGATGGGCGTGTTGTAGGTGGTGGTGTAGCTGGTCTGTTAGTAGCTGCAAGTCCTGTGCAGGTATGGCTTTTTTTATTTCCGAATTTCTACTCCCATCCTTGAGTTCAAACTTTTAGGACCAACCTTGGCCATTTGCATCCAAAAGAAACCCAGAAAGTCAGCATGGTTATGAGCTGACTTTTTAATCACAAGAAACCATGATCTGAGATTTCTTCCTTGATTTAAACAGGTTGTAGTAGGCAGTTTTCTGTCAGGAAACCAGCATGAGCAGAAGCCCAAGAAACAGAAACATGATTACATCTCTAATGCAACGCCAACTATGGCTGTTCCTATTTCTAGTGTTGATCCAAAACCAAACTTCTCATCTTCGACTTCCTTCCGTGGAGATAATTGGTCTTCATTGCCATCGGATCCGAAAACCAAGACTGACATTAATGTTTCTTTGCCTGGAGGTGTGATCTGAAAGAGCATGCACTTATAGTTGCAATATGAGGTTTCTGACTGACCACAGTGGCAGATTAAACTCCCAAGTCCCAGCTGTTGGATCTCACTTCTCCTTGTTTGTTGTCTGTAAACTTGTTGACTACTAGTATCGTCATGGGGTTTCCCATTTGAGGTGTTATTTAAATTAGCCGCTTAGGTAGGCTTCTAGTGCTGCTTATGTAGCCCGTTGTGCCCTCTAGAGTAGTTTGATGATGTAATATTAGCACCAGAATCCGTCTTTCTTTGGAATTGATGTAATGTGATTTGGAAGTTGTTTGAGACCTATTCATTGACTCTGTCTCAATTGTTTGCTTCTGTTGGTTCAACTCAGCAATGGTTTTAACTTCTGCAAAATAAAAATGGTGGCAACTCTGTAAAACTCAGCTTTCATCCCTTTGACTTGGTCAGATGAAGGTTGAAGACAGGAATTTAGGTAACCTCTGTGCCCATTTAAAACTTTGGTGCCCGAGAACAAAACACTGACTTTGGATTGTTTTTGCTTTCAAAGATTTCGTGTCTCTTTCATTTGTTAAACGGTCAGTGAGCTCAACTCAAGTCAACTGTCGTCAACATCAAGAATTCATCATTGGCATTGAGATTTATAAAGTGATATCAACAATGAGATTTAACAAATCCGATGAAAAGAAAACTCACGGTCAATTCTATTGAGTGTTGTTATTTTCACTCACCTGCCCTATTTCCTCATCCACCTAATCTTGTAAATTTTAAAGACCAATTTACTCCTTTACAAAATGACTTCTAAGGACTTGGGGGAAAATCATTAAAACCAATTAAAAAAACATAAGATAATGATTATATATAAAAAAACTAAAAAGATTATTAACAAATATCAAAACCCCTTCCTTCACAACACGCACACCCCACCCTTCTCCCTCTTCCTCCACTGCACGGCAGCCACCTCCCCCACTTCCCCAAGCACCCACCTTTGTACTGTACCCAGCACAATCCATTCCCCCTTCGGTTAAGAACCATATGAATATTGCGAAACCGGAGCTTTACCCACTGACAAGAACATAGCTTTCATTGTCAATTCCACTCATATCCTCAACTTTGCCCGGAATCATATCTTCCGTTACCCACCACCATCTTGGTTCTTCATGGTCAACATTGATGAGAATTTCAGCTGCCTCCAAATCACTTCCTAAAATACAAACATGTATTTTAAACAAAGCCCAATGCTTTAATGATTATATGGGCAAAATTAAAACAATTAAAATACCTGTGGCCACCTTGAAAGGAAATTGATTTTAGATTCCTGCTTTAGAGCTATGATTCGCGTCAAGAAGTTGATTGAATCCACATCAGTTTCTCAATGGTGGAGGCGACGGTGGTGTAGAGGCTTGGGTTTTTGGGGATGAATCTGGGCAGTGGGGTGGGGCTAGAGATTGGGGTTGGGGAAGGGGTGCGGATGGGTTCTTGTTTTAAAAAATTTCTTATTTTTTAATTGAGTTTTATAAATTATATGAATATTTTATTACACCTAAACATAAAAACAAGCAAAAATATAGAATTGACTCTTAATATTATAATTAAAGGGTATTTTAGGAATAATGGTGGGTTGAAAGATAGGATTGTGTTTTTTAAAATTTATATGGTGGGTGGAAAAATAGGATAGGTGAGTGGAAATAGCAACACTCATTCTATTTAGTCCGTCTCCTTGGCTCTGTATCACCCAAGGTCTAAAATATCGATAGTATCGGAAATATCGGTAGTCCAAAAATACAGATATTTCGATGGAAATATCGGGATATTATCGATATCGATAAAAATTGAATAAAAATCATGGAAATTGTAAGAAAAACTTGGAAATTTTTATTGAAACTTTGGAGGATGTTTATTCAGTCAATTATCTATTAGTTTATCACAAAAAATTGGAAGGAAATGCATTGCATGATGGGTTTAACTGATTTAAGTTGATTATATAGAGAGCTGACAAACACTGTGAATGTAGAAAATATTTAGTAATTAATGAAAGAAGATTAAACATATCATAATCATTTATATATAATGATTTACTACAATATTATACACTTTATACATAACATGGTAAGATATATGAGTGATTTAGTACCACATAGAGTCCCTATGAGTTTCAAAATTTTCACTATCTTCATCATCTCTATGTGTAGAGAAAGTGTATTGTGAAAGAGTAGTCATCAAATGATAAATCCCCAAAATAGTTTTCCATGTAATTGTTAACATGTCACCCATATGAATCCGAGATTGGTTGACCTTGTCCATAAGCAAAATCATTTGAAGATTAGATCTCAAATTCTTTTCATGAACCGCTCGATTCCTTCCCAAAAGGAAAAGTCAAAGACTCACATTCTCATGTGAAAATTTGATTCTTGCAAAAACAGTTCAAAACAAAACAATATAAATATACATATTAGCATTATTATCACAAAAACATAAACAATATGGTGGTTAAGGCGTTGAATGAGTGAAATAGCAAGGGTTTGAATCCCCTTTGAGTGTGTGCTTTGTGTTTTTTTTTCCCTTTTTTTCATTACATTGATATTTTCGATATTATAGCGATATTTTGACAAAATATTGTTGAAGTATGAGCGAAATTATCGACATCGATATTTTTCGATATTATCGATATTTATACGATATGTGTATGGATACGTTTTGAAATATCCGTAATCCGAAAAGACGATAATGTCCTCGATATTTCGTCAATATTATCGATATTTATACTATGGTATCACCCCAAAGCGTGTGTTTCCATTGCAACAAACAAAAACACACTTCTTAGTCAGCTATACTCCAAGAAAAAAAAAAAATGCCTAGGAAGCCTTTCTTTCTTCTTCCCTTTTTGTTTTTTGTATTTTTTTTTAAGGAGCCTAGAGAAAGCCTCCATTGAAGTTTCCCAGAAATTGTGTTTTATATCCAAACGTAGAAGTAATCAGATATCAACATCTCCAAGTCACTTTCTCAAAGCCATCTCCGCTAATGTTCTGCTCAAATTGGCTTGTCCAATACCAGAGTGTGATATAGTTGATTTACATCCATGAATAATGCTAGGGTTTTCAAAATTCTGACCCATTTCTTGTGAAGATAACCAAAATAATACCATTATTGAGACATTAAAACATATTAAACTAATTATCAGGATGACTTTGGTTCTCCCAACACATACTTCAAATTTGTATTGTCTTGATTAATTTTATGTTTGCCCAAATTACACCCAATTGTGAAATGGGTGGTGAAACTTGGACTTTTGGCTTGTCCTTTTCTAGGTGGGTTCTAAGACAGGGTCAGATTTTAGCTAGATAACTCATTAAAGGAGGCCTCATGTTTTCTGGAAACCCAGAAAATTAGGGGCTAAATTATGCTTGGAAGTTTTCATTACTTAACCATAATATACGCTATCAAACTTAGAGTACACAAATAGCATAACTCTATCAAACTTTCCGGGAAAACCACCTAAAACAAATAGGTTGATGCAAAAAGCTCTAAACTCTATAAATGATAATCCCTTCACAGAGGAGACTTCAGAATTAAACTATCACAATCACACCTGTTTGTTTAAACCAGGGCATGAGGGTTGTTGGGGTGCCAGGAGCTGTCTTTCTCTTACTCTTCATAGCTGCTGCTCTTGTCCTCAGCTCTTTGCTGCAATCAATCTCAAAACGCAGTCTTCATTTCTCATCCAATCCTCTGTTTGTGTTTTCACTATTTAACATCATCATCGTCGCCATAATTGTTGGAAGTCACAGGCCATCTTCCGGGGAAGTTGACGGTATCATACCTTTCCGATATCATCAGTATGAACTAGAAGAAGATGCAGACAATGATGTTGAGGATACAAAGAGTGATAAATACTTGAATCTGGATGGTTATGACAATGGCAGTGACCGTGTTGATGACGAAAGTGAAGATTATAGCTTTGATTCTGATGGTTACAACGAAGATGATGACGACAATGGTAGTGATGACGAGATTGGTTGGGGAGATATGGATGAACACGACAGTAATTTGGAGAAAAGAATCGAAGACTTCATTGATAAGGTTAACAAGGGATGGAAGGAGGAGAGGTTGAGGGATAGTATCTCCAATCCTTTGCAGTTTAGCTACTTGTGAAGAAGTATTACAACGCCTTACAGATGTAGACAGATTACCCTCAAATTTATCAAGAAGATAGATGAAATAATCAAATTTGTAGTTTAACCTCTGTATGTAGCAAAACTCAAGAAAATAATACAAACTTACTTTTCTTTTCCTTTGTCTCTCTCTTTCATTCTCTGCCCTATAATGTGTACCTTTCTAACCTCTGTAGACCATAACTGATTTCTATATTGCTATTCATCTTATAATCCCCTTTTTGGTGGAGAATCTTTGTAAATAATACCGCTTTCACTGCCCCTCATTAGATAGTCAATGGAAAAAGAGAATTCGACCACACAATAAATGAATCTATATATTTTTCTTCTCTAGGCAACCTTAATGGACAAACCTGTGAGTAAAAATGATACACTTTTTTTTAGCAAATAGTTATTTCCAAAAGACTTCATGTGTTTTGCTTCCTTCAAAAGATCAAAGGGACAAAAATTCTATGCAACAATTATGGTTAAGTAGAATACTACATGAACATAAAAATGAACTTCAGAAACATTTTGAACACTACATAGCTACCATCATCCAATTTGCCAGACGAGCAACAGTTACACTAACCAAGACCTGTTCCCGCATCCTTGGGAGGTGCATCAGCCTTAATACGAGGTGGCCTAACTACACGATCAATGAGCCCATACTCAAGAGCCTCCTGTGCATTAAACCGCTTCATCCGACCTAAGTCTTTGTTAATCTGCATATAAACAGTTCAGAATATCAAAATTGAATCCAAGATCAACACAGGCATCTTTTGTTCAGGTGATGTCTAAAGTTAGTCATCATTCAACTTCAGACTAAGAAACAATAACTTATAATGCTTAATCTTGTAAATGGTAATTCATCAAGCTTGTGCATCACTTATTGAAATCGATAAGTAACAACGCTTAATGTGGTCATAAAACCACCTAACCCAAAAGTGATTATAGGTTTTACTTGTCAAACTAGCTAACCTTTTCAACTGGCTGGCCAGTGTTCTTAGCTAACTCGTTATAAAGGTAATCTTTGATTCTGAGAAGTTCATTTGCTTCATTTTGTATGTCATCAGCCTGCCACAAGATTTTGTAAAGATTCGTGAACACCACAAGGACCAAAAATCTACAAACATGAAAGGTATATATCGCAGCTTTTCATGGCATGACAGGAAGCAGTAATACCTGACCACGAGCAGCCCCGGCAGGAGATTGTAGCGCAATCCTTGATAGTGGCATTGCAAATCGATTGCCCTAAGCAAAGCAGAAATTTTAAAAAGGTGGAATTTCAGAGTTCAACCATCTTAGTTAGAAATAGATGAAAGCAACAATCCTTTAAGTCACATCAAACATAAAGATAATGCATCAAATCATTAAGGTACAAGGGTTGCTAAATAGCATGTGTGAAAAAAAGAGCTCGGATAGCAACAAAATGTACATGAAAGCCCATCATCAGTCATTTTCTATAGAAAATTAGATTCCCCCACATCATCACAGCACTATTTAGCTGTATTAACTTCAACACTTCTGAGGCCAAAAAAGATAATAATAATAAACTTGAGTTCACCACTTTCGTGATGAGCATTAATATTAAGGATGTTATCAACTTGGATTCAGTACTATTACCTTTTCTCCAGCTGCAAGAAGAAAGGCTGCTAAATTATAGGCATAGCCCACACAATGGGTGCCAACGGGACTCTTTAAGCTCTGCATAGTATCATAGATAGCCATGCTCGGAGTAAGCTGCAAAATGGTGCAAGTTTCAGATATATGAAACATGGAAAAAGATTATCAAGAAATAAGTATAATCATCATGAAAATCTGATACTCACATCTCCACCAGGACCATTGATATACATATAAAGCCTTTTGGAAGAATCAATAGTGTCAAGGTACAGCATTGTTGCCAAAATCTGATTGCTAAACTCTTCATCTATATTCTGCCCAATGAAGATAACACGTTCTCGGTACTACATTCCCAGAAAACAGAAGATTTTTTAGAGAAACACAATAAAATGGGATTCCACTAAAACTCCATTAAGTTGAAATCCACTCAAAAAAGTTGACTTAAGATGTCAAGTTGATCTACTTTTTAATTTTTTTTTTATCTAGCTACCAAATAGGTTTAGGGAAGATTTGGAATTGAAAATAGAAATCAAATACTAAATGCACAGGATCATTTGAAATATTTGGATAAAAAAAAAATACAAAGAAAAAGGCTTCAACAGAGATGTAAAAGGAAATTGGTTCAAATAATCCGCATGAGTGGACTGCAAGCCTCCTTGCTACCAATACACAAAATAAAGGGACATCCCTAGATGTGTATCGTATCTAATTTTATAACATGTACCTATAACCTATGTCAACAAACTGCATGTCCAATTCATATGAAATTAACTGTAATGACTTACTAGAGCATTCCACAAATCAACCCATTGCCAAGTTCCCTCACCAGGAGTTCTATAGGGCACCTTTGGTGTCCCTATAGGCATCATTCCAATTCGCGCTCGTGATGGTCTTTGGTTACGTGTCCTGAAAAAGTTCAAACATAGAGATGCATCATCCATGGATATAAAAAAAAACAGTTTTCATGCAAAATTGTAACTTATTCTGTTTATTTCAAAAGAATCAAACCAAATTGAGCATATTTATTTTCCTGAAAAATGGTAGAACTAAAGAGTTCAAGAATAGAACAACCAATTATAATTTTTACCATTCAACAGAAACAAGCCAGCCTCAGTTTTTATCTTGTGATTATAGGCTATAATCAGCCACATCTTTGCAATCCCACAACGATACTTCATTGAGGAACAAAGAAACAAGTCTAAGATTCACGATTTTGAGTGTCTTGTTATGGTTAAAACTCCCCTATATAATACAACAAACAAATAAACAATCTCATTGTTGCCGCATAGCCCAAATTCAAACGGAGAAATTTTTAGGAAACCAGTTCACAAGAAACTCATTCAAACACCATAATGAAGTTAAATGAAGCAGGATTGCCTTAGCTGCACTAGGATAATTACATCCTGTTAATACTCTTAAAAAAGTTTAAGTGGGCACCACCAATATATTGGATATAAGCCAACTTTTGGCACAAAACCATCAAAATTCGGAAGGACTAAAGAAATGTATACAAGCCCATAATTTAGTTACCTGGATTGAAGGCTCTTATTAACTTTTCCATAGAACTCAACCGTCAAGTTGGGGTTTTTAGCTCCAAAAGTTCCTTAGTTTTGTTAAAAGAAAAGCAAATCAATTATTGATACGTCGCAGAAAAGAATACCAAAATTATCTAACAAGAGAGGCAGTGAGTACCTAAAGATTGAAGCTTTAACCCTGAATAATGCTTTGCTGCACAACTGTGGAATACAAATTGCTGATTACAATTAAAAACATTCATTTATCTTGTTTTCTTGATTTTAAAAATTAATTAAAGAAGAAAAGAGAGAAAAAAACAGCAAAACCCATGTGGGAGAGAACCTGAGAGGAGGAGCGAGTCTAGCTTGGGGCTGAAAGCTTGGAGTAGAAGTGGTCGGGTGAAAAGAGACTGCCATTTTCGCAAACAGAGATAGGAAGTTGGGAGCTTGGGATAGAGGAAGAAGAAATAGACTGAGGCGGGATCCGCTAGAGCCGGCAACACTTGTTCTTTTTTCTTTTTCTCTTTTTTCTGGGTAGAGGTTGTCTCTTTCCTTTTTCTTTGTTTCGCCATATTTTAAAAAGAAATTAAAAATGTAATTTAATACTAAAAATTGCGGAAATGTGAATAATTTTTTAACAAAAGGCCTCAATGTTATTAGTAGTCGGCCTCTATTTTATACGTGTTGGTACACCGAACCAATGCATAGAGCCACCACTCATGCTAATGAGTGTTGGCACTAAATTCTCGTAGGATTACCCCACTGGAACTATGCAATGCTAGTACCAAATCTCGCATAGGCCCAACCACTAACATTGATATTGTCCCCAACTTAGCCACCTAAATCCAATAAATTTTCTTTTGGTTATTATAGGTGTGGGGTTTTATTCCAAAGGCCTTGGTGTTATTAGCAATAGCACTCCTATATTTAAGGTGTAAATTATTATTATACTAGCCCGATGTGGGACTTTATAAATAAGAATAATGCGTAACTTTGACAACAATGGCATATCTAGCTCAGTTGGCAGCGGGCAAGCCCTTTATCGTTTCGGTCGTCCGTTCGAGCACCACGGTTGGCGACAATGAATACAAATTTTTGAGAATCTATTCTTCTTCGTTTTCTTTTTTTTTTCCAGAGCCCAAGTTGATATCTATCAAAAATAAAATAGAAATTCCATTTTCCATAAGAATAACCAGAGTCATCAAGGAGCACAACAGTAGCAGACAAAATCTTAATTTGGTGGTTTAGAATTAAATCATCCAATCTCATTAGATTCACAAGCAAGCAAAGGAAAAGAACCCATTATCCTTGCACAACCAGTTTAGAACGTCAACCAATTTTTTTCAAAAAGCTCTGTGGCTCACTTCAATGTGTTCAAATAAGAGCTACAGTTGACAAAGAGCTAGAAGAGAGATTCGATACATGGACACAAAAAAACCAAGATACAAATACAATGTGACCATTTTGGTCTCTAAAAGGATTCAAGTAGGCTTCTCATAAGAATTCTGATCTCTAAATTCGGAAATGGCACTTCTGATCATTCCAGCTGCATGGGGCTGCACAAACAGGTGAGTACTATCCAAGACATGTATTATGAATTGCTGTGAAGGGGGCAGTGTATTGTTGTAATTGATGATGAATTGCGCCATAGGTATGTCGCTGCACAAGAGAGTTACAAATGGTTGGTTTAAGAAACAAAGAGAGCTTGATGAGGGAAGAAGAAGCAACTCAAACTACTCTTTTAGGAACTGCTGGATCAAGTCAACAGGCAATGAATGCCTGGATAAATCAAAATCTATTGGTGGATTGCTCTTTGTATCATAGAATTTACACAAGCCAGAAGCTTCATAATCAAGGCCTCCATTGGAGCTACCAGTACAAAAAAGGTCAAGACTAACACCCAAAAGAGAAAAGCTGTCAAACCAAATGACAATCAGCAATACAAAATGTTAAAACTTCTCATATTTTCATTATTACGTTTGGACATAGTTTTATAATATCTGAAGGAGAGGAGGAACCGCAACCAAATATCCTCGAAACCCATGCTTGTTTTCGTAAAATTAAGAAATACACACAACAGAAAGTTCATACAATTATCGTACCAAGAGATGAACAATCCTTTAGTGGCGTTCACCATCTCGTATCAAAACCCTCAAAAATTCTGAACTGCAACAACAGCAACAAAAACCAAAAGATGAGACCAAAATACTTCGATTATAATGATCCTAAACCTTAGCGTACAAAGGAAGAGAGAGATGATATGCTAAGCCAAAGCTTAATGGTATAACTTCTAGTCCTAAGCATCACAAGAAAGAATTAATCAAAGCAATGAAAATAGTTCCATTATATAACAAAGCAGTCTCTGTTAAACCATATACATATTTAGCCAGTGTTTGATGGATTCAGTGCCTAAACTAATTCTTTTACGCAAATATAATATAAGATGGATTCACCATCTTGCATTTGTTACAACAAGTAAGAAATAATCTTAGCCTCTCACATTCTTTCATAGTTAGTAAAATACGGAACGGGAAAAATATGAATAAAATACGTACATGTTTTATTCAGAAAATTTTTGGCAAGTTACAACTGAAAAATCGGACAATATATAATATTTTAATATATGTTATTTTTATTCAATAGATGAAAGCAACAATCCTTTAAAGTCACATCGAACATGAAGATAATGCATCAAATCATTAATGTACAGGGGTTGCTAAATAGCATGTGTGAAAAGAGCTCAGATAGCAACAAAATGGACATGAAAGACCATCATCAGTCATTTTCTACAGAAAATTAGATTCCCCCACATTATACCACATCATCACAGCACTATTTAGCTGTATTAACTTCTGAGGCAAAGAGAAAAAAACTTGAGTTCATCACCTTCGTGATGAGCATTAGTACTAATCAACTCAGTACTATTACCTTTTCTCCAGCTGCAAGAAGAAAGGCTGCTAAATTAAAGGCATAGCCCACACAATGGGTGCCAAAGGGACTCTATAAGCTCTGAATAGTATCAAAGATAGCCATGCTCGGAGTAAGCTGCAAAATGGTGCAAGTTTCAGATATATGGAACATGGAAAAAAAATTATCAAGAAAGAAGTATAATCATCATGAAAATCTGATAGCTCACATCTCCACCAGGACCACTGATATACATATAAAGCCTTTTGGAAGAATCAATAGTATCACGGTACAGCATTTGATGCAGGATGCATAGGACCTAAATTTATTTAGTTTCCTAATGTATTTGTTTGTTTTCTAGATTCTCTAGTTTTCCAATTACTAGTAGGATTTCTACTTTTCCAGATTTCCATATTTCTAGTTTTAAGTTTCCTATTTTATTTGGGTTAGGATTTCTGTTTAAGCCGGGGATTTTTATCCTATTATTTTTAGGTTTTAGTTTGCTATAAATAACCCCATGTAGTTCTTTAAAATTCAGATTTGAATGTTGAGTAAACCTTTTCCTAGAACTCTCTGATTTCGTCCCTTCGGTCTATATTTTCTTCTCCTCGATCTCCGATATTCATCTTTGTTCTACTGTTTCTGCCCTTTATCTCGTCTTTTCGATCTATATTTCTTCTCCTCAATCTCTTATATTCTTCTCTGTTCGATTGTTTAAGTGCTTGATCTAATACCTACGGGCTGTACTACATCAGCATTGTTGCCAAAATCTGATTGCCGAACTCTTCCTCTATATTCTGCCAAATGAAGATAACACGTTCCTGGTACTACATTTTCAGAAAACAGAAGATTTCTTAGAGAAACACAATCAAAATGGGATTCCACTAAAACTCCATTAAGTTGAAATCCACACAAAAAAGTTGACTTAAGTTGTCAATTTGATCTACATTTATTTTTTATTTTGTATCTAGCTACCAAGATAGGTTTAGAGAAGATTTTGAAGTGACAATAGAAATCAAATACTAAATGCACAGGATCATTTGAAATATTTGGATAAAAAATACAAAGAAAAAAGCTTCAAGAGAGATGTAAAAGGAAATTTGTTCAAATAATCAGCATGAGTGGACTGCAAGCCTCCTTGCTGGTGATATACAAAATAATGGGCCATCCCTAAATGTCTTTCATATCTAATTTTATAACATGTACCTATAACCTTCTAGGTCAACAAACTGTATGTCCAATTCATATGAAATTAACTGTAATGAATTACTAGAGCATTCCACAAGTCTCTCAGATAAAAAAAGAAGTTATCATGCTAATGTAACTTATTCTGTTTATTTCAAAAGAATCAAACCAAATTGAGCATATTTATTTTCCTGAAAAATGGTAGACTAAAGAGGGCTTCATACCAAAGAAGGGAAGAATATAACAAATTAGATGGCATGTCAAGAATAGAACAAGCAATTATAATTTTTACCATACAACAGAAACAAGCCAACCTCAGTTTTTATTTTGTGATTATAGGCTATAATCAGCCACATCCTTGCAGTCTCTCAATGATACTTCATTGAGGAACAAAGAAACAAGTCTAAGATGATACAACAAACAAATAAACAATCTCATTATATTAGATAATACAACAAACAAATAAACAATCTCATTGTTGCCGCATTGCCCAAAATTCAAACAGAGAAATTTTTAGGAAACCAGTACACAAGAACCTCATTTAAACACCATATTGGAGTTAGCTGCACTAGGATATTTACAACCAATATATTGGATATACGCTAACGTTTGGCACAAAACCATCAAAATTCGGAAGGATTAAACAAATGTATACAAGCCCATAATTTAGTTATCTGGATTGAAGGCTCTTATTAACTTTGCCGTAGAACTCAACCGTCAAGTTGGGGTTTTTAGCTCCAAAAGTTCCTTTGTTTTAGATAAATAAAAAAAAAAAAACAAAAAATAAATTATAATGAAATAGTCGCAGAAAAGAAGACCAAAATTATCTAACAAGCGAGGCAGTGAGTACCTAAATATTGAAGCTTTAAACCATGCGGGAGAGAACCTGAGAGGAAGAGCGAGTCTAGATTGGGGCTGAAAGCTTGGAGTAGAAGTGGTCGGGTGAAAAGAGACTGCCACTTTCACAAACAGAGATAGGAAGTTGGGAGCCTGGGAAAGAGGAAGAAGAAATAGACTGAGGCGGGATCCGCTTGAGCCGGCAACACTTGGTCTCTTTCTTTTTTTAGTGTTGCTAAACGAACCTAAAATTAACTAAGTATATCCTATAATCTAAGTACATTCTAATATTTAAATCAAAATATAAAATTAACTAAGTACACCTTATTTAATTACCAAAAATATCATCGGTACACCCTATAATATACCAATTCATCTCTCCAGTTTAAGTTTTTTCACTGCCCCATTTGCTTTTTCTTGGCCTCCCTCTATATTGAAAGCTGACTGAACCTAATGCAAAACATGTATCAGTGTTCACAATTTGAAGATTCTTCTGCTTTTGAATTGCTGGCAATGCCAGGAAAATATCTAAACAGTAACTATAGATCGACATTAATTCCCCAATTAAAAAGCTTCATCAGTATGAAACAGTCAAAAGATCTTTCAAGTGAATCAAGTCCACTACCCAGAAATCCAGCACTGAAAATGAACAAGTTGAATGGACAAATCCTGAGCATGCATTTAGTAACCTGCTACACAAAAAATGAACAAAAATCCAGAACTCCCTTGAAGCCATGACAACCCAAGAACACCCAGCATATATTTAAAAAAAAAAAAAAAAAAAAAAAAAAAAAAAAAAAAAAAAAAAAAAAACAAATTAATCCATTCCCTCATTCTGATCTAAACTTGAAGTTGTATTGGAAATACAGAAGGGACCCTATAAACTTGGAAACTATCCTAAAGAAGATTCCTGATGATTTCCAAAGAGATGTAATAAATTGATTTCCGGTGATTTTTAATAACTAATGATTTGGTAAATCATAGCTTTCGAAGAATACAAAAAGTTTATGAAATAGATGGTTCTAGTCATTTGATTAGGATTGAATATAGTGAATACGGTAAGGTGTACTTAATAAAATTACATTAGTTTCACAATTCAATATACCCTTTTTGGTCATTTTCTATTAGGATAAATTTGTAATTCAATAAATAGTTTGGCAATATGGTGTACTCAGTTAATTTTAGGATTCGTTTAGCAACACTCTTCTTTTTTCTTTGTTTCGCCAGATTTTAAAAAGAAATTAAAAATATAATTTAATACGAAAAGATGCAAATATGCGAATAAATTTTGTACAAAAGGCCTCGGTGCTGTTAGTAGTGGGCCTCTATTTTATGCGTGTTGGTACACCAAACCAATGCATAGGGCCACCACTCACACTAATGCGTGTTGGTACCTAACTCTCGTAGGATTACCCCACCGGCACTATGCAATGCTAGTACTAAATCCCGCATTGATCCACCACTAGCACCGATATTGTCCCCAACTTAGCCACCTAAATCCAATAGATTTCCTTTTGGTTATTATAGGTGTGGGGTTTTATCCCAAAGGCCTTGGTGTTATTATCAATAGCACCCCTATATTTAAGGTGTAAATTACTATTATAATAGCCCGATGTGGGACTCTATAAATAAGAATAATGCGTAATTTAGGCAACAACAGCACGTCTAGCACAGTTGGCAGACCGCAAGGCCTTTATAGTTAAGGTCGTCTGTTCGAGAACCACGGTTGGCGACACAACGGATATAAATGTTTTAGAATCTTTTCTTCCGTTCTTCTTCGTTTCTTTTTTCTTCATAAACATGTAATCTATCAAAAATAAAATAGAAATTGCATTTTCCATTATAATAACCAGAGTCATCAAGGAGCACAACAATAGCAGACAAAATCTTAATTTGGTGGTTTAGAATTAAATCATCCAATCTCATTAGATTCACAAGCAATTGCAAAGGAAAGGAACCCATTATCCTTGCACAACCAGTTTAGAAGCAAATGTGTATGTGTGACTGAATAAATTGGAACAACGTCAACCAATTTTGTTCAAAAAGCTCCGTGGCTCACTTCAATGTGTTCAAATAAGAGCTACAGGTGACAAAGAGCTGGAAGGGAGATTTGATACATGGACACAATAAACCAAGATACAAATACAATGTGACCAATTTGATCCCTAAATCTAAAGGATTCAAGTAGGCTTCTCATAAGAATTCTGATCTCTAAATTCGGAAATGGCGCATCTTATCATTTCAGCTGCATGGGGCTGCACAAACAGGTGAGTACTATCCAAGACATGTATTATGAATTGCTGTGAAGGGGGCAGTGTATTGTTGTAATTGATGATGAATTGCGCCATAGGTATGTCGCTGCACAAGAGAATTACAAATGGTTGGTTTCGGAAACAAAGAGAGCTTGACGGGGGAAAAAGAAGCAACTCAAACTACTCTTTTTAGGAACTGCTGGATCAAGTCAACAGGCAATGAATGCCTGGATAAATCAAAATCTATTTGGTGGATTGCTCTTTGTATCATAGAATTTACACAAGCACTTTTAACTCAAAAACATTATTGTCAATCTGTGATGACCATACCCCCCATTGGAGCTACCAGTACAAAAAAAAGGTCAAGACTAACACGCAGAAGAGAAAAGCTGTCAAACCAAATGACAATCAGCAATACAAAATGTCAAACTTCTCATATTTTCATTATTATGTTTTGACAAGGTTTTATAATATCTGAAGGAGAGGAGGAACCGCAACCAAATATCCTCGAAACCCATGCTTGTTTTCGTAAAATTAAGGAATGCACAACAGAAAGTTCATACAATTATCTTACCAAGAGACGAACAATCCTTTAGTGGCGTTCACCATCTCGTATCAAAACCCTCAAAAATTCTGAACTGCAACAAAAGCAACAAAAACCAAGAGATGAGACCAAGATACTTCGATTATAATGATCCTAAACCTTAGCATACAAAGGAAGAGAGAGACGATATGCTTAAGCCAAAGCTTAATGGTATAAATTCTAGTCATAAGCGTCACAAGAAAGAATTAATCAAAGCAATGAAAATAGTTCCATTACATGACATAGCAGTCTCTGTTAAACCCTATACATATTTAGTCAGTGTTTGATGGATTCAGTGCCTAAACTAATTCTTTTACGCAAATATAATATCATAGAGATTATGGCGAAAACACAAAAAATTGTTATGAACAGCATATGAAACAAAATAAACCCAAATTAGATCAAACCCATTAACCCGTTCAGTATAAGGAACAAACACAATTACACGCCCAGAAAAACAACGATTCCAAGCTCTTTCTGCAAACCCAGAAGTCCCAAAAGAAGCAAAAAAGTTAAATAAAAATATTTAAACCAAATAGATGGTAGAAACAAAAGGCTAATCATGGAGAAGCAACGAACAATATCAAATTTTGAACTTGAAGATGTTAACATTTGCATACATATCTCTGCTGCAGAGGTCGGTGGAGCTTTTGTCTGTCTATCCCCAGGGGTTTCGGTTGGGGTCACCCTCTCAAAGTGTATTTAGCGTAGTCTCTCTTCTATTTTATTCAATTTCTTTTGTTTATTAATAAATAATTTATTTTATTTCTTTTTAAAAGGGTTTTTTTTTAATTCCAGATAATTTTATTTGCATTCATACATCTACTGTTGACCATTAGAATAAATATAACATTGTCACACTGATTATGAATTACATATATAATTAAGCAAAAAATTGTCACAAAAAACTAAGAAAAATAAGATTAAGAGTTGAAAACCCAACTGATTAAACATGTAAATTAGTCCATGCGTAAGTCCTTCCAATTCAAGATTGTGGGTTTGCCTTGGCGCTAGTGGTGAGAGTAACCAATCTTACCCTAAACTTTTTCTAAAATAAAAAAAAACGTACATCTACTTCTAGACCATCAAACTCATCCAGTGAACAAAAGTATAACAATTAATATGAGAAATGAAACAATATAAAAGTAGCAATCACCACTCCGAAGGATTGCAGCTAAGCCTTCATTACATAATTTAAATCTTAATTACGGGTTTTTATTTTTATGTAAATTGTGATACAAAATAAAGGAAAGCAGCTATGAACAATGATCTAGCTAAGTAAATCAAATTACGGGGAATATTAAACGAAATAAATCAAATAATATTCATAAGTTTCCTCAGCTTATACCAAAATAAAAATAAAAATCTTTACAAATCAACCAAATCTGACCTTAGATTGGAGCTAAGAACCCGGAGATCGCAGCGTTTAGTGGGGTGTAAGGGTTTTGAGCCTCCATTTTATGCGTATTGGTACACCGAACCAATGCATAGAGCCACCATTCACACTAATGCGTGTTGGTACTGAACCATCATAGGATTACCCTATTGGCACTATGCAATGCTAGTACCAAATCCCACATAAGTTCACCCACTATGACCAATATTGTCCCCAACTTAACCACCTAAATCCAATAGATTTCTTTTTGGTTATTATAGGTGTGGGATTTTATTCTAAAGGCCTTGGTGCTATTATCAATGAAACCTCTATATTTAAAGTGTAAATTATTATTATACTTTCCCGACGTGGGACTCTATAAAAAAAAATAACCGGTACTTAATCAACAGCAGCCAGTCTAGCTCACTTGGTAGCGCGCGATGGCCTTAACTTTGTTGCCGTTGATTCGAATCCCATGGTGTGCGATTACTCTAAATTTATTAAAATCCTAGCCACGACAATTGCCCAGGCTTCCCTATTACAACTTCAAATTATTTGTTTCTTTCTTCTTCTTCTTCTTCTTCTTTTTTTCCAGACCCAAGTTGATAATGATGTAATCTATCAAAACTAAAATAGAAACTGCATCCAACCAGAGTCATCAAGGAGCACAACTGTGGCAGACAAAATTTTAATTTGGTGGTTTAAAATTTACACATCAAATTATAAAACTCAAAAAATCGTGTATGAACTTGAAGAATTATCAATCATCCCCTCCTTCTCAATCGCCAATCATGTCATAACCATGGCTGCTAATGAGGCCTCGGTGAATGCAAGCCATGCCTGTTTGGTCAGTGTAGCCACATCAACCAGTGCCATGGCTAAATTATAGAAATTGAGGTTTATTTCTAAAAGTGAATTTGATCTTACTTACACATTTATAGAAAATGCTGTGCAATCGGAAGCTTATATCATGATTATGTGGATTAATAAAGAAAACAGAAGTTAAGCTAGACTAAAAAAACCAAAGGGAGCTTGCAATGCATGCAGGTATCCATTGTTCATTAACACCGAATTATATTTGAGACAGCAAAATGTCTGAATACTGAATCACGTAATATTATCCCACGAGTTTAGATTTGCTTGAACCTGCCAATCTATGAAAACACAACCCTAAATCCCTCAAACTACAGCTATAACAGAAGTTTGAAAAAATGTCACAGAAATATACCGACGAATTTACCATCCCACACAATCATACAACCCTTGACCCATCTCCCACAAACTACATCAGCCATAATTTGGTGGCAATAATCTTGATAAGGAGCAGCAATTAGTGGCAACCATTCAGACAATCCGTTAAGGCAGCCGTTGTCCCTCATGATTCATGGTCTTCCAATGCAGTTAGAATCATCCTACAAAAAAT
Source organism: Prunus armeniaca (assembly GCA_903112645.1). NCBI lineage: Eukaryota > Viridiplantae > Streptophyta > Magnoliopsida > Rosales > Rosaceae > Prunus > Prunus armeniaca. The sequence goes on along the minus strand of CAEKDK010000005.1, from coordinate 7,300,199 downwards.
GTGTGAAAAGATAATGCAACTAAGCAGTATTGAACATACAGAAAAAGAACAGTTGAAAGAAGAAGTGCAACTTTCTGAGCCGCGTACCAGAATATCGAGAGAAACAGGAGGAAAACAAGATAGAAGAGTTTGAAAAGCCGGATCTTCTTTTCTTTGTGAAGCATATTGAATATCTCAGTAACATCTACCAGGTGCTGCTTTCTCATATACCTAATCAAAAAATGAGGATGCTTAGTCAGAACATAAAACTAAACAGATAGCACATTCAGTAGCTCACAACACCAAAGAGATGATCACTGCATTAAAGCATAAATTCGTCTAGAAATCACAGCTATATCATAAAATTATCCATGGCACTTGGGTAAGTATCATCAGCCAGCATGTGTGGAACCTACATTTCCATGTACATCCAAAAATCAGTGACAGTGTCTGAAGCCTTGAAGAAGCGTTCTAATACTTATCTAAATGTTGTGTTTACATGTCTACAAGTCGGAACAAAACTACATGAGGGCTCAAACATTAATTCTTCGGCAGAGATGGTAATTGTAAAGAATTTTAAAATTATGATAGAGCTGTCCTTCCCATCCCCAATCCTCCTCCCTCCTTTCTTTTCTTCTCTCTTCCCCAACTTAACTCTAGATTCTTAGTGTTTATCTTGTCTTTCATCTCAAGAATCACTTTTCCCTATTTGTTTGATTTCTTGTCTATTCTTATTTTTGCATACGTCTTTATTTTGGTAATCCTAGCTTCATCTTTTTCTTCTCTTTACTTCAAGGTTCAAAGTAATCATAATGCATTGCATCAGCATTATATGGAATGTAAGAGAACTTACAGTTTCACATTATAGTAGAGGTATGGACCACAAAACAGTGACATGCACCAATGCCCTGTTAGAAGAAAGAAGGCACCTAGAACTCCTTCTGCAATATACTCAGGCAGAATCACTCTGTTTATCCGGTTTGAAGAGTCATAAGGGTTGATATAATCAAACTCTAGATCCGCTAGACACATCAGCTGCAACAATTGAAATGGTAAATTTCATATCCTTTAAAAGTATAACTGTAGAAATAATATTATGCCAATCAGATACTATAGGATTATACATAATAGTTATATCTATGCCTTAGCATTTTTAAAGAGACATCTACGCCCTAACATACTCTTAACACCAGCCATTTCAACATTAAAACAGTTGCTCTTACTGCCATTAGCATTGCCATCACAGATACAAGATGACTGGTGCTTAAGCACCTCAACAAGCTACAATAATTGGGTATGGGGTTTGCCAAACCAAGTCTAACAAAACTGAAGAAAAATAAAGGTAACACCAGAAAATCCTAACTTGGTGCTACCAAGGTAACGGGTAACAACCACTTTTCAGGTTTCATGTGGAAAAAAGAATATATAACTGAATCAAATATGTCTCCATTTTCTCTTGATCGAAAATAGAAACTATGAGGCAAATTTTTCTGATATTTCATTTGTTTGTAGGCTCCAGGAAATTCTTCCAGCAGAACTCCTTCATGATGGTACTTTGGTTTCGGCTTCAACTTAACATTGGGATTGGAAGACAATTCCAATCGCCACGAAAAAGGACTAAATAAACATCCATGCGACTCGAAAAACTCCATTCTAGAAAACATAAGAAAGAAAAATAAACTAAGGGATAGGCTTACTGAACTCCCATTATGAAAGAATAACAAAGTAAGCGAACAAGAAAGAAAAAGAAAGGATTTTAAGAATCTACCAAATGTAAGTAGCCATAAGAGAGATTAGAAGCCCATAGAAGGAACAAATGCATTTGGATCATATCTAGTTAAGCTAAGCTATAAGCCATAGGAATCCACGATTGAACTTTAAATTTGTAAAGAAACCCATATGTTATATTACAAAATGCGCACACACACAAAACTTACTCAAAAGGGAAAATGCATTTTCATTAAATCTATGAGCTTCCAAGTTGCATTAAGTTTTCTATTAGCATTTGCCAGTAATGTACCTAATTCTTTTATTCTTGTATCACCAACATAGAAATTATTGTCAAAACACACACACACACAGTGACACATAAATAGACCCTTATAAACTAAAAGTGCCATTTTGGTGAGCAAGAAATGAGCTTTTTTTGTTTGTTTGATTGCTCTCTTTTAAGCCATAAAATTGAAATTGAAATTGAAAAGGAGCTCATTATAATGCATGTCAAATTGAATAATAATTTTAAAAAAAGTTAAATAACAATGAAAAGGGGTTTTAGGGATTGACCTGGAAAACAACCAGGGCAAGTAAGGCTATGAGGAATAAGAAGGAGATGAGCCAAACGTAGAGATCTTCCATGCTCTTCCTCCTCTTCCTCTCACACTACTGACTTAATCTCTCTCTCTCTTCTGTGTGTGTGTGTGTTAGATTCTACGTGCGCAGATAGCAGCCCCCTGAATGAGATGTGCTAACAGAGGTGCGCGAGCGCAGTTCGCGCGGCTGGGTCTTTAGCGTTTTGCTGCGGATACACGGAAAGGATCGGAGCAGTTTCCCTTTCGTTTTTTTTTGTTTTTTGGGTGACAGTCGGAGGAGAATCGAGAATGGTAGTCAAGTCTTTCAAGCCAACGCGGTGCCCCGAGGATGAATGATTAATGCCATTTTGATTTTTTTTCACCTCTTTTTTTTTTCTTAATAAACCAAAGAACGATAATCTCCATTTGGGGCTCGTGGGCCAGGTTTAGGTGGCACTATATGAGTGGGTCTATATGGGATATTTATTTAATTCATTAATAATATTTGACTTTTTATCACAAAACGACCTTGACGTTTGTGAAATTATCAGATTGCATTCTTAAAGTTTTTTTGTATCACTCATAGTCCCTAACATTAATATAAGTACTCTTAAATAGTTCACCTGTCAAAAAAACGATTAAATTCAAGGATATAATCGTCAAATTAATCCAAAATTATTTTTTATAATTCCCTTTGTCAAATACAACTTTGCATCGCATCCGCATCGTACTGATTTTCTCTCCCTGGGATGCTCCACGTTGGCCTTTTTTCTTGGTTAATTAAATCCTGACCGATAACAAACAAAATTGCTGTAGTATTCAAAAGCATCATCATCAGTTTAAAAATTTGACCAACATAAGGAGTGAAGACAGCTTCTGATGATGACGAAGATGGAGTTGTCCCACTCTTTACATGCTGAGAACTTACTGAGCCCAGATCGTCTCCTTCATACTGAATGTAACACTTCCAATCTCCACACAGGCACTGTTGGCGTCAAATCCATATGTTATTTGATTGCTTCATTGCCATTTTTTAGGAAACACAAGAAGTGTTCCAGCTTATGTAGCCTTCAGCCAAACAAACAGCAAAAGAAAAAAAAAACTTTTAATCAAATATTTGTTGCAATTCAGACTGTCACATACAAGAAAAAAAGAGGCAAAATATGTCCTTATAATGCATTACGCAGTTCAAGTCCGAAAAAAGCAGATAAAAAAATAAAAGAGAAAAGGTGAAATAGTTCCTTAAACTCCAATATGAAGTTGGAAAAAAAAAAGAAAAAAAAAGAGGGAATGATCAAAATATATAGTTTAGCTGAAGATAGTGAAAGCTAAATCAATGAAGAAAAAAATAAAATTTGTCATGGACTAACAATGAATAACTACTCCACAAAAGAGACATGTCACGGGCTACAATTTAGGAAGGAAATGAGAAAAATAAAAGAAACCCAGCAACAAGCATGAATTCAAATTGTTTTGTACCCCTAAAAATTTGATATTTCAAAAAGGAAAAAAAAAGCTCAAAACTATACGTAGTTATTAGAAAACCGAAACTTACCAGTAAAAGTGGCTCTCAAATGGTTCAAATTATTCTGAGCAAGACAATGTGGTGTTGCAGAGCAGCTACAGCCGGAAGTTCAAAAAGAAGTGGCTCTCAAATGGTTCAAATTATTCTGAGCAAGACAATGTGGTGTTGCAGAGCAGCTACAGCCGGAAGTTCAAAAAGATGAGAGAGAGAGAGAGAGAGAGAGAGGAAACATAAAAGAAAAAGGGGATTGAGAAAAATTATATATATATATATTCTAATTTTGAAGTGATTTGACTATTATATCCTTGAATTTAACAGTTTTTTTGACAGATGGACTATTTAAGAGCACCTATAATAACATTAGGGACCATAAATGATACAAAAAAACTTTAAGAATGCAATTTGATAGTTTCGCAAATATCAGAGACATTTTGTGATAAAAAGCCATAATATTTTCTTATTGATTTAATTAATAATATTGTCAAACTACGTGGCACCATATGAGTGGATCTACGTAGAATATTTATTGCCACATTAATGGTTTAACATACTTGCTAACAGCAGGAGTGATGGTATATATGAAAGTTGTAGGAAAATCAACTTTGTATATGCGATTAAGATGATAAAAACTTTTTTTTATTAAAAGCTAAAATTCGATAAACTTCAGACTTGCGAGCCAGGCTTTTATGGGCTCAAACAGGCTAGGTTGGGCCTATAATCTAGGTCGGACTTTAAACACCCTAATTCAAGCCTAGCCCACTAACTAACATGCTGTATCATGATTTTTATTAATCGGTCGGGTGGGCCCTCAACGGCCCGTGGGTCCGTGTGCCAAATGACAACCCCTTATTTCACATATTTTAAGAAAAAAATAAATAAGTAAATACTAGCATTGGACCAAAGAAAGAAAGAAAAAAAAATACATAAGCCCAACATCAAATCAAACATTAGCATAGTGAGATCCACCTAACAAAATTAAAAAGCCCATGAAGTCTGCCGAAGGCTATCCCAGTCTAATGCATGTAAGACCGAACATTCAAAATCCAAACTTTTTATAATTTAATGGAGGAGTGAGAATTCGAATGGATGACCTATTCTAATATTGAGAAAGAAAAAAGAAAGTATAACTGGAGATCAAACATCATGACAAACTTTGGCCTCGTTTGGTGGCTTTGGTTTGGACTGAATTGGAATCAAATCCAAACAAGTCTTTATGGGCCATACCCGTTTATATTAGACTTATAAGACACAATATGTTGGATTGTTGTCCAATGTTAACATGCCAAACAACAACTTATATACTTGTCAAATTCAATTGAAATAGTCCAATCTAGTATGACCCATTAGACGTCGTCACAAATTTTGATGCTTGCTAAGAGTAGATTAGGAATAGACTAATAACCATTTAGAAATACTCTCTTTCCAATGTTAGAAGAGTATGAAGTGTTAAGGAGGACCCATATGTGATATCATGGCAATATGTTAACCAAACGGCTTGTTAAAAAAAATTCCACATCCAAACCACAACTTTTCACTTGAGAGAAAACTTGTTATAGAAACATGCATGATTGATGAAATACATCATGAAAAGGCAACATCAATTTACAGCAAGAAATCCATAAACTTTGCCCAAGGAAATGGAGAATTCCTGGTTGCCTTCGTTGCCTCCCCGCAGCAATTAGAATGATTGGCAGAGGGCTTTGACTTTGAGCAGCACAAAAAGAAATTCCTAGACCCCAACTTTATCAACTTCTCATCTCCCTTCAGACCTGCACACACATTAAAAAGTATTTAATTACAGGCCTTGAATACAACAACCATTCATAGCACGCCACGTCATAGCAACCAAAGTGCCTGCTTACTTTCCAAGCTGAACTGCGAGTAGTGAAGCTCGAAACGGTGCGGATCGGTCTCCTTCACCAAAGGCCTTCTCTTCTCCCTCACGTAAATCTCTACGGCCGCCTTAATCAAATCGCTGACGGTGTTCTCCGGCGACATTACCACCTGCACAGGCCCTAAGCTCCTCTCGATCGTCACGTTTAGAAGGAGCTTCGTCATCCGGCGGTGGGTCTCCGGCGGCTGCCAAAGCTTCATGGGGAAGGAGATGAGGCCGCCGCGCCTGCGGACGAGCTCGCCGGTGCGACTCTCCGGAGGAAATGTATGAAGCGCTAGCGCCCTCCCGGAGGTCGCCGGGGGAACAGCGTGGAGGTGGTTTCGCCGGTAATGGTGTGATCGTTGAATCATGGTTTGTGGTTGCGAGAACGCGAGAACGAAAAATGTAGGGAAGGTGTTTGTGGAATTGCTTGTGTGAGAAAATGAGAGTGAGAGATATGAGAGTTGGGGTTTTGTCATAAAAAGTTGAACAGTTGAGCTGAGTGCTGTCGAGTCTGTGGACAAATGTAGAGAGGTACAGTACAGAGGCAGAGAGACCTCCGTCCAAGGTTTTCGATATGCTGCAGATAAAAAGAAGAAAGCAAGAAGCTTCCCAGAAGTAACGTATCTTCAAAAGGTACCTGGAGTTTTACTTTATTACGACGGTTAGGCTGCTGCATGCCACTGGTTCCAACTGTTAACAAAGGAAATGACTAAAACTTTTTCTATTTTCTCAACTGGTTAAACTCATCTACGTGGGACCACATTTGTGGGTTTCTTTCTACTCTAGACTCTAGTAGAGACTTGACACAACACCCTGATTAGTTAACTAGAAGATGACGCATACGTTACACAGTTACGAGAAATGTTGGAGAAATCACATTTATATATTACATTGTGTATCGTCTCTGTTAAAAAAGTGTTACATAAATGTAGCAGTATTTTCCAAAGTTACATGTTCGTGTAACCAATTGGTAAGCATAATTTGGTTTGGAATGAGGACTTAAAGATTGGTATGAGATTCCATTTTATTGTCAATTTCCATGGTAATCCTTTGTCTATAAGGAAGCCTAACTAGGCGAAGACTACTTGTCTTATCAATTGGGGACACGCGATGTGGAAGCAAACGAAAAGCACCCGTAATGGGAAAATACCTTTTAGAGTGTTCTAGTTGAAGGAGGAGACTTGCCAGCACAACAACTGGTGTTGACTTGTAGTGAAGGCACAGCCATGGCTTGCCCTCAACACAAATATTTGGTTGCCTTTAAGAGAATTTTCAATATATTATTGTTGGCTTAATTTCATTTTGGAGTCCCTACCTTGAATGGCGGAAACCTAAAAAGTTGGCAATCAACCCGTAAAAGTTGACTAATTCGTGGGATGAAATTATCACTCTCTCCTATAACCTATATGCAAGGGCGGAACTACAGCCACGACTACGGTGGGCTGTAGCCCAGTAGGTTTTGAAGACAAAAATAAACCTATATCTATATGCTCCAGTCTGGTTGGTTTAATTATTGTTTGCTTCCCTCCACAAGTAGATCATCAAAACCCATATCTATAAACGTGTAAGCAACAGGTTAGATTGTTTGCTTCTTTCCACAAGACTTTTTTTTCCTTTCTTTTTTCTGTTTTACTGCTAGACCTCCAGAAGTAGACCTGGCAAACGGGTTGAATTAATGGGTTTTGGGTCGTGTTCGTGTCAACCCGTTAAGTTAACGGGTTAACACGACACGACCCGTTAAGTTAACGGGTGACAAATACTAGACCCAAACACGACTCGTTACAATTCGCGAATATCCGACACGACCCGTTAACCCTAAGATAAATAAAAAAAAAACCAAAAAAAAAAAAAAAAAAAAAAAAAAAAAAAAAAAAAAAAGAAAAAACTAGTCTATCAGCTTCTCTCTCTACCCAGCCAGCCAACACGCAATCTCTGGCTTTTTTGAAGAACCAAAACCAACAACTCAGATAGAATCAATACCCACTAAAAGCTTCTACGTTGAATCAATAGCAAGTTTACCTTGATAGGAATTTTGAAGAAAGAGAGCCCCAAAGTCCCTTCCACCTCCGTATCAGTATCAAAGGGTATTACACCCCTAGCCAAAGCTTCAAGCAAGTAAAACACGTCGTGGATGATGGTTTGCTGGGATTGGGTGTGGGTCGGGTCGGATGGGATCGGAGCATAGTATACATAGTCTACAGACTCGCCCTTAGAGGCCATTGTTTGTTCGAGTAGAAGAGGAGAAGAGAAGAATGAGAGGAAGTAGAAAAGGAAAAGGGTTTAAGAAGAAAAAGACACGGAAAAGAAGAAAGAAAAGGGGAAGAAGAAAAGAAAATAAAAATATTTTGCAAAATTACAGAATTAACCTCCTTAACGGGTGGCTAACGGGTTAACCCGTTTTCGACCCGATCCGACCCGTTAGCTTAACGGGTGGCTAACGGGTTCACCCGTTTTCAACCCGACCCAATAAGCTCAACCTAAATACTGATAATTTCGTGCGAATTCGTGTTGTGTTAACGGGTCGTGTGCAATATTGCCAGGTCTATCCAGAAGAGGGAAATATTATTTGTTTTCAATCTATTTTTATTCTTTTTCTCTTTTTTGCGGTGTTTAATAAAATATTCTTTTCTCTCCGACCTTTTGGTGGGAAAAGGGTTTTAAAAAGGGCACAATATCTTAATCTAATTATTTATATTTTTGCACTTTGCATTTGTGAAGCTTATTCAATTGATGCGAAAAAAAAAAACAGATATATTCCAACTGCAAACATTAGATTTAACATCATAATCAAGCAAGTAAAAGAGCACACAACCTATTCATATATTCATTTTGATAATATGTATTTTTTGTTATTGCATTTAATATGTATTTTTTTCTTTATGATAAAGCTTATTAGAAATTACTTAATGAAACTATGATTTATATGAATTAATTATACTTTTATTTATTAAAACCTGCAGAAACTGTAAGTTTTTTTAATTAAAATAATAATTAGATTTAAAATTTAAAATTTTAGCTAGCCTACCCATAAAAAAAATTATGGTTCCGCCCTTGCCTATATGGACGTCCATATGTTATTATCGTATAAACGTCATGTATTTTTTACTACTTTTTTATGCTTTCTTCTCTATTTATAATGACATTCGAATGAAAAAATAACTATATATATAGGAATTCTTTAAATAATTTTATTTTAGGGACACCCACTAGAGTCCCCGAAGAAAAAAAAAAATCAACTATCCAAACCCTCCATTTTTCACATATTCATTTAGAGATCATCTTTACAAAAAATCATGCAAATTGAAAATCATTAAGACATCTAATTAATACCAACAAAATCAATGAACACGGTGCTTTAAGAAATCATTTAAATTTCAATAATATAATTGAGTAGTCAAATGATATCGGATTCAAGTGATTTTTTTGTAGAGATGATCTTTGAATGAATATTTACAAAATAGACGTTTGGATTAGTGAAATACAATGCAAAGTGAGCCCTATAAGGGTGTTCCTCAAATTAACTTATTTAATAAATGGCTCAATAGAATGAAAGATTTTTTTACGAATTTACCAAAGAGATGATAACTAAAAGTTGACAAGAAGCAAAACCAAAAAAAAACCAAACCAAAAAAAACAAAAAAAAAAAAAAAAAAAAAAAAAAAAAAAAAAAAACAAAGAGGCAGAACATTTTCAACCATAAGTATTAAGTATTAGGGTTTAGTGGAAACTCAAACATTCCTTGGCCGGTGCTAGTTCCCTTTTTATGGTCAAAAGTTAAGAATAAGATAAAGACATCCACATTACAACTCAAAAGTTTTTTCTCTTGGTTCAAACTAACGCCACGCAAATTCACATTTCTTTCGGCAGCCCATGTAGGGGAAAAAAAAAACATATGTTATATTCTGATCACCCTTTTATTTTTATATATACAATCGACACTATGGGAGGAGAGTTTTCTTCCACATACTATCAAGGTGTCATTTGGATTCGAACCTAAGATTACTGATCTGCAATTTAAGATCATTTCCACTAGGTTAGATTCTGTTGAAGAATGCAAGTCTCACATCGGAAACTTGACAAAATAAAATAAAATATATAATGAATGGTTCTACTACTAATATCACTAAAGCTTTTTGTGATAAAACCTCATATCTACTGGGCTTTGTAGGTGGTTAAGTTGATAACATTATCGGTGTTGTTAGTAATGGGCCGTTGACCCGTCTCTATGAAATTTAACAGATTCAGGGCACATAAATAAGCAATTGTACCTTGTAATTAATGAAGAAAAAGAAAATGAACAAAATTGGTATTTTCTTGTTCTTCATTTATATACATGTGAATCTTGTAATAAGGGAATCTTTACAGCATTACATAAATCAAATTCAAAAGGTAAGAAGAAAGAATGACGACAATGCATCGCATAGATGCGGTCCGGTTGACATCCACATCTAGAGGCTCTTTCTTGAGCAACATGAATAATATTTTGAGTTAATCTAGAGCAATGGTTTTTTTTTGGGTTCTTTGTACAGCTCATTTCATGCAGATTATGATTCTCCAAAGCTTATGCGTCCTCCTGATGATTTTGCCAAGTTTACGAGCGAAAAAATTCGGGAGTAAGAAGACAGGGCGTGCCAACGGTGGAGGAGAGTTTGCTCTCGCAGGAACGGCTTCAGAGGTGAAAGAAGTTGATCCTCCATTGTTGCTACTGTGATTGCTGCTGTTTTTTCGAAGATAGAAGCTTCTGCTGCCACAATCCCCAATTACTTCTGATTTATCCAAACCTATTCAATCAAACTAGTGATCAACAAAAATTGTAATCCTAGTTCGGAAAGAACAAAATCAAACACTGGTCAGTACACACACTTCTTCTCATTGCATCAGTCAAGTAAATGGTGATTTGTTATGAATCAGTCCAACATAAAATTAAAAAAAACACTTTCACCTGATAAAACAAGAAGCTCACCAAAGAGAAACTTCAATTTCTAATGCAATTATGCTGTTAAACAGACTAAATTTGAACAAAAAAATCGAACTTTTTTCACTTACTTTGAAGGCTGAAATAGGACTGATGCAACTCAAATGACAATGCCTCATCCTTATCAAGCTTGGGAGTTCGACCTTCTTTGCTATATTTGTCTACAACAAGCTTGATTGTCTCGTCCACTGTAGATCTCAGCTTAACCATGGCTCGAACCGGTCCCGGGCTTCCTTCAACGGACACATTCAAAACCACCTTTGCATCTTTCATGTATCCCTGTATGGCCAAATCTACCACATCTCAGCTCCCTAAGTTCATATTAATTTATTAAGATTAATCCATTTTAGTTTCAACTTCAAATGAACAGAGAGAAGTACAAGCAGGTCATGTAGATGATTTTGAACTGTCAAAATATTCTAAACAGTAAATGAAAATCATTATTGAAAAAAAAAGGTCCCTACAATTCAACCCAATTCAAAACCCAAAAATCCCCTTCCGAAAAACATAAAAATAAAATAAATAAATAAATAAATGAAAATGAAAAGGCATAAACAAAACTGTGTGCCATTTTGACCGTCGTACCTCGTGCTTCTTGGGGGAGAAGGGCATCATCAACGAAGGAGACGAAGCAAAGATGTCCGTACAAGTCTGAGGCCGGAACAGAACACCCTCCTCCGGCTCCGACCTCAGGTCTCGAACACGAAAACCCTCCTCCCCAAAATCGCTACCAGACGACGAGCAGAACAATATGGGCTCGGAAGAGCATCGCTTGAGAATCTTGATAGGCTTAGAGTGGTGATGATGGTGGTGCTGCCTGGGCGATCGCCGAGGTTGAGAGCTCCGTCGGTGCGGCGACGGCGAGGGTTGCGGCGACGGAGAGGGGTTCGGCGTCCTTACTTTCCGGCATCTGGTCGCCTGAGATCGTCGCCGGTGACCCCTCTCTGACATGTAAATAAATATCTAGTTGTAAAATCAAAGTATAAATAGCGGGTTGATTGAGATTTTGGAAGAAAATAAAAGTTTGAATATGGGTTGTTTGTTTATTGGGTTTTGGAAGCTTTGAGATTTGAGAGGAGAAGAAACTCAGATGGAAAATGGAAGTTCAGGGAGGTCAAGGAAGTTGGTGGGTTTTGCTTGAGAGGGAAGGGAAAGGTTCTTTGTGCTGCACAGTGTAATAACTGATTTTTTTTTATTGTCAGTCAACATCTATTTTTGATTGGTAGGTTTGTAATGTCAAAAATGCCCTTGAGGTCTTGCTTCGGTTTTTTTTTTTCCCAAACCATGAGAGAATATTATTAAAGATTCTTCTGCCTTGTGCCAATTGAGAGTGTATTTAAGGTTGGGGACGGAGGTGTTGAAGCATGAGGAATGGTGTAGGTGTGCCAAGGTCCCTTTCTCTTTGGCCATGACATGTGAGAATATAAATATATCAAGTTGTCTGGTTGCTCCACTTGTATGTTAGGATAGAGTTGTTAATGAATCGGATTTTCATATGAATTTGATGTCCCACATTCACATTATGTAAATTTAGACAGATCTTGTGACATAATTTGAAAATTTGTTAGTTCATTAAATTATCCAAACAAATTTGAATGATCTAATTCATATCCGACTCATTTACAGGTCTAAATTAGAACAGTTGCCAGAATAAGTAATTGGTGGGGGTGCAAATGGAATTTCACTGCTCTAATATGCCTAATTAAATTGCTTTCACGAGTACATGCGCACAAGATGTAAATAAAATAATAAATATTGTCGTAGAAATTGACAAACCGTCCATCCAATTAGAAGGGAACACTACCTTCCAGATTGTACCGAGCCAATTAGGCTAAAAGACGGTGACTTCAAGATTTAAAGACATTATGCACGAAATCAAATCACACTGTCATATTTTTAGGCTTTGACAAAAACACCTGAAAATTAGTCGTTATACCGTATTTGAGTGGGACATTTTATCCATTAGGTAATAATGGGTCATCTAATTAGCCTAATACACATGAGTAATTCGTAATCGGAATTTAATTCTTATTTTGATTTCGATTGTGAATTAATAAACATGTCATTAAAGAGATCTAGAGTTAGCAATGATTCACAGAGTTTGGCCAACTTGTCGAAATCATAAAATAATGTATAGGATCACATGTTTTTTTTTTAAAAAAAAGAAACATGTTTAAAATATTTAAATATACAGAGTTTGGAAGCCTTTTCTTTAAGGCCCAAACAAAACGGCCCAAATCTGGGAATACCAAATGAGTCCTCATACTTCCAAGAGTTTCAGCTTCGATTCCATGGAGCACAAAGCAAATGCTGCAACACAACTACAATAAATGGAGATGGTATAAAATATTCCTGTTTTTAAACAGTTTCTTTAGTGATTTAAAATAACAATTATTACTGTTACATAAACTCAACCAAGGAGTTAGCTGAAGATCAAGAAAATCTTACTTGTGTACCTTGCTAGGTAAAGAATTGAAGAATGAAAAGAGGAGACCTACAAGAAAAGTCTTTGCCAGCTGAGGACAGTCCACAGAATTCATCTGGTTTTCTACAGGAATTCCAACTTTTTCTGCCCAACTATTGTACATGTTGTACTTCTGAGCTTGTAATTGTAAAACAATTCAAATTGATTGCATCCAGCTACACCCAGGAATCTTGGTGAATCCTTTCTTCTCCATAACCTTTCTCAATCTCCTCGCGTCGTCCCATCTCTCAGCAGAAGCATAAATGTTGGCAAGAAGAGCATAATAACCGCTTTTATCAGGCTCCAATTTAAAGCAATTCCGAGCGGCAATCTCTCCAAGCTCAACATTGTTGTGTAATGAGCAAGCAAGAAGCAAGGCTCCCCACACCCCAGCTTGAGGTTGCATCGGCATGCTCCTTATTAGCTCAAGTGCTTTATCGAACTGTCCTGCCCTGCCTAAAAGGTCGACCATGATCCCATAATGATCGCCTGAAGGCACAACTCCATGGTCATTCATTGAATTAAAGCATCGGTAGCCTTCTTCAACCAAACCAGCATGGTTATAGGCAGTTAGTAGCCCAGTGTATGTGACCGAATTTGGGCAAATTTGGGCGCTTACCATCTCCTCAAACATCTTGGTTGCATCAACTGCCTTACCATTTATGCCGCAACCCAAGATCATCGCCGAATAAGCAACTACATCTCTCTTTTTCAAGCCATGAAACAACTTATATGCCCTTTCAATGTCTCCACATTTTGTGTACAAGTCAAGTAAAGCAGTAGCCAAATGATCATCTAATTCAATTCCATCCTTACTCATATATGTCTCAATCCATAACCCAAATTTCAAATCTCCCAGTTGTGAACTAGCAGATATAACACTCGCCAAAGTCATCTCATTTGGTTGAATATTCACCTCCCGTTTAAGTATCTGGTTGAACAGCTCAAGGGCATCCTTTGGTTGACTATTTTGCGCATAGCAAGCTATCATGGCATTAAACGAAAGCACATCTTTCTCACTCATCTGATCAAAGAGTTGACGAGCAGACTCAACATTGCCGCATTTTGAGTACCCGCTAATCATGGCAATCCAAGAAACTTTATTTCTCAATGGCATGGAATCAAAAATGCTTCGTGCCGATTCCATTCTTCCACAATCCGCAAAACCACTAATCATTGCATTCCAAGAAGCTGAACTCCTCTCTGGAATTTGTTGAAACAAGAAAAACGCCTTGTCCATATTTCCTATTCTTGCATACCCCGAAACCATTGAATTCCAAGACACAACATCCTTATTCGGAATCTCATCAAACACCACCTGAGCCTCTTCCATATTCCCAGCTTTCAAATACCCAGATAAGATAGAATTCCAAGAAACCACATTCTTCTCTGTCATTCCATCAAACACCTTCCGTGCAGTTTCCATGTCACCCAGTTTAGAATACAAGTCCACAAGGGCAGTTTGTACATAAACACAGCCGCAAAACCCATACTTATGAACCTGGGCATGGATTGAAGTCCCGCACACCTTATGTACAATCCTAGCACATGCCCTTAGAGCTGAGGACACAGCAAAACTAGTTGGGCACAGTCCTAGCCTTTTGATTTGAACGTAAAGAGACAAAGCCGTTTTGTACTGGAAATGCAGAGAGAAGAAACGAATGGCACAACCCCATGAAAAGTCATCTGGGTTTTGCAAATTGTGAAGGATTTGGTGCACATACTGAGCTATAGTTCTAGAGTAAGTGAAATTTGAGTGGAGGACATGGCGGAGCAAGAGGCTCTGAAGCTCGTTAAGGCCATTGGTGATAATGGGTGCATGGATTTGTTTTAGTTGGTTCAAGGTGAGACTTTTATTCAGTAAAAATACAAGATTTGGACCATTTGGATTCATGTTCTTCTTCTCTTCATGCTTTGGAAAAGGAAGTGGGAAGAACTGATCAAGTTTTCAAAACCTTCTCCAAGTTCAGGTGGCAAATTTTGCACTTTCAGATAGTTGAGCTTTGATCATCTTCTTAGACAAGACATAAGAGTACCAAAGTTGAGTTGATGATGGGCTTGGGCCTAAAGGCCCAGTAAGGCCCAGTGTTGTGAAGTTGGATGAAGTGGTCCAAATGATTACCGAGATTTTCTCTCTTTTTGTTTTTAACTAAGATTTCTGATATTCTTCGAGGCATTTGAAGATTTTTTTAATTTTTTAATTTTTTAATTTTTTATTATTAAAAACTAATGACTAATGACTTTAGGGAGCTTCACTGATATACCCCAAATAAGGGCTGAAATTATTTAAAAAAAACTCCACATAGAATGCATTTTAGAAACACACCAAAAACTCATTTACTACATAAGAAATTGGTGTTTAAGTTTCTATAAATTACGTGATTGTCATTGATCAACTTAAAAAAAAATTCTAACACAAAAAATTTAAATACCACCCAAAACAAACCCAGCCCAATTTTATAAAAAAAAACCCAAACAATTCATTACAAACAAAACGTCTTGAAAACCATAGCTTCATTAATGTGTCATGTTGATTAATGACTGTAATATTCCACACCTTTACTGTCATGTTGATTAATGGTTGTAATGTTCCAGTCTAGGGTAGTAACACTGCTAATTTGCTGTCATGTTGATTAATGGCTGTAATGTTCCAGTCTAGGGTAATAACACTGCTATTTCCCTATGACATCCTATTTCTAATGCATGTTTACCCATGTAATGTTCAAATCTAGGGTAATAACATTGCTAGTTTACTGTCATGTTGATTAATGGCTGTAATGTTCCAGTCTAAGATAATAATATTGCTAGTTTACTATCATGTTGATTAATTGCTGTAAGATTCCAGTCTAGGGTAATAACACTGCTAGTTTTTTATGAAATCCTATTTATAATGCATGTCTACCCCTTATAATGTTCCAGTCTAGGGTAATAATATTGCTAGTTTCCTATGAAATCCTATTTCTAATGCATGTCTACCCCTTGTAGTGTTCCAGTATAAGGTAATAACACTGCTAGTTTCCTATGACATCTTATTTCTAATGCATGTATACCCCTGTAATATTCTAGTTTAGGGTAATAACACTGCTAATTTTATATGACATCCTATTTCTAATGCATGTCTACATTTGTAATGTTCCAGTTTAGGGTAATAACACTGCTAGTTTACTATCATGTTGATTAATGCTTGTCATGTTGCTATTTCTAATACATGTCCAACAAAGAAAAGATGAAGAAAAAACAAACTAGACCAACTAAAAACAAGTTGAGCTCAAATTGTTAATACTATTATGTCATAGAAGTACGTTGTTAATACTCTGTAATAAAAGTACATTGTTAATATTTTGTCATAGAAGTACATTGTTAAACAAAAATAAGACCCATAACTGAAATAGTAATAAACAATAAATCGATCATCAAATCTTAAAATACATTTCGAAAATCAACTAAAATCCGAAGAGAAACACATAATTGAAGCAAAAAATCAAAAATCTCAAGTCCAAACCAAACAATGACGACAACAATGATGACGACAACGATGACGATGACGTGGCGAAGAGGAGTAGAGCTTGAAGATGAAGAGTAGAGCTAAGAGCATTTGATCAAGGTTCGCTCGAGGTCTTGAACAATCCGGAAAAAAAAAATCAATTGAAGCACGATTTTAAAACATGAAATCGAATGTGAAATATTGAAAATTGTAGATTAAAGATGAAGAATATAGTTGGACTTGAAACTAAGCTTCAATGGAAGCTCCTCTTGCTCCAACACCAGAGAAAGCTCCAACAAGAAAGGAGAAAATAAATCTGATTTGGTTTTTTGGCAGATTTGGTTTTTTTTGGCAGATTTGTGCAGATATGGACAGATCTGATTTGTCTCTCTCAAATCCATAATACAAGGGCAATATAGGTATTTTACACACACAAATAAACTAAAAAACATCTATTATTTATAGTTTTTAAATAATATAGGGTTTCTTTATAAGATTATGTCTAAGATTGAATATATAATTAAATTTCTAAAGAATTTATTCATCAATAGAATGTAAAGAACGCAAATCATCCTGAAGGTAAGAGTGAGCTAAGCCCTTCTTCCATCTAGTAACATATCTCATTACAAGATAAAGTAAATTTGGCTAATTGGTGAGCCACAAAATTACATGTGCGAGGTTGGTGTTGCAAGGATACGAATACGAAACGACAGAGTAACTCTTTCAGCTCTTCTATTGACTCTCCTTCCATGCTCATGTCAAATTCAGTTCGGTTTACGACGTTATTCACCTCCAAGCAATCACTTTCAATAATCAGCTTTGTGAATCATGCATCTATTGTCATTTGACAACTTGCAATCATAGCCAAGGCTTCAAACGCATTAAGGGAAAGACAACCAATTACCGGTTTAGCCATGGCACCCATTAATTCCCCATTGAAATTTCAGACTACAAGTCCTAACCCCATCTTTCTATCAGCCACATAACATGCCTCATCAACATTTAGTTTCAGTAAGTTACCCTCAATAGGTTTCCAACAAGAAGTAGCTAGCAACATGGCGAGGTAACCTAGGAGATGGACATAAATCAACAAAATCCTTATAAAAGGCTAGTGATGTGTCATCAACTGCTAAAAGGTCTCTTATTACACCTCCACGGAGACTCTTATTTCTCTCAGCCCAAATTATCCAAGCTATCACCGTGAATAAACATAAATCCTCATCCTGGAAAGTGGTACGAACATGGTAAAAGAGATCCATGAAAGAACATACCTGTTGTGTCTCAACTAGTTGACAAAAAGTGGAACACTTTCAAACCCGTCGTGCAAACTTACAAGACCACAACGCATGAATAACTCGCATGTCACATGAGGATATCACATGTCAACGTGCAAGAATAACTCGGCATGGAATAACATTTTTTAATGCACGCCAAAGGAAAAATCGTGCCTTATGCGGTAATTTCAACTTCCAAATATGTTTTCACACGCTTTGTATAGTTGGGTAACTAGACTCCCCTTGCCTTAACCTCCCTTTCTATCTTTGTTTTTCAAAGCAAGCACCCAATATCCACTACTCACTGCATATAAAATAGTTATAGCATCATGGGCCAAAAAACATCGATCAATCAACTCAATATTCCATTCACCTAATGGTGTCAAAAGATCGCATACTTATTAATATGAATAGTTGGAAAGGACGAGACCATGAACGTAGTTGGTGTCAGTAGCCACCTATCAACATAAACACCCACTGACTCACCTTTCTCAATTCTCCAGAGGAGGCTCTTCTTCAACAAATCTTGCCCTTTTATCACACTACGCCATAAATATGAGGAACCATGACCTACATAGACTTCCAAAAAACTTCTCATAGTATAATACTTTTCTCAGAGAAATTGAGTAATAAGAGAATGTGGTACAATATGAATTTTCCATGCCATTTTAACCAACTTGGCTTGGTTAAAATCTTGTGTATCTCTAAACCCCAAACCCCATCCTTGTCCTTGCATAAATCCTCCCATGTTAGCCAATGAATTCCCTTATCCCTTCCCATATGTGTCCATCAAAATTGAGCAATCAAGTTTTGGATTTCCTTACAAATGCTCACTGGCAACTGAAAACATCTCATGATATACGTAGGAATCGATTGTGCAACCGCCTTGATCAAAACTTCCTCACCTGCAATTGAAATAAGCTTTCCCTTCCAACTTTG
Source organism: Prunus armeniaca (assembly GCA_903112645.1). Classification (NCBI taxonomy): domain Eukaryota; kingdom Viridiplantae; phylum Streptophyta; class Magnoliopsida; order Rosales; family Rosaceae; genus Prunus; species Prunus armeniaca. The sequence continues at coordinate 7,281,395 of CAEKDK010000005.1, read as the reverse complement.
TAGCACCGTTCTCAATTTGTCTTTCACCTTTTAGAAAATTTGGCGTTTATTCCTACCAACCATTGTTGATAAACCAAGATACTCCTCATGAAAGGGAACCACAGGGTTTGGAAGAATAAACTCAACAATACCATGTAATGCAGGTTCTAAGTTAGGACCAAAAGTAATAGCTGATTTCAACAAGTTAATTTTTTTGGCCCAATGCTCTTTCATATAAAGTAAAGATCTTTTTTGTTGATGCCAAAAATGGGTATCAACTTAGATAGGTGTGAAGTGGTGGATGATGGGTGAAGGTGATGACCTTCAGTATGTGTGTGAAGATTTAGGCAAGCGATAAATATACAGAAGACAAGATATATGTGGTTTACCCTTAATGAATGGGCTACATTGTCGGAGAATGATGTTCTCATTATGATAATGTTTGTTTACATTTGTATAAGGGGATTAGACCCAAAGATAAAGGGAAGAAGGCTCAAGGCCTAAGGTACAAAGCCCAAGAGTCCAAGGCCCAAGGGTCAAGATCCAAGACCCTTTTCTAAGTGGAGAGTAGTATTCTTTTATATGTGAGGGGAGTCTCCACCTCTTGTAATCTTCCAATGTGGGACTCTTTGCCTTACTTAGAGCAATGACTTATGGTAAGGCTTCTTTGGCTAAGGTGATGACCTCTCAAAGCATGACATGTGGCTGATCTAGCCTAGCTAGTTGCTCGGTTAGTAACGGTATCAACATCTTTTAAAGCTGTTCACCCTGTTTTGCGTTTACTCCTGAGATGGAAGGGCAAAGTTCCCCACTGCCCTGCAAACCATTGACTGGTCAACAAGTTAGCTTTCTTTAGTGTATGAGTGTGCCACTGCTAGCAATGAAGATTCTAGCAGACTTCTTCTAGAATAGATAACTTGCGCCCCCAGTTACTGATTTCTAAAACAAACGATTGTGAATTTGGGTGAGGAATATCTCCCAAGTAAGTTCTTTTCTTGCCTCAGACTGGTGAGGACTTTCACAATTTATCTCAGTATAAAAACGGTTGTTCTTGCCAGAATAATTGATAGAAATTGGATTGTTTTAGGCAGAACTGTCATTTATAAAACTATAAATATACATGTCAACATTGGAAAGACAAAAAGACAGCTGGAACTCCATCTCTGTCTGGATATAAGACTGTGATTCAGGCCGGACTGGATATGTCTGGGCTGAATTGAACTGTCAACAACTTCAACTGCTAAGCTTCAGCTACAAATCGATACCAAAGTTCAAGTTTGGCAGAGCTTTAATCTACTTCAAGCTTTGGGAGGCTTTTGAGCGGGCAAAACTGCAGCTTCTTCAGTTTGAATAGGCAGAAGTGGCTGTTCTTGAGGATTTAGTGAGCTAGAGACTGCACTGTGAGATTTGTTAAGGTTTTCATGTTTGGAAAAACTCAAACTCTACTTGTTTTAGCTTTGTTGAACCAAATTTGTAACGAGAGAGATCTCGTTTTGAATGGTTAAGTCTGAACTTTGGGAAATCTGATCTAAAGCTGGTTTTTCTTGGAGTTCAAGTGAGCTTTTGGTTGATTTTTGAGTTGTTTGTTTGATTGATGAAAAATGATTTTTTTTGCCATGTTCACTCCCTCTTACATTTATAAGAAAATGGTTTGGAGTAGGGTTTCTTTCTTTTAATAATGGGTGGCAAAAAAGATCTTTCAGTTTTAAAATATAAAGAAGAGAAGGCTCTTAATTAACCATGGCAGATAGGTTTTCAACGGTCAGTTCTTAAGATCACTTCCCCGCTTTCTTGAAAGATAACATAACCCTTCTTTAATTTCTAACTGCCCCTTTGTGAGAGCTCGAACCGTGATGGTTAGTTTGATTTTCCAGATGAACAACTCTCTGTCCTCCTACTTATCTCCTTTTTGAAAATATGGCATGCATATCTCTTGAAAGGATAGTGCCTCCTTAGAGTGAAATCAATATTTTTGAATATATAAGAAGGATTTTGATCTTCTGGTGGCAGAAATTTAGAGAAGCCCTTTTGCCACTAACCTGCTTTAATGAATTCCCAATCAACTCAGTTGAGTTTGTTGACTTTTCCATTTTGGTAGTCACGTGGGTTTTGAAAATGGGTCTCTTCCTTTTTTTTTAATCATGTTGGGCCCATTCTGATTTGTCTGGAGCCCAAAGGTGACTGCTTTTCTTTTGGGGGCCCAAGTTTGCTTGTCACATTTTGATGAGTCTTGGGCTGGGCCTCTCTGGACTTTGGGCCCAAACTACTTGAGTCATGTAGCTTTTATTCTGGGCCTTCTCCGTGTTGGGGTGGGCGCATTCAATTTAGGCCCAAGCAAAAGCCAAATTGAGTTGGAGTTGCATGAGCAAACAATAGGCTATCTTCTACAAAGAGTATATGTGTTATGGAAGGTGTGTTCTGTGCTACTGACACACCACAAATAACTCCATGCGTTTTAGCCAGTTTCAAAATACTTGAGAAACTTTTATTACATAATAAAAATAAGGGCTAACGACAAAAGACACCCGGCTGGTTTGGGGTGATTCTCAATATGGACTCTAGGGTATCAATTTTATCAATTTACACCCTTACGTTTGCAACATCGTCCAATTTCATCATTCCGTTAAGTTGATCGTGTAGTCAATTGTTAAATGCTGACGTGTCCACTGTGGGACCCACCTACTAACAAAAAAATTTATTTAAAATAATAAAATAACATTCTAACAAAACAAAAAAAATTTAAAAATCAACTTAAAAAATCCCAGCCCCTCTTATTATCAAATATCCATCCTCCAAAAAAAAAAAAAAAAAAAAAAAAAAAAAAAAAAACACGCTTTGAGAAGGCGAGATTGATGTGCTTGATTCATTGATGGCTGAGACATCAAGACTAACGAACTTAGCAATGGATTTTGCAATGGATCTTATACACACACCATTGCACAAACAGATTGGACGATATTTTTTGGCAAATTGTGGGTTTGGTATTGTTATGGAGTTACAATAGTATTTCAGTTACAATAGTTAATCCTACTAATGATTGGAAATGGTCAGTTGTCAGTTACGTTGTTATTAGGCCATAACTCCATATTTATGTTTGTGATAATGACTTGTAACTGTAGATTATTCTCTACAGACTATAATGATCATATGAATAATATAAGGGAAAATCAGTTTCTACATGGTATCAGAGCTAATGGCTAACGCCAATTAGCGATCCTTCATTTGCCAACATTGAGAGTCGTTGGCTCTCCTCGCCCAAAAGGGTGTTTGCTTATGTATAGTTCTCCATCTTCTCCTCCCTTCTATAATCAGTAATTTTTTTTCTCTCTCTACCACTGTCATTTCTTTTTATTTTTCAACGCTCCCTGTCAAGCTCTCTGCTCATTTATGAGCCTTTATCTTTCACTCTCTCCGTGTCTAGCTCTCTGTTGACGATTGAGCCATATCTCCTTCTTATGCTCTTTATTGAGGATTGAGCCTTCTCCTCCTTGTTTGTTGTCATCGCTCGCCAAGCCTTATCCTAGCTGCCCTTTGTCTCTGTCCAGCTGTGCTTCACTGTCGTTAGTCCCTTTGCACAACCGTTGTCTATCAAAACTCCCTCTTGAACTCTCTCTCTGTGGTTATATCAAGACTCCCTCTCTTTCTCTTTGGTGTCATGAGGAACCACCACCCACCCTCCCCCTTTAATTTTTCCAATATCTATCTCTTCTCTACATGCATGCTTCCCCTTCATTCCCTTAAGCTTCATCTCTCTCTCCTGCCCAAACACTCGTGCTCCTCACCTTAATGCTTTCCTTCCTTTATTTTGTTTTTTATTTGTTTTAATTAGAAGCCTGTATCTCCTCTTTTAAATAAATATAAAAAAACTTCCTTACGCTTTTCGGTCCTCTCCCCCCCCCCAATCTGTTTTCCCATGTGATCTCTGCAGCTTGCTCCCGCCACTGTCTCTATTCCCCCTTTTCATTCTTTTAGTAATTGTTTGTGTTGATTCTCATCCCATATTTTATAGTCCTTTTTTTTTTTCCTATCCTCTTCTCAAAGATGAATATGTGTTTTTTTTCCCCCTTTCCTCCACAGTCTAGTGCCTCTTTCACTCCTTAGATACCTAGTCCCACTCATTCTCCATGTTCGTCTCTTGGCATGATGGCCATATCTCTGTTTTCCCTCAAAGACCACACCTCTCTATTGTTGGTTTCTCTCTTTCTTTTGAAATCTCTGTCTACTTCTTTGTCTCCCTCACGCCGTTTCTCTCGCTGAGTTGTCTCTCTTTCCTCCGTGAGCCTCGTCAACGCTCGCCGAGCCTTCTCTGCCGTGCTACACTGCCGGTGTTCCCTTTGTCCAGCCCCTGTTTCTTCCTCTGTGTTGTCGACTTGGTATCGGCACTCAAGCCCTCTATCTCTGCTCAACCTGTGTTCTCCTCCCTTCTTAAGTCCAATCTCTTGTTTTGATTTTACTGTTGGTCTCTGTCTTTTTCAATGCTCTCTTGCGCTTCATTTCTTCTTCTCTGTTACAAGGGTATTGTTTTCTTTTCTTTATAATTCTTTTATGTTACTGGGTTATTCTCTTATCTTCTTTTCCATTGTGTTGTCTCTCTCCCTGTCATGGGTTGTCTCTGGCCTCTTGAGTTTCCTTTCCCTTTCATGGGTTGTCTATTGCATCTTGTTCTCTCTCCATCTCTTGACTACTTTTAATAGGTGTCTCTTTCTTTCTCTCCTTTTTCCATCTTTATTTTGATAGGATTTTAACTCTGTGTTTTGCCCACACTCTCTTTTCCTTTATCTGTCCCACTTGGTTTCCTCCTTTATTTCTTATTATTGTTTTTTGGGTCAATCATCCCTCTTTATTTTAATCTATATGGGCCTTTATCCTCTTGTGATAATCTTTTCTATGTTTATTTGAGAGACTCTTTCCCTCCTTCCATGGGCCCATGCGCTCCTTCACCTGCTGACTTTCAATGGGCGATCTATTTACTTTAGTTTCTCTCATGCCGCTGTTGCAACTCTGGAGATTGGAGTTCTTCTTTTTTGGTTTCCCTTACTAGACTACTACAGACGACTGCTACTGCCATCTCCATCACCATGTGGTTTCTTCATTCAAATCTTGCTATGCTGTGCGCGCTCGATTTGCGGGGGAGTGTTATGGAGTTACAATAGTATTTCAGTTACAATAGTTAATCCTACTAATGATTGTAAATGGTCAGTTGTCAGTTACGTTGTTATTAGGCCATAACTCCATATTTATGTTTGTGATAATGACTTGTAACTGTAGATTATTCTCTACAGACTATAATGATCATATAAATAATATAAGGAAAAATCAGTTTCTACAGGTATCTTTGGAATAAGAGAGATAAGTGTATGATTAAGACCATCCAGCTCCATTTCCCCATTTAGAATAGCAAGACAGAGTGCAGAGTGTATGATTAAGACCATCCAGCTCCATTTCCCCCATTTAGAATAGCAAGATAAGTTTCAATACCCACCAAAACCACGTCAATATCATATCCCTCCTCTGAACAAAAAAGATTCATAAATATGACAGCAACACCGATTGTATTTGACTTGGATTCTCTAACCATTGTCCATTGTCATCAAACAACCCCTTAATATTATTGACATGCCCTTTTTTTTTGCCACTGCATGAAAATATTTGGTATAACGATCTCCATGTTACAGCCACTGTATACGAGAACACTGCTTCCTTGTCTCCTCCTTCCCCAATAATTCAATCTTATGCAAAAGCGAGACCTCCTCAAGCATTTGAACAAACACATTATATCCGAGATAAACTTTAGTGGGGATATCTCTGTCACGTGATAGTATTTAATGGTAATATAATCCAGTTAAAAAATAGCATGTGTTTAATTTTAATATCTATATGTGCACTAATATTAATATCTATATTTGGAGAAATATTTTGAAATTCTCTTTTCAGAAGTGCTAGCTGAGTTGTAGCGGATGAAAGGCTATTAGAAAAAGATTCTCATGCAAGTCCAAATTTGACCGAGTGTCACTCATGATTCACGCACAAGTAAATTCAAGAAGGAGAAGGGGCATTTACAAGTTTTGGGTCAAAAATGACCACAATGATTCTCAATATCATGATGGTGGAAACCTTGAAAAGAACATTTAGATTAGATGGTCGTAGGAGCAAATTACTAGAATGACTCACTTGATTCTAAAAACAAAACCCCTTTTGAGGAAAGCATGGAGATTAACAGTCGCATGGCATGGCTTTGCTAATCAATCAGCATGGATTAGCAAAAGTTGATGAAAGATCATGATCTTATATACGACAAGGCATAAGAAAAAGAGGTCGGCTTTCCCATGCTAGAGTCAAGATAGTCCACGCACCAAATCATTTGCACACGTCACATCACCATCACCACTTCAACACAGGAGGAGATGGTACCACCTGATCAATGGTGCTTTGGTGGGGGCCGATCACACCACAATGTGAAGCTCTGGCCCATCTTGATGCCTACTTTGACATAATTTTGTCCTTTGTCCATTCAATTGATTTCACTCAACAGATTTGTGGATTTGGAGAATAATTTTCCATGGTACGGGAATGTCAGTGTTTGGTGTATAATTGACTTGAGATACGGCTACAGTGATATTTTAGTGTACATAAGTTTTTTTTTGTAGGGATCGACATTCCTATTGCAACCTTAGCACGACCGATTCAACCTATTTAATGATAAATCCAAACCAAACTAGTTGAACCAGATTAGGTTTCAGTTGTAGAATTCAAAACTCACAATTTTACTAACCAAACAGTCTTACGCAATCCATTACGGAAAGCTTTGTTGCAACAACAACATGTGGATGAGATCGAAAATTTTCACATTTCACAGCAAATTAATAATTTAAAAGGGTATTAACTATTTATGCTCCCACTAAATGTCTACAAGTTATGACTGTATGAGTAAACCATTGGAATAAAAATCAGAAAGTAGACTTGGTAAGATTCTTGTAAAGATATGAACTTTTGAGGTATGAAGAATACTAGCATTATTCAATTTTTGAGAGAGAGAGAGAGAGAGAGAGAGAGAGAGAGAGAGAGAGAGAGATGTAACTTGAAACTTGAAGAGAACAAATTGAATGATGGAAATGCAGCTGCAAAGTAAAGGTGGTGTCCATAAGAGAGAGAGAGAGATGTAACTTGAAACTTGGAGAGAACAAATTGAATGATGGAATGCAGCTGCATAAAGGTGGTGTCCATAATAAACTATCATTTTCACACACTAAAGTAGTCATGCTCTCATGCTTCATCTTCTTTTTTAACCCTCCATTCGTTTTCTGCGTTTTCTGCATATATCCATTATGAAGCAAACTTTCAAGTTTCAATTCAACATCAAAGGAAATAATGACTTCTGAATAAAAGTGAGAAAGTGGGGGGTGGGTTAAAGTAAAATCATGTTTTTTTTCTTCGGATGAGCATTAGGGTTTTTATCTTTCTCATGATCATCAGCCGACTTATATTTCTTCTTTTCATAAAGTTCTTTTCTCATTTCAATACTGTGTGATTATGTTATGCTACTATTAATCTGCATAGTTCATAATCAGCCTATCTGATTAGATGAGTGGGATGGGACTCAAAGTCCTTGATTCACGATTTTATGTTTCAATACAATCATTCATGGGTTTTACAACGTGGTCAGCGAATGCTGACTGAGTAAAGTTGGATTTCTATTTCTATTAATTATTACTTTAATTGAATCCAAAGCCTGCGTGTTAACCTATCATTATAGTCTGTTCGACAAAGCTCTCTTCATAATGTTATCAGAACTTTGTTTGTAAGAAGTCTCAAATTCGATCTTCATTATCCACTTCTTTATTCTTTATCACACATGTATAAAGAGATTCCGACATATCAATAACTTTTTTATATATAAATATTTTTGTCAAATCGTTGACGACCGTATTATCTTACCAGAATATATCGTCAATAAAACCATATGTTAAAAAATGAAGCCTTTTATTTGTTATCATCTCATCATTCTCTAGTTCCATATTTATATTTTGAATAATGTTACATGATTATCATCTAATGAATCAACTAAATGAGTTGATGAGATAAAACCATACATAGTTCCCACTTTTACCTAATTTTTTAAGGGAATTTGTATACTCTCTAGTCTTTATCATCGCTCTATCGACCAACATTTCCCTGCAATTCTTTTCCCCATAAATACAATCTGCCCCACTTGAAATTAAGAAAATCAAAATATCAAGGGTTATTTGCCAAAAATCACCTTGAATATCACGTTTATCGAAATATTCACCCTAAATTTTTTTTCCTACCAATTTAACTTTGATATTAAATTTTATCGCCAATTTAATCCCTACCGCTAATTTTTAACCAATTTCATCCCATCAATGAGATGCAGAAAATATGCATATATAAAACATTGGAAATAGAATAAGAAATTCGAAGTTTGTTTGTTTCAATAAGAACTGGATCTTGCTTCGTTGGTTACGACCTCCCCCTTGTTCCTTAGTGCACAGCTAGAAGCAACCTAAATGATTTTTTTTAATTTCCAACTCAAAAGTCTCAGAGTTAGCTTGCATGCATGCATGTCACGTGCTTCCACTGTTGACGTGGCGCAACCAAGATGCGACATTCTTTTTGAAGCCACGGAGCTGCAGAAATCTCCAGCCACCCGCACTTGACTTTTTATATCATTTCAAGTGCTACATGTTAACATGATCTTCCTCAGGCTCATGTTGGTCCACAGATCCTCTTTTTGCAGTAAATATTTTATGGCATGCCCCATCATTGATATTCAAATATTTCAAAACTTTATATTAACCATTCTTCACATTTAATCCATCAAAATGCTAATAATTTACGGTTTGATAATATAACATATAATGTGTGTATTGTTAAATTTTAGAGAAATGGATCAACGGCCCATAACTAGCAATATTGATATTATCTCTAACTACGCTACTCACAAAGTCCAATACACATTATATAAAGAAGCATAACTTTACATGACAACGTATCAATTTGTGTTAATTGTGCTCTATATAAATTTGGGGTCAAATGTCCAGCTCGGCAATTCTATTTATACACGAACATGAGAAAAACACGGCATCTTTATCTCAATTCCGTTTCAATTTTGCACACGAAATTTTTGCTAATCAACATAGATCTCAATATTTGGCAATCATATTTATAGAAATGAAACCACTGATGAGTAAATAAAGTAAAAAATAAAATAGTTTTACTAGTTGGGAAAATTATCATCCCTGTCAGTATAATTGTGTGCTGCCCACTGCGCGATTCTCTAAAAGGTTGTTTAAAATTCCCGCATATTTTAACCAACAAAACCTCCTCCAGCCCACACCCCTGCAGCTAAGTGTACCTAATCTCCCCCCTCCTCTCTCTCTCTCTCTCTCTCTCTCTCTCTCTCTCTCTCTTCCACCATCAAGCTCATCGCCAATCGCCGGCGTTGATCATACTTGTCGGAGAACCATCGGCCGTCCAATGCTGCCTTACCAGACTCTCGAGGAGGCCGCTTCGGCTCTGGGCCGAAACCTCACCTTTGCCGAGACTCTGTGGTTCAACTACTCGGCTTCCAAGTCCGATTACGTGCTCTACCTCCACAACATTCTCTTCCTCTTCGTCATCTTCTCCGTCGTTCCTCTCCCTCTCGTTTTCGCCGAGGTTCTCAGATGGGCCGGCCTCGACCGCTACAAGATCCAGCCCAAAGTCCGATTGCCCTTCTCTGACATGCTCAAGTGCTACAAGGATGTTATGCGCATGTTCATTCTCGTTGTTGGCCCTCTTCAGCTCGTCTCTTACCCTTCTGTCCAGGTTCGAATTTCTTCTTTCGGGTTCATTGAATTCCAATATCCGATTTTGTGGAATTGGGTTTTGCGGAATTCTGAAAAATATTGAATTTGCAAATTGGGTTTGCTGGGTTTTGAAAATGATTGAATTTGTGGAATTGGGTTTGCTGGGTTTTGAAAATGATTGATTTGTGGAATTGGGTGTGCTGGGTTTTGAAAATGATTGAATTTGTGGAATTGGGTCTGCTGGGTTATCAAAAGTAGTGGATGTTTGGAATTGGGTTTTCGGGGTTTCCTAGAATATTGAATTTGTGGAACTAGGATTGCGGGGTTTTGAAGATTTTTGAATATGCGAAATTGGGTTTGCGGGGTTTTGTAAAATATTGGGTTAGTTCCTTTTATTTTAGTATCTCTTATGGGTTTTGTGTAATGGGATTTGTGTGGTGGGGGGGCTTTGCATTCTGCGTAAAACGTAAGGCATGTGAATTTTTGAGAAAAAATGTCCACATTTCATGCAAACGTAAGGGTTACTCTTACGAAGCTTTTCAGTTTTCTTAATGAGATTATTGTGCCTATACAGGGTGATTAAAGTTCGTAATTTTCTCTCCTCTATTTCCTGTAATAATGTATCTTTGGGTGTATTTTTTAATATGCTTAGATTCTGTTTACAAGCAGATAATAGGGATTCGAACGGGATTGCCATTGCCTTCTGGATGGGAGATGCTTTGCCAATTGTTAGTTTATTTCTTGGTCGAAGATTATACCAACTACTGGATTCACAGATTTTTGCATAACAAATGGGGGTATGAGAAAATCCACAGAGTTCACCATGAGTACACTGCTCCAATTGGGTTTGCAGCGCCATATGCTCATTGGGCTGAGATTTTGATCCTTGGCATCCCATCTTTTCTCGGTCCAGCAATGGTTCCTGGCCACATGGTCACATTCTGGTCATGGATAGCACTGCGGCAGGTTGAGGCCATTGAAACACACAGCGGGTACGCATGCTGCATTTTGCTTTTAGTTTTTCGGTGCTTGCGGTCATTTTCTTCTTTAGTTGATTGTGACTTAATAATGACAACTTTGGAATTCCTTCCTATCCTTTCTCTCTTTACTAATAGAATTCTATGCTAAGTACTTTTGATTTGAAGGATCTTAAACAGTTGCTTCACTTTTAATGATGGGGTCTAGGATCAGTACACTAATGCCCTTTTCTCCTAATGATCTGGCAAAAGTAATCATTTGCACATTGACAAATAAAATTTTTGGAGGAAACGGCTGATACCCAAAAAAGCCCCTTGCCGGAAGTGATTGTCTTACTTGTATCTGATCACAGCTGCATGTGGTGGGTTGCCTGTAATGTTGAAAGTTACTCTGATTATAGGAAGTGATTACAGATCTAAAACAAAAAATGAAAAGTAATTTTTTGGAAGGACTAACTGCTATGGATTGCATGTATGAGTCTGCGATGACTTCTTCCATATAGTTTATTTTAAATTTTTTTTAGGGAGCTCAAGAACCAGATGGTGTCTTCTCATTATCTGCACTGTATCCTTGTTTTGTATCTTCTGCACTGTAGTTTTGACTACTGTATTTGATGCGTAGCAAGTTGTAATCAATGGTTTATTATACAGTTATGACTTCCCCTGGACTCCCACAAAATATATCCCATTTTATGGCGGTGCTGAGTACCATGATTACCATCACTATGTTGGAGGACAAAGCCAGAGCAATTTTGCTTCAGTGTTCACCTACTGTGATTTCATTTATGGAACTGACAAGGTAAAATACTATCTTGATGTTGCGTTTGCTTCTCAAATGATCTTAACTGATTTATTTGGCAATCATTAACTCTTGATCAATTCCAACAGGGATTTCGGTATCAGAAGAAGATCCTTAAGAAGGTAAACCTGCAGAACCTTTTCTCCTGAGATTATCAATTAAGTATTGTGCATCTTGGTTGAGCATGATTGACATTTTAGTTCTTGAACATATGGGAAATCAAGACTCTGATTGATATAGCTCGACATGTACTTAATCAATGCAACCAGTTGATATTTTTTTTCTCTAATAATAGTTCAGGTGATTTAGTAAGTGGATTTCTTTTACCCCTCTAGGCAGAAATTGGTAACTGGTTAGTTGCTTCTAGGACTAGTTTCATGCGTTGATGCACTAAGTCTTTTTATCATGGATTTTACATTTGTTTGTCCCTTTCTTCTAATCACTCTCGGTGATCTATTTCAGTTGAAAGAGGAAAGTAATGCTGTCCAAAACGGCGGCTCATATAATAATTCTACTGTAGATCTTAAATCTGATTAGCACGGAGACTGCGTAATCTTGCCTGCAGAAATGCCCTTTCAGTATTGTTCTCGCTGGTGACAACTCTACAAAACCTCTGATTTTCAAGTTGACATCACTATGCTAGGGTGGAAAGTAGAAGCTTTTAGTGGCTCAGGAGCAGATTAACTTTGTGTTTTTCAGAGTTGTGATTTTGGGTAGCTTTGGGGGGGTGGGGAAGGGGGATTCAAAATCACTTTAGATTGTAAGGTTCAGAGTTCAGACTTGTGTTTTTGGCTGTATGTTCAAATTATAATATTATGAACTCGTGCAGTGTTTGTGATCCTGAAATTTAATTGCCAGTGTTTCTTTAGCAGGAGTTTGAAATCAAAATATGAAATCTGCACATCTCAAATTTCCATTCTCTTCAGTTTATGAACTTTTATGCTCCTGGTGATCGATTTTGTTAATGCCAAATGGCATTAGAAGCCTCAAGTCCATGCGCCATTTCCAATTTATAAAATAATAAAAAACACTATTGAAAGGGTTGTTAAACATGTTATAGCATTGCTCATCAAACTTTCATGCAACTGTGTATGGTCTGAAGACACTGTATTTAGATTATTTTTTGCTGTTCTAACGCATAAAGTTTTCCAGCTTATAATGTTTTCATCGCCTTTTGGTTAAACTGTTTTCTGAAAGCGAGAAAGATGGCTACGGTGAAAAGGCCCCGTAGTTATGTGATCCAATTGCCTTCAGTGGCTTGAATAAACATAAATTGTGGAAGATGCTGGACTTTGGAAGAGTATCATAAGCAATCACAACTGTTGCCTTTTGTCTTTGGGGTCTCTAGATAAATTCAACGTTGTAGTAAATAATCCCATTTTGTTTGGCCAGATTTGAAAAAGATATGTAATCTTATACAAAAAGATATGGATATGTGAATAAAAAATTTACAAAAGGCCTCGGTGTTATTAGTAATGAGGGCCTTCATTTTATGTGTGTTGGTACACCGAACCAATGCATAGGCCCACCACACACACTAATGCGTGTTAGTATCAAACACTCGTAGGATTACCCCACCGGCACTATGCAATGCTAGTTACCAAACACCGCGCATAGGCCCACCACTAGCACCGATATTGTCCCCAACTTAGCCACCTAAATCCAATATATACTTTTTGGTTATTATAGGTGTGGGGTTTTATCCCAAAGGCCTTGATGTTATTATCAATAACAACCCTATATTTAAGGTGTAAATTACTATTATACTTTCCCGATGTGGGACTCTATAAAAATGAATAATGCGTTAATTAATCGACAAAAGGTCGTTTATCTCAGTTGGTTCCACGCGAAGCTCTTAACATCGCGGTCGTTTGTTCGATACCCGCGGTTGTAGACGAGACTAATTTTTGAAAATCCTTGTCGACCCATGATCCTTCCCGCTTACAACTTCGAATTTTTTTTCTTCTTTTTGGTTCGTGTTTTCTATCTTTTTCTTCTTCTTCGTCAGTTTTATTTTTCTTTCTTCCTTAGTGATTCTCATTCTCAGAGTTGAAGTAAACCACTCGAACAGTCGAACTTACACCTACATACATATAGTGGCCCCTGCAATCATGTGCTTTATCTGGCCGACAACATTCTCTTCCTCTTTGTCATCTTCTCCGTCGTCCCTCTCCCTCTCGTTTTCGCAGAGGTTCTCAGATGGGCCGGCCTCGACAGCTACAAGATCCAGCCCAAAGTCTGATTGCCCTTCTACGAAATGCTCAAGTGCTACAAGGATGTTATGCGCATGTTCCTTCTCGTTGTTGGCCATTTTCAGCTCGTCTCTTACCCTTCTATCCAGGTTCGGATTTCGTCTTTCGGGTTCATTGAATTCCAATCTGCGACTTTGTGGAATTGGGTTTGCGGGATACCGAAAATGATTGAATTTGTGAATTGGGTTTGCATGGTTTTGAAAATGATTGAATTTGTGGAATTGGGTTTGCTGGGTTTTGAAAATGATAGAATTTGTGGAATTTGGATTGCGTGGTTTTGAAGAATGTTGAATATGTGGAATTGGGGCTCTTATAGGTTTTGTGTAATTTTCTCTCCTCTATTTCCTGTAATAATTTCTCTTTGGGCATATTTTTGAATATGCTTAGATTCTGTTTACAAGCAGATAATAGGGATTCGAACGGGATCGCCATTGCCTTCTGGATGGGAGAAGCTTTTCCAATTGTTAGTTTATTTCTTGGTAGAAGATTATACCAACTACTGCATTCACAGATTTTTGCATAGCAAATTGGGGTATGAGAAAATCCACAGAGTTCACCATAAGTACACTGCTCCATTTGGGTTTGCAGCACCATATGCTCCTGGCCACATGGTCACATTCTGGTTGTGGAGCAGATTGGGGCCATTGAAAACACGCAGCGGGTATACATGCTGCATTTTGCTTTTTGTTTTTTGGTGCTTGCGGTCATTTTCTTCGTTAGCTGATTGTGACTGAATAATGACAACTTTGGAATTCCTGTCTCTCCTTACTAATAGAATTCTATGCTAAGTACTTTTAATTTGAAGGATCTTAAACAGTTCCTTCACTTCAATGACGGGGTCTAGGATCAGTACAATAATGCCTTTTTCTTTGAATGATCTGGCAAAAGTAATCATTTGCACATCGACAAATAAAATTTATGGGGGAAAAAGCAAATAGGTTGAATGTTGGTCAATAATGTCTTATTCAGCACCATGATAGTTATAAAACATTCTTCAAGCGGAGGTTGCATGAGTTTTATCAAATCAACTTTCATGCTTAAATGCTGATCGTCAAGCTTTTATACAAGCACTACATGCGTTTGGTTTATCTGTAAGAGGTAGTACATGAATTTTGGTTTCTGAGTCAGCTTTTTGTGCGTTGAATGTTATTTTTGATCGGTGTGTTTAAGCCTTATTGTTAACATAATAATTCAGATATGTATACTTTCCTCATGCCACTATGGTAGCACTTCAGAGAGAGACGTGGGAAAGGGCTGATACCAAAAAAAATCCTTTGCCGGAAGCGATTGTCTTACTTGTATCTGATCACAGCTGCATGTGGTGGGTTGCCTGTAATGTTGAAAGTTACTCCGAATACAGGAGGTGATTACCGATCTAAAACAAAAAAATGAAAAGTTATTTTTTGGCAACTGCTATGGTGAAAGACCCATGAGATTAACTGCATACTGTTGGTTAAGGCTAGAGAATTACGTTAGTGAGGCTTCTGCCACCTTATAGGTGGAATGTTTGTGGATAAAGAGCTAGTTCAGTCACATAGGGTATTACATTAGTCCCCTAGTGGGTTGGCTGAGGAGGAAGCCTTAGAACTTGTATGTGCTAGTTAGACTGCTACAATCTATGAATTCAGGGTAGTTGCTTGGATTGCATGTATGAGTCTGCGATGACTAATTCCATACTGTTTATTTTTATATTTTTTTAGGAAGCTCAAGAACCGTATGGTGGCTTTTCAATATCTGCTCGTTGTACGCTTGTTTTGTATCTTGTGCACTGAAGTTTGACCACTGTATTTGATGTGGATCAAGTTGTAATCTATGGTTTATCATACAGTGATGGCTTGCCCTGGAGGTGCTGAGTACCACGATTACCAACACTATGTTGGAGGACAAAGCCATAGCAATTTTGCTTCAGTTTTCACCTGCTGTGATTACATTTATGGAACTGACATGGTATGCTTTTCTAATGATCTTAGCTGATTGATTTGGCAATCATTAACTCTTGATCAATTCCAATAGGGATACAGGTATCAGAAGAAGATCCTTACGAAGGTAAACCTGCAAAACCTTTTCTCCTGAGATTATCAATTAGTTGCTTCCAGGACTACTTTCACACTTTCCCCATATTTTGCTTATGGCCTTAGGCAACCGCCTCTGACCCCCAACCATGCATTATCTGTCAGTTATAAAATTGAATTGGCATGACAGGTCTTTTTATCTTGGATTTTGCATTTGTTTCTCCCGTCTAACCAATCTAGGTGATCCATATCAGTTGAAAGAGGAAAGTTTTGGTGTCCAAAACAGTGGTTCATATAATAATTCTACTGTAGATCTTAAATCTGATTAACATGGAGACTGCGTAACCTTGCCTGCAGAAATGCCCTTTCGGTATTGTTCTCACTGGTGGCAACTCTACAAAACATCTGATTTTCAAGTTGACATCACCATGCTAGGGTGGTAAAGTAGAAGCTTTTAGTGGCTCAGGGGCAGATTAACTTTGGGTTTTTCAGAGTTGTGATTTTGGGTAGCTTCAGAGAGGGGGGGGGAGGGGATGATTCAAAATCAGTTAGATTGTAAGGTTCAGAGTCCAGACTTGTGTTTTTGGCAGTATGTTCAAATTATAATATTATGAACTCGTGCAGTGTTTGTGATCCCGAAATTTAATTGCCGGTGTTTCTTTAGCCGGAGTATGAAATCAAAATATGAAATGTACACATCTCAACTTGCCATTCTCTTTCAGTTTATGAAATTGTATGCTCCTGGTGATCGATTTGTTAAAGCCAGATGGGCCATGTGGGCTTATGGCATTTGAAGCCTCAAGTCCATGTGCCATATCCAATTAAAAAAAACTACTGAAAAGGTTTTAAAACTTGTTATAGCATTTCTTCGGAGCCAGTTTCGAGTTCTAAGCTTATGCAACTGTGTATGGACTGAAGACACCGCATTTAGATTGATTTTTTAAATTGTGGAAGATGCTGGACTTTGAAAGAGTACCAAAAGCAATCACAACTGTTTTCTTGTCTTTGGGGTCTCTAGATAAATTCAACGTTGTAGTAAATATACAAAGAGATGAGGATGCGAATAAAAAATTTACAAAAGGCCTCGGTGCTATTAATAGTGGGGGCCTTCATTTTATGCGTGTTGGTACACCGAACCAATGCATAGGCCTACCACCCACACTAATGCGTGTTAGTATCGAACACTCGTAGGATTACCCCACCGGCACTATACAATGCTAGTTACCAAACATCGCATAAGCCCACCACTAGCACCAATATTGTCCCCAACTTAACCACCTAAATCCAATATATATTTTTTGGTTATTATAGGTGTGGGGTTTTATCCCAAAGGCCTTGGTGCTATTATCAATGAAACCCCTATATTTAAGGTGTAAATTACTATTATACTTTCCCGATGTGGGACTCCTATTAATAAGAATAAGGCGGTGTCCAGCCAAACATTGCCCGTCTAGCTCAGTTGGTAGAGCGCAAGGCTCTTAACCTTGTGGTCGTGGGTTCGAGCCCCACGGTGGGCGCCAAGCATAACTTTTTTGAAAGTTAGCCCGCCATTCTCGGCTCATGCCATGCGGCCCAGTCTTCCCTGTTACAATTTCGAATATATTTTTCTCTTTCTTTCGTTCTTCTTCTTTTTTTTTCTTCCAAAAATAAAAAAGAAATTGCATTTCCATCATAATAATCAGACGCTAATCAAGGGTCCATAGCCAATTAACCCATCAGGTAATCATCTCATCTGTAGCAGACAAAATCTTAATTCCCAGAGTTGAAGTAAAGCAGTACAAATTACACCTAAACGCATTACAGTGGCCCCCTGCAAATGCAATCAATCATGTGCTTCATCTGGCCGCCAGCTTTTTCTCTTCTTTCTTTTTCCCCTACTTTTTGAAGAGCAGGTGAATTTTCAAAATGAGCTTTCTCATCATTTCCAGGATTCCATGGCTTTTCTTTTATGGAAGAATCATTAGGGGAATGTCAGCTTCTTAATCCTTGCCATTTACACATGGCTTTGATCCCTCACCTAATCATTACCAGCATGGGGATACATCTCCGGTTGTATCCAAGAATCTCTCCTCACTTTCGTCACGGATTTAGGTTCCTAAGCAGACACAAACTCATGGATGAGAACAACTCAAAGTTGGGATAAGAAACTATCATCCATTAACAACTCAAAGTTGATTTCAAAGCTTCGATTTTACCTTGACCTAGTTTCAACCCGACAATTCCGTATTATTACAAACTCTTCTACATGGATCTAAATTCAGGACTTTTTTCAGTAAAATATAACTAGATGTCGCTAAACGAAATTATTATTGACGGAAAAAAATAGAATTTGAGAGAATCTAAAAAACTAAGATAATCAGCTCGAATAGCTCAGTTGATTAGAACGGTAAAAACATTTAACCCTTTATTTTCTTATAATGAATTAGTCATTTATATCCTGATTCAATCTTACCTCCTAGCTAAATTGGCAAATGTGCCCTTCATATTGGACAGTTCAACCTTTTGTCGGACAAGACACATATTTGCTTCAAGAGGAAACAACAATATAATTTTTTGGTGTTTACACAAAAACTTTTAGAATGTTCCAGCTCAGAACCAAAACAACATTGCGATTTGCAAATAAATACGGCAAATAGAAATTGGATTTGAATCCTTTCAGTTTTCTTTCAAGCTTCCAAGTTCATGACAGAAAAAAGAAAAATAATCAAAGTTTATGAGAGTTAGATTGCACTAATGTAAAATACAAGAAAACAAAAGAAGATTGCACCAAAGTAAAGTTAATAATGGCCAATGAATGAGTTCGGAGACTACAACACTTCAAAAACCATGCATCTATCCATGTTTTAATAGATGGTGCAAATCAATGTGTATGTGTTTAATCCATGTTTTGGTCAAAGTGTATGGTTTCTTACAAAAGTGTATGTATGATCCAGTACATATTTTATAAGTCTTATTTTGTGTGCGATAATTTAACGTCACGTAATGTGTTTCGATTATAATATTAACAAATCAAATTTTGAATCACAATAATTTTATACCAATAATAATACTATTCTCGACTCACCAAATGAATTAAGTGTTAATACATAGATAGATACGTCATTAATACTTGCTAAAAACAAATGAGATTCAATATTATCTATAACAGGATCAATCAAGTATGATTTCGATTAACATAAACCGCGTCAGAGCACGAGATAACAGATTGAGCATCATTTGAAATTCGTTTTTATACCAAATGTTGAATAATTTACTAGTGAAAGTCGTTTTTGTACCAAATGTTGAATAAATAAATCCATCATTTCAAATTTTCATGATAGCGTAAACTTTTGAGCAAATTAACCATTCACCATCTGGTGGTGGTAGACCCAATATTTCATCATAGCCTACATTTTTTTCTTCAATAAAAAAAGTAAAAAGGTAAGAAGCTACTGGGAGCTTGGAGAGGAAGAGGAGCCAAATCATGTTCACTAATGAAACTCTGAATCTGAGATTTGACATAATCTATATCCGCAAGGTTTATTATAAACATGTGTTCAATCTCAGATTTGTCAAATCCAAAAGGAGAACCTGAAATAGCCAAGTGGACAAAGACCTCTGCATTTTAAAACTAAAAACATCCTTGCCATTCTTGAGAAATATCAAGTTTTGAAAATGACAAAGCCTATGAGGGATTTATTTCTTACCAAAATTGCAATGTTGTTGGCATTCCTTTTGCCGTATATGTTGAGCCAAAACAAGAGGATCTACAAATCATCTTTTTTAATACTAAATCACGGCATCATTTCTGTGTGTGTGAGAAATTCATCTCCCCTCTAATTTAGACTATCGCTTATATTTAAAAATTACCAAAAACCAAACTCTTAATTAGGGCTTTATAAGTGATACTTAGAATTTAAATGTGAACAAGACAACACGACCAGCTAATTTGGGGTAAAGACATCAAATCCTTTATATGTGATTGAGAAAAAAACACCAAAAACTAAAAACCAAAAACCTTAATTAAGGCTTAATCAATGCCTCTATTTATAAGTGGTACTTAAAATTTAAATGTGAACAAGACAACACGACCAACTAATTTGGGTTAAAGACATCGAATCCTTTATATGTAATTGAAGGCAAAAACTTCAAATCCATTTTATGGGTTGGGTCATCTGAATGTGGATGACAGTTGGGCATGTGGCTATTGACCCATTGGAATTGACTACTGGGTCAATTTTATTGACAACATCAGTTGTGAATCTTGATTAATACTTAATTAGCTTATGGACCCTTTGGAGGCTAAAAGAAACTCTATTTAATTTCCCAATCAACTCGTGCTCAATTTGGTTATCTGGAACAATGCCCTAAAACCGAATTCAAAAATCAGGGAGGGTGAGAGTTGTATCTAACTCCCCATATTTCTGTATATCTCTACTCAGAGTTATTACTCGTTATTTTTCAGTTAATAAATAGAAGATTTGAACGTGATCGTCGTTTTTTTTTATAATTAATCTGCAAAATTAGAATTCAAACTCGACGCATTTCGCAACAAATTTTTGAAAAATATAATAAAATTAACAGCAAATTGAAGATTAAGTATATCCTTATTAAATGAAATTACTATACAGATATATGACAGGTTGTGAGTGAGAAAACATTAACGACAGGGATCCGATATAAAAAAGCAAGTTCATGAATGAAAAGGGATTGTGTCAAGATGTACACACAGCCTCTCACTTGGGCCATGAATGGCAGCTACCCACCTACTCTACTCTTTGAGGCTTTTAAAATTACACACTAAAAAATGAAAACAGTAAACAGATATAAAAAGAAGAGACTGTACTAGATGCATTACAACATATCATATAATATAATTATTGTGGTAAATAAAACAATGCTATAATATCTGTGACATCATTAAATAATCAGAAGAGAGAGAGAGAGGAGAGAGAGAGAGAGAGAAGGGCATTTGGTGACCTTTTTCAAGGCAAATTCTCCTTCCTTGTCTTGGTCAACACTGGCCCAGAAGGAACTGGTTGGAATTCATTGAATTCCTAGGTTGCCCTTTTATGTCTCCATCCTGAATAAAAACCACATGAACAACAAGTCACAATAGGAAACCTAAATTAACTTGTGGGGAAAAAAAAATCAGAAATGGTCCCCATTTTTCGCATTTAAAAATATTTTAAAAATTCAATAAAATTTCAAATTGAACAAGAGAAAAAATAAAAATAATAAAATTATGTAATCTGCGGAAAGAAAAGAAAAAGAAAGAAACAGACAAAGAAAGCCCTTCCCCACAAGGACCCACAAACAAGACCCAACAACACACAGAAAAGAAAAGTAAAGAGAGCAAATAAAATAAAATAAAATAAAATAAAAAAATAAATTTATGAAAACAAAAACCCCAAAACCCTGCATGGCACGTGCGGGTCACGCTCCAATGAGGAGGGGGTGATGATCAATGTCAGGTACTGTTTCTGTCCGTGTGAGACTGTGAGTGTTGGCATTATTAATATTACCTCACGGTGACCGCACGGTCGTAGTTTCCAATTCCATCAACGAAACGCACCAGTGTTTCCCCACGCTCACCGTGGTGGCGCGTGATGTCACGTGCCCTCCACTGAGCACCTTACATAACATCTCTTTCACTTGGGTTTTGTCCCTATTTCTCTTTTCTCTGAGAGACAGAGCCTCTCAAACAAGAAAATTTCAAACAAAAAAAAAGGAAAAAAAGAAAGAAATATACAAGCTTAAGTGAACCAAACCAAACCCATCTCAGTCTGAGTCTGAGTCTGAGTCTGAGATATCCAGATCGCCGGGTCGGGTAATGGAGACCCGCCCAACCCCACTGCTTTCTCCTTCTCCGGCCAAATGCCACCACCCCAAAAACGCCGTCGTGTTCCTTTCAACGACGATGGTCACAAGAGGCTGACCAATTGCATGATTTTGCAATTCAACGACCTCAAAGTCTTGAAATTTCGCTAGCGTGCCTACAACTCTGTCTTTTTGTTTTTTTTTTCTCCTTTTTGTCTCTCGGTAATGGGCGGCTACCAACACCACCACGCAGGCAGTGGGAGTTCTGGGGGTGGACACGTCAGCGTCGGCTGACGAGGCGGCGGCCAAAGCCGTGCACAAGAGGTACGAAGGGCTTGTGATGGTACGGACGAAAGCGATAAAGGGCAAAGGGGCTTGGTACTGGGCTCACTTGGAGCCTATGCTGGTCCACAACACCGATACTGGGTTGCCCAAGGCGGTGAAGCTCCGGTGCTCCCTATGCGACGCCGTTTTCTCCGCCTCGAACCCGTCGCGCACCGCCTCCGAGCATTTAAAGCGCGGGACTTGCCCCAATTTCAACTCCGTCGCCAAACCCATTTCGTCTCTCTCGCCTTCTTCCACGATCAACTTGCCCCCTTCTCCCACTCCGGTCCACCATAACCATCGGAAGCGAAGCTCGTCTTCGGTTTCCGTTTCGGTTTCGGCCTCGACGTCGTCGTACCATGTTCCGCCGCTTGCGATAGTGGACCCGACCCGGTTCTGCGGCGAGCTCACTTACTCTCCGACGACGGCGACGGCTCAGACGGCGGTAACGGCTGTGACCCATCAGCCGCATTTGGTGTTATCCGGTGGGAAAGACGACTTGGGAGCTCTGGCGATGCTGGAGGACAGTGTGAAGAAGCTCAAGAGTCCCAAAACTTCACCTGGGCCTACGCTGAGTAAGACCCAGGTGGAATTTGCGCTTGATTTTTTGGCTGATTGGGTGTTTGAGTCTTGTGGGTCGGTCTCGTTTTCGAGCCTTGAGCACCCAAAGTTCAGAGCTTTTCTCAACCAGGTGGGTTTACCGGCGATTTCTCGGAGGGAGTTCACTGGGTCAAGACTCGATGCTAAGTTTGAGGAAGCTAAGGCCGAGTCAGAGGCCAGAATTAGAGACGCCATGTTCTTTCAGGTTGCCTCTGATGGGTGGAAGAACAAGAGCTTTGGTGCGTTTGGGGAGGATGGTCTTGTGAATTTGACTGTGAATCTTCCCAATGGGACTAGTTTGTACAGGAGAGCTGTGTTTGTGGGTGGCTCTGTGCCTTCTACGTATGCCGAGGAGGTTTTGTGGGACACAGTGACAAGCATCTGTGGGAATGTTGTGCAGCAGTGTGTAGGAATAGTAGCAGACAAGTTTAAGTCCAAGGCATTGAGGAATTTAGAGACTCAGAATCACTGGATGGTTAATCTTTCTTGTCAGTTTCAGGGGTTCAATAGTTTGATTAAGGATTTCAGTAAGGAACTTCCATTGTTTAAGGCTGTGACTGAAAATTGTTTCAAGCTTGCAAATTTCGTGAATAACAAGTCTCAGGTTAGGAGTAGCTTTCATAAGTATCAGTCCCAAGAATATGGTCATGCTGGGTTATTAAGAGTGCCCTTGCGTGAGTTTGAAATGGTCAACTTTGGATCAGTGCATGTAATGCTTGAGGATATTCTGAGCTCAGCCAGAGCACTTCAGTTGGTCCTGCTGGATGAATCTTATAAAGTGGCGTCCATGGAGGACCCAACAGCTAGAGAAGTTGCTGACATGATTGGGGATGTGGGGTTTTGGAATGAATTGGAGGCAGTGCATTCCTTGGTTAAGTTGATCAAGGATATGGCTCAAGAAATTGAAACAGAGAGGCCACTGGTTGGGAAATGCCTCCCACTTTGGGATGAGCTAAGAGCAAAAGTGAAGGATTGGTGTTCCAATTTCCACATTGCTGAAGAACCGGTGGAGAAGGTGATTGAAAGGCGGTTCAAGAAGAATTACCATCCAGCTTGGGCTGCTGCATTTATACTTGATCCACTTTATTTGATTAGGGATAATAGTGGGAAGTATCTTCCACCTTTCAAATTGTTGACACCAGAGCAGGAGAAGGATGTGGACAAGCTCATAACCCGGCTTGTGACGAGGGAGGAGGCCCATATTGCACTAATGGAACTCATGAAATGGAGAACAGAAGGGCTTGATCCGGTATATGCACGTGCTGTACAGATGAAGGAAAGGGATCCCATTACAGGCAAGATGAGAATTGCTAACCCACAGAGCAGTCGGCTTGTGTGGGAGACATACCTCACTGAATTTAAGTCACTAGGGAAAGTTGCAGTTAGGCTCATCTTCCTACATGCAACTTCATGTGGGTTCAAATGCAATTGGTCTTTATTGAGATGGGTGTCTGCCCATGGGCACTCAAGGGTGGGCATGGACAAGGCACAGAAGTTGATTTTTATTGCAGCTCATTCCAAACTTGAGAGGCGGGATTTTTCCTGTGATGAAGATAAGGATGCAGAGCTACTTGCCTTAGCAAACGGTGAGGATGATGTGTTAACTGAAGTTCTTGTTGATACATCCTCAGTGTAACTTTTTTTTTTTCCTTGAGTAGAAATTGAAATTTGTAGGATTTATTGAATTCTTTTCACTATTTTTTTTTTTCTTCATGTTGTACCTGTTTACTTACTCTCTAGAAGATTTTAGGGCAGTAAGGTCAGGGAAAGAGGGACACTGTAGGGATTGAATTTGTATTTCTAGTACTGCACAGCCTCATGATTTGAGCCACTGCCCATTTTCACCCTAGCATGATTTTGAAGTTTTTGGGTTTGCTGAAAAGGAACACTTCTTGTTTGTGAAGAAAGAGGATGCTGAGCTAAGAACAGGAAGGATGTTGTAAAATTTTTGTACCTCAAGTACTTTGAGATAAATAATATTTTGTAAAGGGGAAGGTTTTATTATTTCTCCTTTGTTTTAATATCAAGTCTCCAGATTGACCTTTTCTTTTTCCTCCTTTTGCTTTTTTAAATAGAGTTTAAACTAATTAAGCTATAATTAAAGAACTAAAATAGAGTTTATTCTCATGGATAGATTATGTAGCTATTTTGATTTGGCTTGTAATTTGCGTAAAGCAATTATGTGATTTTTCTTCTTTCTGAACAAGGGTATCACTGACTGCATCAATTATCTTGCTTTTAAACTGCAGGAGCCATTTTTTGCATCCTAAGCAGAAGGTGCTTTCTTCTGTAATTCAACTGTCATAATAATAGCTCCTCCATGTTGCCATTATTGATGAAGTATATTTTCTACAAAGGGAATTGACTTTCTGTCTGAAAAAGTTGCAAAATTAATCTTCAAAATCGTCCAACAGTCCAACTGAAATTTTAGATTAAAGTGTGGAGTCAAACCCTTTTCCTTTGTTCTGTAGGTGAAGAATCATGAGAAGGGTTTCACCCAAAACCTTGCAGCTTATCTTTTAGGAATTAGAAGCCAGAGGGTTTTGCGGTCCTCATTTGCTTATCTAGAGGTCTTATTCAATCAACATCCTCGTACCAAGACAATAAAATGACTGAACGATCTTGTTTCTTATGAATATCTCTATTTGTTATGCTTAGACATGCCTTTTACTTCTTCAATCAAAATACCTGCCCAGTCAAAAACCCAACTCATAAAAATTTCAGTTTCTTTCCACTTCTGGTGTTGAATTTTACTTTTCTTTAGGTTCCTGAAGGACTTGAATCAAGTTGTTCTTCGAGTCTAATCACAGAAATGTTGTGGGTTTGGAGTTTGGATTTATCCAATCTGCCAAACCAGAAAAGTTTAGCTATGTGTTGACAACTTCTGTTTAGATGTGAAATCACTAACTACAGTCATTTGAGCTGCATAATTAGCTGGATAGAATTATGCTAATGTTATCTCCTCTCTTTTTTGGCAGAAGCATTCGACAAAGATATTATTGGACTGGAGAGGCCACCTTAAGATGGTTGGTTGTTAGCATAACCATTGGACCATGACAAAAGAAGGGTTTGCCAAAAAGGGATCCAAAGAAAGGATTTTTGACCTGAAATTTCTGCAATGACGTGTCCTTTGCAGAGAGGAGCAGAGAGCTTTGCACTAAATGGGTTGGGTGAATGGCAAGCTGAGTTTCAGAAAAGTGTGGGGGTCAACAACAGCATTGTAAAGACCTCAAGCATAAAAAGCTTTAGAGCTGGAGGAGCACTTCTAACTGTTTCTATCTCATCCACTTTTATTTGGTTCTGGTTTTTGTGTCCTTAGAAAAAGTGGAGCCCCCACATCACCATGAAAAAAAAAAACTGAGAGAAGTGGAAGTCTTTTTCCAAGCTTTGGTTTGGTCATGGAGATAGGATCAGAGGGTTTCTTTTCTGCCATCAAATCAAATCACAGAGCTTTGTTTTTGGGATAACTTCTCTTTTAAACATTCCAAAGCTTCATGAAAGTTGTTCATGCAGAGAGAGAGTAATTGGGCGATGCTTCCCATGATTGCAAGAAAGGTGTTGAAAGAACCCAATTGCAAAAGAAGACTGTCGGCATGAAGCAACACAGAAGATGCTTGAGAACGATGCAACAGTGCAAGTTTTAGGCTCATTTTTCATTTAGGGTCCTTGACTTGTTTAGTCCTCTTGGAGTTGAAAAACTACATATTTAACAGCTAGTGGTCTTGGAAACTGATGTATGCATCGATATCGTCTCTATGTATATGTAGTTGTCTAGTCACTTGTTTACAACCACATGGTTTACACATAATTATTTATTTATTCTTTTTGGAACTCTTATCGTTATTTAAGAAAAATCATCATGCACTCTTACTTTACAAAAACGTTCGAAAGAAATATAAGGCGACTTTTCTAGAATGTCAATAATAACTCTCATTTTTTATTCCGGAACACAAATCTTGTGTAAATCTACGTCACGTAATTACTTATTACTTGTAATTGAGTCGAAATTGAGAAGATAAATTATGGAGATCTTTATTAGTGAAAAGAGTCGCAAAAACAAATATTGTACACATTGCAGAATGGTATATGGTACAGCCGTACTATTTGGTAATGACTATGGGAACCAACCAATTGACAAAATAGCTAGTCACCTGCTCTTTTTTCATTCCAGGTAAAGTAGTTTCCTAATTGGGGAAACCTATAACAGGTTCTTTCAGCATCTTTTCATGCATGCCGCTCTCATTCTGCTCTCTGCACCGCAGATCTTTCTTTTTTGTTTTTTTTTCTTCTCAAGAAACTGCACACAGCTAGCAAATTTCTCTCTTTATCTGCTGGGGTTAATTTCAAAACTCACCAACTCACACCCACCACCTCACAATCAAGTATTCTTGTGGGTCTCTCTCTCTCTCTCTCTCACTTTTGGATGGTTGAGTGAAGTGAGTAGAAAAGTAGACAGAATTAATTATGGTATTAATATATTAATTACCTCCTAATTACTCTTTTTTTGTGAGAGACAGAAATCCTTGTCGGCAGAGGTCACTAACACTGACTGCTCACCAACTATGCCTCTCTGTCGCTGTCTCTCTCCCTCTCCCTACTCATTCTTCTGCTGTAAAAGGGAAAGGAAATATAATACTAATCATAGGAAGACACTCTCTTTATACAAGAATCTTCCCTATTCCAATGCTACTCATTATCAATCTCTTTTTTTCTTTGCTTTCTTAGTTTTTACATAAAATGTTCATTTTATTTCGACCAAAAAAGAAATGTTGATTTTAGTTGCAATCAACTCACAGAAAGAGGATATATGATTAGCAGTGGGGATTATGTGAAATCCATGGCTAATGCTGTAATTATTGGTGTGAACTTAACCTTAAGGAGAATGATTAACGCAATTGACTTATTATAAAAGTACTGTTATTTGTATCATCCCAATTCACCACGCGTCGTTATATAATTAGAGGTGGTGCAAATTAAAAACTAAAGCATGATGAAGTAGTTGAGATGTTGAAATAATTTTCTTATAATCTACTCTTACAGTAGTAGCCTAACTAGTTAATGATCTTTCTTTGTTTTTTCTTCTAAATTTCCTAACCCATGCAGCCATGCCAGTGCTGGCTGTTGGGGCTTCGCAAGCTTGTGGTCCTTGTTGTTTTCTTTTCTTACCAAAGACAAGCACTTACTGGGCCTATTTTCATCTTACTGCTTCAGCAGAATGAGCATCATAACATCAAAAGAATTGATAATCACAACTGGCAATGAATTATCCAAATTCTATAGTTTCAAACCAAATACTGTTATTGGAACCAGACTGTCACATAATTAATGTAGTTTCAAACCAAATAGTATGATCCATGGACCACCAATTTTTACTACAGAGGTCAGCTCCTCGATTGGCACGCTTCATTTCTCACACAGAAATAAATATTGAAATTATTTACTTTCACTGTTATTTCACATGGTAGATATTTATTTGCACTACAAATTTTCAGTAACTTTGGCTGTTTGTATGATGTTTATCTGATTTGAATGAAGTTAGTTTGCTTTCTATAAAAACAAAAAAAAGTGGGAAGTCAAAAAGTATCTCCTCTTAATTTTATGTAAATTTCACCCATATCTTATCAAAGTTTTGCAATTTTAGTCTAATGATATTTCTCTCTTTCTAAAGTTGAGAACTCTTTATGAGGTTGGAAGATGTCCCAAGTAATTTTAACTATAAATTTAAACTCACATTTACTTTTTAGTATAGTGTTGCGAGTTCATCCCAAATTTAAAAAAGTAAAGAGTTGTTGAACGCATATAAAGATAATGGACCTTTCCACTCGTCGCCAACTGATTTTAGGTTGAGTCTCCTAACCCATGAAGCTAAGAAAATTCACTATGGGATTTTACTGATTGTGCATGACATAAAATAGGAGGAATTTGAGGCTGGAAAAGGATGAGAAATGGAGCACGTCTCCCATCCCACCAAGTGACAGATGAGTCTAATATTGAGTCTAATGAGAGAATGCTGCCATAATCTCATTTACCCGATCAATTACCAAACAAACCCAGAATCTTAGCATGTTGGGTAATTGATTGGTACAAGGAAGTTTATTTTATTTTACTTTCAAATTTGGTTAAATGGTACCTTGTCATAGATGAAAAGAAAAACAGAACAACACAAGAAAACAAAACCAAAAACAAAAAGAAGGTGACGAGAGTTGGACCATTCATTCAGCTCACCACATGATCCTGCGAAATCCGTGAAAGTTGGTGACTGATCAGACTGAGTCTTCACTCAGAGAGTCTGATTGAATTATATGCATATATTTGGAACAGACTGAGCAGGAGAAAAAAATCTGATCAACTTCTAGTCTTAGAAGACTTGTTCTAGTCACGTGGTCCACTTTTAGTCTGCTGCGGCTCTGCTGGTTTTTCTTTTTTTGTTTTTGTTTTTGTTTTTTTGGGGCTGATGCTATTGACTCGCTGGATTGGAATTCATAATTGTTTTGTTTGTGATTACTTGTAGTTGCAGCTTGGCTTCATGCATGATCTCATGATCCGTCATCTGCATCAGATAAAAACTGAGCAAGATTCTAGGGACTCTAGGCGAAGACAAAAAAAAATACAAGCCCCCACATCCCAGCGCGTGCTACTAATTTTTAAGGTCCCGTGTTCGAATCCTCCTTCTCCAATGTCTCGCTTGTGTTGAAAAAAGAAACATTGTCATAATTGGTTTAAAGCATGTGGAAAACTCTTGTAGACTTGAGATAATCATGATTGACATTAGAAGCAAATGTTAATATTTCTGGCGTAAACTGTGAATAAAAAGTCTGAAGGAAACTGCTCACGTGCACACAGAGGAAATGTCACAATATGAAATGAATAGCAGCCTTTTAATTTCTATCTCATGTACATGAATCAATTTCCGTTAATTATTTAATTAAGCTTTAGTTAGTTAACACTCACCTTTCACAGACAACCAACGAAATCATGGCTACTCTACTCTACTTTCCATTTCTTTCAACTGAGTCATTACCCTATTACTAGCTCCTTATAACCCTAATTACTTTTTTAATATCAAATTGCTGGCTATCGTTCTCATTTGTCATTCTCCCGTTCATCTTTTTAATTCGTATTTTGTTTCTTGTTTAAGTGGAATTCACATGTCAAAATATTAGGTAAAATAATAATTTAGAAAGACAAATCGAGAAAAAGTAGCTAGCGTTTCCCTCTTAATATTCTGCTCGTCATATTAAATTAACAGTTACAGATCCTAAATATTAAAGAAAAAGTAAGTATAAGAAAATTAACACTAAACAATATTATTAAGTGCTTGTGACTATGGTGCTTATGATTTGACTAATGTTAAAAATGTGGCTTGCTTTTGGTGGCATTGACAGAATTCTCATGGTGGGGGCAAATCTCCAATTACCATAATTTGATTCAGCACCCTTTGATTTTTAACCTTTTCCTTTAGGGGCTTTTTTCAGCAGTCAATTGTGCTTTCATTTGATGATGTCTTCTTTGTCAGTATTTTTATATCATATGTACCAAAGTGTGTGCTTCATTTTGTAGTCCATATACTATATAGAAAGAGCCTAAATTGCCCTTCATCTTTCTCACTTCAACTTCAAAGTTTCATACACCTTTTGGGCTTTTGGCAATGTAGAAGAAAGGTGTCATTTCAGTAAAGTTTCATACCCAACCACTACCCATTTGCCCAAATGTCTCATTAGTACTCAATACTCAGTCTCAGCTTTAGCCACTTTATACTGTATAGAATCTGGAAATTAGATTTGGTGGGTGCATCATATATGTATTCCCAACTAATTGGGTTGCTTAGGACAAAAGAAATTAAGTGGGACTTCCCCATAAATTCTTATAACAATATTTGTTTTTCCCATGTGCTGCAATTAAAATACACAATTGTTGGTGTAGTACACCTAACAAGTCACAAAATTGAAAGAGAGTATGAGTGGAAGAATTTTAAAAGGAAAAAAAAATTGTAATACTAGAAGAGTAGAAGTTGTACTTCTAACCTAACCCATGTAAAATGGGGTGGAAACCCTTATTAGTGTTAACAAATGATGGTATGTATCTCCGGTGGTTAATAGTATTTATTCATGCATCTAAGATCATGTGTTTGATTCCCACCCTCTCACAATGTCGCTCATATTTCATAAATAAAAAAACTATGAAATGATGAATGATGCATTGATACATGTTTTGTTATCAAAATTTGTCCCAAAAAAACCAAATAAATCATGGGTTAGTGTAATTACTTGAGTGTCACTAATTTGGCTGCAGATTAGTTTATAACTCAATACTCATTAGCATCTAATTTTTAAGATTATAAACTCAAAATTAGTTGAACACTGATATCATATATAAACTCCAATGATTAAGGCATACGCAACGCACTGTTGTAGCCTGAAGAGAATGTATGCGTTAATTGAGGCACCAAAATTAGGGAAAGTGGTTTAAGAACTGTTGGGGAACCACAAATAAAGAAAGTCATAGACATAATAATGGTTTTCTGGGCAATAACAGAAAAACAAAAGCAAAAGAAGAAAAAAAAAGTTAGGTACTTTTGTTAAGCATCATATCAGTATAGTTCAGGTATGGCAATGAGCAAGGGTTGACATTTCAAGAATAAAATCTATATTTTCAAAATCAAAACCACAATTCTTAGACAATTGTATCAAATCATTATAACTTTCATGTAACGAGTATATACAATGTGATCATTTATACGTATACAACTGTTACATGTAAGTTTTTTTTATTACCGTGATATGAACTCCGATTTTCAGGAATGGATCCAAAGAGATATTTTAGGTGGGCCAAAGTCCAAGCCCAGCAAGGGGAACAGAAGAGTTATGTTTGGGCTAAAGTCCAAGGCCAATTAAATAAGAACCAAATTTTGTATTAACAACCAATCCGAGGTTCAAACTAATCCACGTATGTCCTTTCAAAACCACACCTTTAGCCGTTTGGTTTCCCTCCTTTTCTTCTCTCATTTCCTACGTACTTCACATTCTCTGTTGCTTCCCCCATTAACGTACACCGACCCACCGACCCACCGACCCTGGCCCACATTATCCGTTCACCTCCTGCGCACGTTAGCAAGCACCCTCTTTTCCCCTTCCTCTTCACCGTCCACTCATCCATGGCCGCTAACTCCGCCGCCGTGCAACCGGGTCGGGTTCGGATTCTGAAAGAAGCGTCCAAATCGGCTGGTCAAAATATGGGTCCCGTGGTCTACTGGATGTTCAGAGACCAAAGGGTTAGAGACAATTGGGCCTTGATCCACGCCGTTGAGCAGGCCCACAAGGCCAATGTCCCCGTGGCTGTGGCGTTCAATCTGTTTGATCAGTTTCTTGGCGCCAAAGCCCGCCAGTTAGGGTTTATGCTGAGGGGTTTGCGACAATTGCATCGTGATCTTGAAGAAACGCATCAAATTCCATTTTTTCTCTTCCGGGTAAGTGAAAGACTACATTTTTCTAATACCCATTTGGTCTTTTTTGCATTTGTAATCTGTTTGTGTTTGGTTTCTGAGAATAAAAAAAATTGGAATTGATTGTTACCCTGAAATAATGTGCTCTATTTGGCTTTCTGGAATCTCATGACGGTCCACAACTCATATATGGGGACTTGTTTGTTTGGTTTCTATTTTTACACACAGGGAAATGCTGAGGACACTATACCCAATTTTGTGAGTGAATGTGGGGCTTCACTTTTAGTAACGGACTTCTCACCCTTACGGGAAGTTCGGAAATGTAAAGAGGAAATTTGCAAGAGGGTTAGTGATTTTGTGACAATACATGAAGTTGATGCACACAATGTGGTGCCCCTTTGGGCGGCATCAGAGAAGTTGGAGTATAGTGCTAGGACTATAAGGAGTAAGATAAACAAAAAGCTTCCAGAGTACCTAATCGAATTTCCAATGCTGCAGCCACCAGTTACAAAATGGGTGGGCACTAGTCGATTGATTGACTGGGATAGCCTCATTGACGAAGTTTTGAGGTTAGGTGTCATTTTACTTTGGTTGACAATTAGTTGGGATTATTGGGGATTCCATTGTTGATTCTTTACTTGTGTATAACTAGGAAAGGAGCAGAAGTTCCTGAAATTGATTGGTGTGAACCGGGAGAAAAGGCGGCAATGGAAGTTTTGATGGGTAGCAAAAATGGGTTCTTGACGAAAAGGTTGAAGGGTTATTCGTCAGACCGGAACAACCCTTTGAAACCAAGAGGTCTCTCGGGTCTTTCTCCCTATTTGCATTTTGGGCAAATATCTGCACAGAGGTGCGCCTTAGAGGCACGTAGCGTCCGGAAACTCTGTCCTGAGGTTAGTAATATCAAATTCTGGTTTAACTATTCTTAATCAAGTTGAAGTCGGACTATTTGATTTGTTGTTGCTCTAGATTTTGCATTATATGTTGTGTGACTCTGCCATAGCACCAAGAACCTAGTACAGTTTGCTGTCATATATCATTAATTCGTCTCTTGCTTTATGCTAAGTTATTGTGCATGATATATTGCTTAACTCCTATTTCTACGTGGTATCTAAGGCAGTCGATGCATTTGTAGAGGAGTTGATTGTGCGCCGAGAACTTGCCGATAACTTCTGCTTCTACCAGCCTCATTATGATTCATTACAAGGGGCATGGGAATGGGCACGTAAGACTTTGATGGACCATGCTTTTGATAAGCGAGAACATATTTACACGTCAGTATCTTGGTTTTGATTTGTTGCTCTCTGCTATTTTTGTTTGTGAAGTGATGGTTATGAACTATCTGAACAAAATACTGAAATTGCAGTAAGGAGCAATTGGAGAAGGCACAAACAGCCGATCCTGTAAGTTGATTTTCTGGGCTTGTCTTTCATGTCTTGTTTGAATGAGATTTTGGGTGTATCTGAACATTGCCTAGGTTATCCTACCTCCTCCTGTTCAACCTTTATATAATTATGTTGCGCTTTGTGCAGATTATGTATTTGTTTGTGAACTCAGTTATATGTCTTTGGGTCCTCTTTTGTATCAATCTTTACTGACCTTCTATTTCTTGTGCTCTTGATTTTCAGCTCTGGAATGCCTCTCAATTGGAGATGGTTTATTATGGGAAGATGCATGGTTTTATGCGGCAAGTAACCTTTTGATGGATTATATTCTCTTCATGGTTTAATAGTTTACTGTTCTGCTTAGGGTTTTTTTATAAATGTTTTCTGATATTTGTAAACTTCGTGGATTCTCATTGAATTATTATGTCTTGATCTCTAAGAAAAACAAAATTATGGAGTTCTGTCGTCCTGTTTATGCAATGCTGCTATTTACTGAGCATGATGTCCATTGTGGTTGCTATGTTTGCTTACATTATTATCGCATGCTGTGTTAGTGTTTCATTAAGTCCCAATAGGCTTCTTTTTACTTTTTCATTCTCATTTCACTTGCCAATATCGTAATGTTGGTAATGTTTTCTGTCACAACAGGAAAATTTGTTGGCTTTACTTTTTTTAATTTTCTTGTGTGAAATTTTGATTTTGTCATCCACCCAATGAGACTTTGAAAGTCATGTGCAGGATGTATTGGGCAAAAAAGATTCTTGAGTGGACAAGAGGTCCTGAAGAGGCCCTTGAAATATCCATATACCTAAATAACAAGGTAAAAAGTTAAGTTCTCTAATGCTTTTATGGAGGTGGTTACAAAATTTTCACCTAGATTCTTTGCCTCATAACTCTTGCAGTATGAAATAGATGGAAGGGATCCGAATGGGTATGTTGGTTGCATGTGGTCAGTATGTGGCGTTCACGACCAGGTCTGTGTCCATTTCTCTTTTTGCTTTGGGTGATGCGTTTTATATCAGCTGTATTTCATCTTAACTTTTCCATAATTGAATCTTTCCATCGATAACTGGATGCGATACAAAGTTACAAATGTTAGGTTAGATGTGGTCCTGGATTCCATGAGCTTATGAATCGCATAGAAATTAGAATGTTCATCTTTTCTTTGAGATTCTCTCATTTGATCCTTCATTATGGCATTTCAGGGTTGGAAGGAACGTCCAATTTTTGGGAAAATACGTTACATGAACTATGCAGGCTGCAAAAGGAAATTTGATGTGGATGGATACATTGCCTATGTAAAGAGGCTTGGTGAAACCAAGAAGAGAAAAGCAGAGAGTCTACTTGGTAGAAAGGCAAAAGAACTCTGCACTTATTAGTGCTTTGGGTTATTGAAGTGAATGTAGTAATCTGCAGAATCGTCACGAAAGAATGCATAGTTAGAACTTAGAAGACAGTTTATAAAGAAAGATAGGTAATAGAGTTGCAGGCCTTCTCAGTAAAACCTATATTCCAAGCTGTCACAGTTCCGCCCAAATTGCAGCCATTTGGTGCCAGGTTTTATGCCTCTTAGAATGCTCTAGGTCTTATTGTTGCTCAATTGTGTACTGGAATTCTTGTTTCTTTTCCCCCTTTTTGGCGAATGTATTTATCGAATTCATGAAAACCGCCTTATTATAGAAAAAATATTGTAAGCTTTCATGCATTTGGCAGAAACAGTTAAAAAGTGTCTTGAGTTATAAATGTATTCTTTTAGTGCAGAATTGCTTATGAGCATATTTCAGCCGTACATGAGTCTATTGAGTCTCAAAGGTAGTAGAAAGTCAATAATATTTCAGCCGTACATTACCAAATAGTTATCCCAATAGTATTAATAAAAAGCAACAGACGCATGTCCCTTCTTCTCCAATTTGTGCAACAAAAGAATCCATTCAAGCTTAACAGTTTGCAGAAACATGCACTAATGCAGAGACCACCAGACAGGCTTTTGGGAGAGACTGATATGGTCACTTGTGGTTTCTTACAATCCAAGTCGATTTCTCTCTCTATCTCTCTCCCTCTCTAATCCTTCTCGCATTTAACATCGTCTTACATTCCAGCTTGTTTTCTACATTCGCTTTCTTTTCGGTTTGCCATCATTCTTGGGTTTTTTCTGGTTGGCTTTCTCATGCTGCCGGGGGCTACTTCCTTCTTCCTGCCAACTATTCCCTGGTTGGGGTT
This sequence comes from Prunus armeniaca, assembly GCA_903112645.1. Classification (NCBI taxonomy): domain Eukaryota; kingdom Viridiplantae; phylum Streptophyta; class Magnoliopsida; order Rosales; family Rosaceae; genus Prunus; species Prunus armeniaca. Next base: position 7,245,800 of record CAEKDK010000005.1, on the reverse strand, counting down.
TTTCTGGTTGGCCTTCTCGTGTTGCCTGGGGGGTACTTCCTCATTCCTTCTTGGCCTGTTTCTGCAAAGCAAAATCCAATTATATCACGGAAACTAGACCCAAATTCTAATAAAAACACTTAGTAAACCATTGAGTCTCTTTATTCATGGGCATTAAATAAATAAATAAAAATATTTCATGTAAACACCATATCTATTTCACCTTTGCCATTCTCAACAGAGTGGGTTCTTCTTCTTGTTTTGGTTGCTCGTGCAACATAACTCGGATATTTTTTTGTTCTTTTTTGGATCCTTAGGGGACAATCTATTTTGGATCCTTGTCTGCAAACCAGATTAGATCATTCCACTTGGAAAAGTGTTTTACATGGTTCTGAATTGTTGGCTAAAGGTATTGGGTGGCGAGATGGAAAGGGAGATGTGGAGAGTCTTAGGAGTGTGGTTTAGGGTTTAGGGTTTAGGTGGTGCAACGAATTATTAAATATCCCATTGGGTTTGGGGCCTTTTCAGCTAACTTAAATCTGCTTATAATCTTCTCTTTAGTGATTTTGGAGAAGCAGGAAGCTCTGTTATGGAAGTGGAAAATCCCTCCTAAATTGGAAATCTTTCTTTGGCTTGCGCTACAAGGTAAAGCGCTTTCTAATGAACAGAGGTTGAGAAGGGAGTTAACCCTTGACCCTTCTTGCAATTTTTGCGGATGGCATTCTGAATCTCTCCTCCATGTTCTATCCAAGGGCTAGGGAGGTTTGGGCTTTGTTTTTGAATGTTCAAAGTACGTTTTTTCTTGCTGATTTTGAACCACGGCTGTTAAGGAATTTGCTGTCTAAAGCCAAGTGGAGTGCATTTTGACCGGTGCACCCTGTTTGTGTTCATTTGTTGGAATGTTTGGAAATGGCGAAATCAACAGGTTTTTAATGATCATGGAGATTCGCCTAAGCATCCTGGGCAAAGTATTATGACTGCTGTTAGAATGGAGAAAGTGCCAATCCTCATTGCAGCAAGAAAAGTTGTTCGGCTTCAATTTTTTGAATTTCTAATGGTCATATTAATACTGGATTCAGCATGTCAATATAATACAGATTCACAGAACCAACAACAGAGCCTAAGCTCCATCTAGAATGTCTAACGCGCCACTACCAAAATCAAAAGGTAGGGTCTTTAAAAAAAAAAAAAAAAAAAAAAAAAAAAAAAAAAGGAGGAAAAAGGATAGATATGGAGATGATGCAGCACATCTATGGTTACATATTGGATTGGCGACAACCAATGTCATTCCCAGCCTTTCCCATGGCATCCTCCGCATTCAAATCTGGAGATCATCCAATGAGAGCTCGTTTGACGTCATCATTTTTAGTTTCTGCAAATTAAAACAGCCAACAGCATTTTAAAATTACTGCTAGTTGGAGCGGATGGTAGGAGAACTTGTCTGACGATATTAGGTCTACTCAAGCTTTGAAGATCAAAACTAAAGTTCATTACCGTAATAAAAGGTGCAGGATCGTCAAGACATGAGGAGCCTAGAACAACTTCCCTCCTCAGCTTAGTTGTGAGCTTGTGGCAAACCCTAAGCTGAAAATGAAACATGATTTCTCAGCTCAATAACAAGAAAAAGCAATTATCATAACTTCATTTAAGGACAAGTGGAACACTTTTGTACCTCTGATCTAGTAGCTCCACCTACTATAACTACAAATATGCGTTGTCCCATCTTCTTGAAATCACTAGAAGCATGCCTTAATACTGAATCACTACAGGCAGCAGGAAAAAAAATAAAATTACAGTTATGAGAAAAGTAAATAAATAATCATTGGAAGGACACACAACTACTATATATGGTAGGTTTCACAATGCATAATCCCATAAGTAGCCCTGATTATTTAGGGTTTCTTGATAATGAAGGGAATAACAACTCAGCACACAGAGTGTGACAAGATACCTAGAATACCCATCATCAGAATTCTTCGGCCGTGCCCATGTTGGTGCCCGTCTTGATCTCATTGAATGAGCAACTGGAGGTTGATGTATTGCTGCACCATGTGATGTCCCGTGAAAAGTTGGACTTGGGTCGTTTAAACATGGATAATCCTCCTTAGACAGTTCACCTTTGCTAAGGTTTTCTACAAGTTCCTGAAAGAAGAGAAAATTTTGGATACAAAATCCGTAACTTTGTAGGTTTAACCATTGGAACTGAGTTGCATGGTAGACTCACGACATGGTGATGATTATAGGATGGAGCCCTTAATTACATGTGATATTTCTCCAGGTGAGTTTCATCAGCAAACAAATGCTACATTTTAAAAAAAAAATTATTTTTTTATTTGGTTAAGCACACGAATTTCACATGAAAGATCCATTTGAATACAAGAAAACATTATAAAGAAAGATCAATAAAATGAAGCACAGGCCAAATAGAAGTAGCAATTCCAAAATTCCAAGTCTGTTCTCTATTCTAACAATAACAACACTACTAGAAACAATACCCTGCCCACCCCAACATTAAAGGAATCACTCTTTGCTAGCACAGTAAACCCTCAAGGAGACAAAAGCTTCTATTTAGGACGATTGAATCATTAGATGCCTTCTCATAAAGGTTTTATAAATGCAAAACTCAATCACCTTAACATGAGCAATTATAAATATGTATCAGTACTAATATTTTGTTTTTCATTTGAATTCAAAAGCTTCAACACCATGGCCATCGAATTAACAGACAAGCTACTCATTTATATTTGGTTTGATTGTCCCAAAAACAGGAACCAATACATTTTAGAGGTAGATTGGAAGCATTACCATAAACTGACATCCAATCATATGACAAGCCAGACCATTCATTCCATATATGCTCAGAAGGGTACAAACCAAACCAACTAAAAGGTACCTCTATGATGGGATAAAAACGCGAAAGCTGCCATGTTTCTCCTTCACTTGGACGTTCTTTCCTACCTCCACGTTTCTTCTGATAATTGAATAGCCTCTTGTTAGATATCGGTGAACCGATTGAAAGAACTAAAGAAAAATTCTAATATATACATTCACCTTATGCATGTCAAACTTCAGAGAAAAAGTGGCTATTGAGCTTTTTTTGGTATCTGATGATCCCCCAAGCAATCTCATATTATTCACAGCATTCATATCATCGGGTGGTAATTTTGCTAACTGAAAACAAAGAAATTTATCACAAATGAACACTTGTCTAAGGCTATACATTGATTGACCTTGGGTGGTACCAACCTTCATCAAATTGTGACCCTTCTCACCCTCAAATTTCTCAGGATAAATGGCTGCAAGAATCATCAACAACCGCAACTTATTTTCACCAGTCGTATCCTGCATAAAAATGGTACATGTTATTTACAAAATATGATGACAAGGAATCTGGTGCGTCCATATATATACTTCTATAGCTTCTTACATCTTTTGTATTCAAAAATTTGATCACATCTTTCATTCCTGCATCTCCAAAAACAAGATCCTGCTCCAGCTGTCCAAGTTCTCGAAGCCCAAGCTCCCGGATAATTCTGTTAACTTTCCCTGCAATCTGGAATAAACAAATTTTGCCTAAAGCCATGGCTATCATACTTAAAAGTCAACAGCTTGAAATTTCTTTTGGTCATTCAATATGCTGTCACTTCTATCCCGTTATACTTTTATTTAGTATTTTCTGTGAAACAGAAATTTGATCTACTGTGTTGCTTCTCCTCTTGGTTAGGTAAAAATGAAACCTCGATTATCTTTTCCAATAGGATATTGGCAAGTTCAAGGAGGAAAAAGAAAACAAATTTGGACAAAGCTTGCAAATAAGCTATTGGCAAAAGGATAATTGGTTGGATGAATATATCTCAATCCATATAATTCATTCGTTTAAAGGCTGAGAAACACGTTCTTTTTAAGAACCTTATTAGATAATAGAAATTACAAATGAACAACAAATAAGACTCCACTGTCATAAGTTGTTTTCATATATACTTAGGCAACTTAAATCCTTAAACCAATTTTTAACTTGTTGGAACTTTATAAATCAAACAGATACTTTAAATTAGATACTCTATCAAAGAACTAACCTCAACATGAAGGGATAGCTTGTCAATTTGTTCACTGTATTGCGGCAATGCTTGAACCATCTTTTGCAAGTCCCTCGTAGATAGTTCCCGAGCATCTCTATATAAAGGTGAATGTTTAGGTGAGAAACAGAACCAGACAGAAATTGACATACCAAATAGACTTGCATAAGCTTCCAAACATTAAACAGAAATTTACATGTATGATACAATCGATAGAAGAAGAAAAAAAGGCATGAAAATGATTAAAGATCAAATTATTTTATATATACACAAATTTGGGTTAAATTTAAATACCAATAATAAAAATCCTAAAAGAGCAAATCACATATCCTTTTTTTGGAAGGGGAGCAGTCACAATATGGAAATATCTTACACAGTGGAGTCATTCCAGGTGTCAGCAAAACCCAGATAGACATTTGCATTGCCCTTTATAGAGCGATCCTAGGCGCAACTCAAATGATAAAAGGGTATTTTATGTAATATTACATGCCAACCAATTTTCATTTAGATGTAGATTCTAGCCAAAATGGTGTCTTATAGCTATCTCCATATTGAAGGAAAGTTAGGAAATAAATAAATAATTCGAATTCATTTAAAAAAAAAGAAATAAGTACATCGCTTATGACAGTTTTTAAGAGTAAATATACACGAACCTTGCACCATGGTGGATTTGTGCAGCCTTATTCTTTGTTATGAAATTAGTCATTTTCTCATGCAACCTTTCACTAGCCTGACAAGGGTAGTTTGTGATTAAAAATAAAAAAGCTAAGGAATCCCAGAAGATAAGTATAGGCACAGGACATACATCTGCTATATGTGCATGGCGAAGCTCAAGCCAGATTGGATCATGATCCTCTAAAAGAACCTCTTTTTTCTCAGGTGGACCACCAGTTTTGCTTGGAACCTGTACATACAGTTCCTTGATAAAGTATCCATCACAAAATTTGAAAGCATATGTACATAAACGGATGTTTCAACTTACCTCATGCACATATTTATTTCCATCCATATTTAATAAGTCGTGACACATAGCATCATATGTCCATTCATGTATGATAGGTGCAATCTGAAAATTCAGATGAGAATATTCATTATAATAATAAAGACAAGGACCACTAAGCATGATATGTTTTTATAACCAACACATGCACCTAAAAACCTGATCTACAGATCTGTCAAGGATAAGCAACTCGCATGTTTCTGTCTCAGGGAAGTTCGGAATGGTTTTTTTATATTTCATGAGACAATCCCAGATCCCAGCAGCAAGCTTTGTAGGAATTAAATCACGAAATGTGGTCATCGTGGTGGCATCAAGTGACTTGGCAGCTCGATAGCGGACAAATGGAAATTCCTAGGAAATTAGAGGCAAATGGTGCTTCAGAAAAATAAATAAATAAATAAAATTTACTAAAATCTTCAATCAAAATACATTCAATTACAACATGTACCCTTAACGAAGCAAAAACTGTGGCAACACGAGCGGCCATCACATTCAAACATGCAACTCCTTTGCGTGAATCCTCCTCATCCCCATAAAGTTCCTCTAAAGCCCTCTCATTGTTGGTGACAAAAGCCTGGGCAAAGACGATTACAGAATAGAAAGTGAATGAACCCTTTGTTTTGAACAAAATCACTGTAAAAATCTATAAATGATTTTCCAACTTAAGATGTTTTGAACCTTAAATTTTTGTGAATTTTTGTTTTTTTAAATTTCTTTTAAAAAGGGATATCTTAGTTATATAAATAAGGACTACAAATCATGAGACTGCACATACCTGGCTGTCTATAGCAAAATATTCCAAATTCATCTGCATATTTATCCAAAATTAGAATCTGATGATAAACGTTTAAGCAATAACAAAGAAAGAAGCAACTGGCTGATACACAAAGTTTGGCAAAATCACTAATCTAAGAACAAAAAATTTCCATGAAAAAGAAATGCAACCTCTCTCAATGCAGCTATGCGAGTTAAAACAGTTGCATCCTTCTTGATATGACCAACCAATTCTTTTGAAATAGGAGAGCTGAAGAAAACAAATGCCCTTCACATAGAAAAAATAAATGGGGAGAAACCGTTAAAAGATTCAGACTTCCATATGATAAAATCACACAAACAACTAGAACAAGAAAAATAACTGATATTCCTGCACATACTTCCTGTATAATGGTGCTCTTCCAGACATGTCGGACAAGAACATGATCACACTGCAAATTAGCACCACACAGAGAGAGAGTTAGAAAGGTTTCCATCCATATGTCTGATGTTAAAAACACAACAGGAAAGAGAAAATGATTCCAATAATAAATTTTGACGTTACCATAATTGAGAACATTTTCTTATTTCACATCTATTCCCAAAATAATTTTTTAAAGAAAAAACATGAACATTGCTTATGATTCCAGAAACAGAGGTGAGAAAGAAAAAGTAAACGTTTTTGGGTCAAAAACATATCTAACAGAAATTCAACCAGAAACAGGCGGTTTAAGAACAGAGACCAACACAATTACTGCCATTCCAACCAAATTCAAGTAGTTAATAATTCAATTAAATTATGAGGTCTCGACTTGTGATTGTTAAGTTCTGTTATTATACCACTACTCCCAAAAGATTAAGTTGTTCAGATGTGAACCAATAAGTGCTTTATATTCTAACCTCACTTCAAGTGTGAGCCTCTCTTCACCCTTAGAGAATCCAACCATGAAATAACATAAACTGCGAGGTTAAGTTGTAGGGATTTGAATACAGGATCTCTCACTCCACTATCATGATACGTTCTGTTAGTTACCAATATTCCTTAAAGCTTAAGTTATTTGGATGATGACTAAAAATGGTTTCAGATTCTGGAAAGATTCATTAAGGAACCATAGTACCAAAATGCTACAATAATAATACATTCAACACATAGATTGACTCATTTACATAACAGCATACTTAATAACAAAATGTGCTCTCACTTTCTCTCTCACGTTTGGGCTCAAAACAGAATTGGTATAATGCATAATGATGTTCTGTAATACAGATTCACAAAGCAGTCCACCTATGCATGGCATTAGATTAGAAGGGTAACTCTTAGTTCTTCTTACATCAATGGGGAAAGGAGAGGGCATTAGTCCCGAGTCCTTCCCCTCCCCCTCTCCGCCCCCTCATCACCTAACTCTAATTTCACTTTTAAATATAATCTAAGGGAAAAGACAAAAAGAACTAGCAAGAACAAGCAAAGCATAGACTGAGTAAAACAGAGAAAAAGTACAATTAACCTATAAAAGAGGTATCAATTTTCATATAGTTAAAAATTGGTCATGAAAATTAATCCCAACAAAGTTTAAAAAGTATTACATCTCTTTGGAAGGCTGGATGAAGAACCAATCTATCTAAGAAGTATCAATCGTCATTTACTTAATAACATTAATAGTATAAATTAACACGAAAAAAATTAAATCAGTAGTACTTTTCTTTGGTAGGCTGGAAGAAGTATATGGCATCCATGGAGGGCAATGGCTGTCTTCGCCTATATATGTCTTCAACCACTGCAAGAAAATACGAATTCCGTTAACTAGTAGAAATAAAACCAACTACTGAAAATGTAATAAAAGGAATACCAATATAGAATCATAATTGATTGGCTTAAAAAAAAAATTAAAACTTAAGGGGGAGAAGAAAACAGGCAACCACTTATTAGCTTAAAATGTCAACGATGTTTTTTTCACAAATCTATAATCACATGAGATATAACTAGTCTATCAGTTTGCCTAACTGGACCACTGAATGCTTACCTCAGCCCATAAGACAGGACAACTGATTAAACAAACATAAGGCAATGCCAGAACGGCAACAGCACAAACATAAGAAAAACCATGCAGCATGCTGTTCTAAGTTTAGGTAAATTGTGATTGACCAAAAAAAAACAGGAGGATAATAACATTGTAGCATTTTCTTCGTACAACTGGTAACAAAATAGATTGGGCAGAAAGCTAATACCAAGACAACACCCAAAAGAGCAAAAAACCTTCTCAAGAAAGGTCCTTTTGATTCTTACATGAAACGCCTTCGTCTGTAATATCAGCCATTTTGCACGCGTAAGACATTATCTTAACAGTGAGTTTGTCCATAATAAGTACCTGCAGAGACATAGGTTCAAGGACGACATGAAACGTGCCGGTAACCAAAGAAGAATATTATCACATTGAAAATCATCAACCAGTTTATGAGAGAGAGAGAGAGGAGGATATTAGCCAGTGTGAGAAAATTCAATGTGTGTGGCAGCTTATTGCAGAACAAATGGGTTAACAAAATAAAAAGAAATATGATAATTCATTACCCTAAAGATGGTGTCACATTTCCCAACTGTTAAGAGTCCTTTAGTCCTTGATCAAATCATTCATTGACCAAATATATTCCAGAGTACATAAAACTAAGAAACACCCTTAACAGTACACTTGGTGAATTTTATCAATCATAGACCCAAAAGAAAAACAAGCAGAACGACATGTATTTCCTGTTGACGTTCAAAAAAATTCCCGATACTTATTTTGATAAATTTTTTTTTAATTTTTAAAAGTTACAAATACGATACTAAACTTACAGAAAATTAAAAAAAATTATCAAAGATATTACTTGAAACTATATGCAATATATGAAAACACTTTTCAATTATTTGCACATCAATTTATAAATCAAAAGACAGATGCATGATATACATAATAGATATACATGTATACAAATGCGTGTGGAGAGAGAAAAGGGGGCATGAATCCTCCAAAATAATCACAAGCAGTGCATATATCTACCACGAATGACATCGTAATATAAGCTGCATTTACCTTCCAGGTTGCTTTTGAGTCCCCCGTTTTGCAGGACCGAAGCATTTCAATCAATAATCCTAAACATAAAATTTGGGACAAATAACCAAAAAAGATCAATTACCAGGCGATCTGTCAGAAAATGGCCACACAACAAACTCTAATTTTAACATATTGATATCTAACAACATTTATAATAACAAACGTCGGCATCAATCATAAAGAGTAACAGCAACTTATCTAATGAATGTAATCCAAAATGAGTTCTCCACAATCATGAAAAACAGGTAATGATGATCCATATTTTAGAACAAGCTGGTCAACACCCCTATAAAAGAATTCTGAACTTTATCAGAAGATTTTCAACCTATACAATCTGCCCTAGCTGGTGCAAATTGCACCACAACGGATAATTGGTCCTCCCACATTGTACACAGCATAAGCTAGCTATCTCACCTTATAGTTCATCCATTACCAATTGTAGATGCAGTCACAGATTACTAACTCCATAAATTCATTGAACTTCTAATTTCTGAACGTCTACTGCCATTTTACTAAATCACTTAAATCATTCAGTATCCAATAAAGTCTAAACCAATTAGAACACAAATTCGTTTACCTACAGCTTGAATAAGATGGCCACTAATTATTCAAATGCATAATCAAAGAAATTGAAGTGAATTGAAAGGACAACGAGTAAGGGGGAGAGGTAGGGAACTCACGGTCACGGCTGATTTGCTTGAAATTCTTGTAGTCGCCGCCATAGGACGACGAATCGGAGTCGGAGAACGACATAGTCCTAGCTTTTTCTCCTTTCTCTTCTTCTTCCTTTCCAGACCGATCGATTCGCGAGCAGGAGACTCGGGGAGGGAGAGAGAGAGAGAGATCGCGCAGTGGTGGAGGTCGCAGAGAGAGAGAGAGAGAGAGAGAGAGAATGGAATTTACCTTTCTTTTTTCTTTTTCTAGTTTTCTTTCTTCAAGTGGAAGTTAATTACGAAAATGGATGATTTTAATTCCGAAGGTAATGGGTTGGTGACGTGTTGACTTTGAGGGAATGTTGAACCGGCAAATACAATTCGCGTTTTGGCTGAAAGAAAGAGGAGAGAGAAAGAGAAAGAGAGAGGGAGACAGAGAAATTGAGAAAAAGAAAAGACTTGATCCCTTCTTCTTCTCATTTGTTATATTTATTTTCTTGTAGTTGTTGTCGAGATTTTTCAGAGGAAAATTTGGAAATTTATATGCCTGCTGCTGTTGTTGTTGTGGCTTTGACGAAGATTTGACTTTTTCTTTTTTGGCATTTCTGGTTTTTACGTGCATTTTTATATTTCAAAAAAATAAATTAAAAAAGAAATGACGTGAATCCATCATGAAGAAATGAGGGAACCTCTAGTTTTTTTGATAATATGGAATAACATAACATAACCCTAACCACGGGTTTAAAGTTGTTTAAATACGAATAATGAAGAATTGGGGGAGTACACATGAATAGAGGCATGAAGCCCTATTCATATATATATGCTTACGAAAGCTTCGGGCCTAGCAAAATTGTCCTTGGCTATCCTCTAATTGGTCCTTGCCTTCCTTTAGGTGTATTGGTGATTTCGAACTTGGTGGAGATTGAGCTTCTTGGGTTGATGTCATTCATCACTCAGACCTTCTTTCTCCCCTCTCGATCTAGCTTCATCTCTTGACTACAACAGCTAACCTGAAATGCAACATCTCGCGTACATTGTGAAATTTGCGTAGAGCCACGGCACCACTACGGCTCGAGTGCTCACACCGCCTCTTTCATGTCTCATGGTTCTGTTTCCCTTTCCTTAGGGTTGTTCTGAGAGTAGGCTTATGGTGGCAAATCTGTTGTGGTTTTGCTTACTAGGTTGTTTTGATGTTTTTAATCCAGTTAGTTCTGTCATTTTTATTTTTGTTTATATGATGATATCATTATCTTGGACAGTTTGTTTGTTCATGTTTATATGATATTGTAGATTAGTTAGCTTCTTTGTGTTTCCTTACTGGGTTGCTTTATTTGTTGTTTATGTGCCTTTCTCTTTTTGGGTGAGGTCTTGGAATGAATTTCATCTTTCAAAAAAAAAAAAAAAAAAAAAAAAAAAAAAAAAAAAAATTCCTTAACCTTAAAATCCTTACCGATGAAACTCCCATTGTATACAGTCTCACTTTTTGTTTGGCCCACGTTTACTCTAATAATCCACTCATTTCACTTATACTTTTTTAACACGTGTTAAAAACAATTGGCCTTACTCACTTATTTTTTAGAAGTTAGATTTAGATCCCTTATTTATTTCGTTTAGTTCCCAAATGTTTTTTTTTCAATCTTACCACGCTTATAAGCCTATCCCTATCTATTTGTTTTCCACAATTTTTTTTTTAATAAAAAAATTATCTTAAAAAAATATATATATGCATAACGGAAAGCTAAGAGAGCGACATCACAAAGGTACCATAAGCTCGGAGGTGCCAGTATTGGCCCCATTCTCAAATTGAACAAATGGCATTGGTGTCAGCTCAGAGTGTCCCGGAGGCAATTGTCTGATCTCCAGGCCATATATATATATATACAAGACCCCACAGTTCAGCCCCATCAACCACCACTTGGCCCATCCCCAAGTTGGCATCGCACCCCACCCCAAGAAGTTGGCATGTGGGAGTTTTTAATGAACAACGGTCGTTCATGAGATTACGTATGCTTTTTTTTTTATCAACAATTGTCCTTCATGAGATTGCAGATACTTTTTTTTTATCAGCAATTGCCGTTCATAAGATTGCAGAGACGTGAATGCGGCACTCTCTGCTGGAGCCACTTCTGGCATTTACCAACGGCCTTAATGTTTCAAAATTTTCAGATAAAACCAATCTCAGAGGAACTGAGAAATGTTATGATGGGGTGATTCAGAGAAATCCAAATTCTTGTAGATCTCCAGCCTGTAAAGAGGCGGTGTTGTATGGTCTCAGAGGGACAACTGCGCAGTGGGGCAAAGAAACACAAGAAATCATGTGTGCCTTTCCGCTCTATCTCAGCTTGGTGGAGATCAATCTTCCTGGAGAAATCATTAGCTGATAAATTTTAGTGGCATCGCGTCATACCTTTACAAATCTTTTTTTTTTTCTTTCGTATATTTTAAATATCAGAATCATTTGCATGAACAAGGCTTCTTTTGTAAAAATTACGGAATAGATGCATAATATGACGTTTTTTATGTGTCAATAACAAGTGCGTAACATAAAGAGCTTAATAGTGTGTTTGGATGAAGAAATTTAAAATACAAAGGATTTCACAAATTATGGAATTTAAAATGACGGAAATTAATGTTCTAGAATTTGTAAAGTTTCCTGTTTGGATGACTGATTTAAAACACGGAATTTAGCCTTTATTTGTAAAGTTATCTTTTTTAAAAACTCAATCTCTCTTGGGATTTTACAAATGACGACTTTTAGATAGAATTTAAACTTGGAATTTATGATCTCCAAATTCCATGTTTTTTTCCACGCGGAATTTCTAAATTTCTATGTTTTTTAATCCAAACACCGGAATTTGGTTCGTGTCAATTTATAAATTCTGAGTTTTGTCAAAATCCCAAGTTTATTTCCCTCATCCAAACGCACCATAAGGGAATGGTTTTAGGTGTTTTGATAAAGGAGTTGTTTTATAGCGAGGGTATAATATACGGGTCATAGATGTGAACCTTTATATTAGTCACAGTATTTATTTGAATAGTAATTTCACTTAAGTTTAATGAAATAATTGTGTTGATTAAAAGTTCATATATGCCACTCACAATAGCTTTTTTGCCAACCAAACTCCAAGCCCAGTACATTTTCTTTTTTTCCAATGATAATTTTATCTCCCCATCACCCCTACAAAGCAAAAGAACAAGAAAGAAAGAAACATCTAAACGTCTCTCTCCCTTCTCAATAACATTGTATACCGTGAAAGTTTGACCCGTGTATTTTATACTAGGACAGTGAAAGAAAATCCAAAATGAAGTTGCAGGCATGCTTGAAGTTGATCCCAAGGAGTGACTAGATTTCCTTACATATGAATATGAATACACTATTTCCTTGTCAAAAATCTTTGGCTCAACTACGACTTGTGCTTTTCGGCTTCTGCCATAGGGCACTGTGCTTTCAATACTCAGAAGAACAGCTTCCTTTCATTATTGCACAACATGATACGCTAAAATACACGTAGGCAAAATTGAACAGTCGATGCATTATGAACTTCACATGCATCAATATTCACTCGTCGGCCTCACTCGTCGACGTGCATCAACATTTCACTCGTCGGCTTCCCAATTCGTTTCAGCATACATCTACTAAAATATAGCACAACTCGGATTTAGAAGATTCAAAAATGATTCATAAGAGAAGCATCTTTAATCTTTGTTAGCCTATATATTTTGAGTAACTACGATTCTATCCACTTTTCATAAAATAGGACCGTTGGATGAAGACAGTTTTAGTGGTTGTTTTATAATTAGTAGTATAAGATCAGAAGGGACCAAACGAACAGAACAAAATTTTGGAAAAAAAAAATGCCAGTTTCCAGTTTCCAGTTTCATTTGATCCCAAAATGTAAAAAATTAACATCCCATGCAAGCACCAAATTACACCGCATAACATTAACAAGTAACACAACCATCATTACCACATAATCAGATCAAACCAGCAGCAAATTAAGTATAACAATCTAATCAAAATTCAAAAAGTTTGATTACTTAAACTATAATTAAGATGGAGACTGGACCAAATCCTTGTTGCTGCTGTTGTACCTGCAGAGCACCTTGCACTTGACCACACTCCCATACACATAGAACCCAGGCGCCACCATGATCCTAACCACAGACGGCACCAGCTTCCCGGCCTTGTCTCCGCCCATGTCCTCCATGTAAACCGGGTCGAACCTGACCCCTTTATCGATCCGGTAGATGGGCAAGCTCGGGTGAATCGAGTTGGCCAAAAGGTGCACCAACCAGACGCTCTTTGAAGCCCCAAAGAAAGCCTGCAACAATGGCTCAGGCCAAGCCCTGTTCCAGCCCAACATAGCCACAATCTCACTCATTTTCCTGTCGCAAAACCCACTAAACTCCTCGCTGAAATGCTTCGTCCCCTTGATCAAAACCTCATCCCAAGTCAAGCCCTTTAGCACACTAAACGACGTGTAGTTCGCCTCGCACCTCTCCATTGGGTTCAGGATTTGGCTGGACGAGTTCTTCTGAAACCCAGCTGACTCAAACTCGTCGAAGAAGGCTCTGTTCAGCAGAGCCTCCAGGTAAAAAAGCAAGCTTCTTGGGTTTTTCGAACCCGATAGCTTCACGTCGTAAGGTTGAAGAAGACCGGAGATTTTCTCATACACTTTGCCGAAACCCATGTGCCGGAGCTGCATAGTAAGCGACCTGCTCAAACCCCTGATAGAATTCCGGGCCTCCGAGACCGAAACCAAGAAATTCTCCAACACCACTTTCTCGACGACGTCGTTTGGGCTGAATCCACCAAAACTATGCCGTCGATTGATTTGGGACTTGCCCAATTGGTACGGCGACGAGTTGTTGCTGCCGCTACATTCGTCAAGCCCAGATTTCAAATTGTGGCAGTAGATTTCGAGCTTGTTCAGCTTCTTCTCGAGCTCGGCCATGGAGTATTTGAGCCTCGAGGCTTCCAATTGAGCCTCGTCTCTCTTCCTCGTAGCGTGAACCAGCTTGTGCGAGAGCTCCGCCACCGCTATCTTCCACTGCTCCTCTCTCGCCGTCGTGTAGGCCCCCGTCGGCGTTCTCGGGCTCTTCCGAGTAAACGACGACAAAATCGACTTGAGAATGCCGTTTGGGCTCGGCATGTACGACGAGGCGTTTCTGTTGTGAATCCCATTGTTGTCCAGAGGAACGACGGAGATCTTCTCCCTGGCGTTTGGACGACACTTGTTGCAGGAAACCGACCCGTCGTCCGCTTCTTCCGCTGTGACTGAATCTGCAGAGTCGGAGCGCTTTGTGTTTTGGCGTCTGCCGTTTTTGTGATGAGGAGGAGGCGTTGGGTGGTGGTGCTTTGGAGTGGTAGAATTCACTCCTATGTCCGTACAATCCCCGTCTTCTTGCCCTTCTTTATCACATTCTTGAATCTGCAACCAACAAACAAAAATAAAACAAACCATTAATAAAATAACTAACTAATGGGTATCTTTAGTTAGCCATGAAAGATGGAAATTTTCTTTTCTTTTCTATCATTTTCTCGAGAAACAAACGCATCAACACTTACAGGGGTGAAATGGGTTGGTGGGGGAGGAGGAGGAGGGGACTTGGAGGAAGGAGGAGGAGCCATGTTTGATTTTCGTGTGTTGTTTTGTTGTGCCATTGTTTGGGATGGTTCAGTTGAGTGGATGTCATGGCCATATATCTACATACGTGGGTTTTTTTATATAATTTTATATAATTTTTCTCATTATTATCTTCCTGAGTTTTGGTTTGTGCTTGCTTTGCTCGTGCTCTGTTTTTGCTTGCGCTCTGTGTTTCAGTCTGTTTTTGTTTTTTTTTTCATTTTCTTATGTTTGAATTTTTGTCGTGTAGTAATCATGGTTACGGATCACCGTGGAGGCAAACTGGTTCCCACGCGCTGTCAAACGAAGCTTAAGCTAGTTGCTTGCATCCAAAACGATAAGATAATAATTAGTTTGATTTGATAGGTTAGAGCTTATATAGATAGTGCAGGGTTACTTACATAGAGGAGCATAACAAACGACTTATTATGCAGCTTATTGTCAAACACTAATAACTTGATTTTGACCCACTTGACCCACTAAACACGTTTAAAGTGAGTTAGGTAAAAACTCAATATCTTTTAAGCTCTTTTAGGTTTCCATATCAGAAGTAGACTACTCTCAACTCAACACACCCCATCATGTGTACCGTGAGCAATTCTTATAGCATTTTCATTCATTTGTCATGAAAAAAGGTAACGAGATGTAATGTCTATTACTATTCACATAAATAGTGTCTGTCATAGTCTTTTTTTTGTTGGTTTTCCACCAATTTTCATGGCAACCTAAGAACAACAACTATTCACATGAGATATGAAGAAATGAATTTGTATAGAGTTTTGGTGTGAGAAGTAAAGAATATGGCTAGGTATTTATAAATAAATAA
Organism: Prunus armeniaca; assembly: GCA_903112645.1. NCBI lineage: Eukaryota > Viridiplantae > Streptophyta > Magnoliopsida > Rosales > Rosaceae > Prunus > Prunus armeniaca. The sequence goes on along the minus strand of CAEKDK010000005.1, from coordinate 7,229,797 downwards.
AATTACAATTTTTTTTGGTTTTTTTTTCCTTCAATTCTTTTGTTATTTAAATTGATTGCAAACGTTACAATGACGTCAACATTAGATCAACTTGGTGGAGCTTAGTTCTTGCCCAGCAAGACTTGGGCGCTGGAAACCATATTGGGGGCCTAGGGGACCTCTTGCCTAAGCTAGAGCCTCTCGGTGGAACTGCTCTTATGGGATGCTGGGGGATAATTGGATTTGCCAAGTTAATAACATGGTTATAATCCGATGTTAGAATGTGAGTATCAAACTCAAAATCAATTAACACTATATGGAGCGTTTCCATCTTAAATGTGTGATACTCACAACAATTCAACAAATATGAACGGACAAATTACATTTCCACTCACTTGTATATCTCTGCATCTCACTCAAAAACTAACTTTCATGTAATGTATTTGAATTGCAAGACCACAGTTCAATTAAAACCTCAACTAAAACAAGCGTCCTCTAATTTAACAAGTACAAGGAGGAACAACAGAGTAGTATTCACTCACATTCACATTGAAGTACTACATATATATATATATATGCATTAATTTTTGTTGGTCCACCTGATAAGTTGTAGAAAATGTAATTTGAATGCTGCAATACCATTAAGAGCTGGGTCGTGTGCATCAAAATCAGGTATCAAGTAAAAGTTCATTATTCCTTCTTGTTCTGCCTCTTATTTATGTAATGTGGGCTACTAATTCTAAAGGAAGCCATTAATTAGAGGGTTGTTGCATATCAATTTTTGACGGCATGTTTACTTACATGGGATGTAGATTGAAATGATTATAATTCTTAATTTGCATTTACTAATGTGTGTTTTGCATTAAAATTCATAATTCAATACTAGTGCAATCAATATATAGACTGATCGGAGGAGTAGTTGATGATCACATACTCGTTCTTCCTCTTCTCTATTTATGACTTTCTTGATTTACGATTTTTTCGTTGCAAATAAGCAAACATGAAATTAGGTTTTTGAATGGTAAAGGTTTTGTTTATGTACATAGGCTTCTAGTGCAATGAATTTAGGTTATCCAATAGTAAGATGCATGAGGAGGAGGTAACTATGACATTCACAAACGGGGAAGATGAAAGTGTGAAACCATCCGGCGGGTCAAGATCAGAGAGCTCAGAAATATGGGAATTTGGGGAAATTATTTTAAGAGAAGTTATGAAGCAGCTAAAAAAGAAGACTCAATCAGAGTCGTGTATTTAAGACGATGTCTTTGGAAGGTGCAACATTTATTGCTATGTTTAATTCCCTCCTCTCAATTCTCAGAACCCCCATCTACCCTCATTTATTGGGTTTTTCGATTTGATGGAAGTGAGGCAGATGAGATTGGATTGTTTTTTGTTTTTTGGGTATGAACGGATGAGATTGGGTGAGCATGTGAAGTTAATAAATGAGACAGTGCGGCTGAGAGAAGTCATCGCCAAGTGGAGTGGTCCATGCGTACGATAAGAAAGGAGACTGATTCTCTCTCCTATTTGTGCCATCAAAGTTAGCCGCTGACTCGTGTCATCTATATGGTCTATCAGCCAACTGCTGTGAAGTACCACGCGCAGGGAAACCCCACTCTCTTTACTCATGCTGATCAACCGTATTTAACACTTACGAGGAAGGGTCTCAAGTGTGCGAGGAAAGTTCTTCTTTATTGTAGTTGAATTTAACCCAAATATGGAGGTTTCGTTGAAGCTAAGATGCCTTGGAGCCTTCAAGATTTCAACTTGATCTCTGAGCCCTGTTTGGTTCATGGGAAAGGAGATTTAGGGATGGAAAATCAATTGTTTTTCCATGTTTGGTAAGTCCAGACATGGGAAATTGTTGTATGGGAGAGTAGAGGGAAAGTGAAGTCATCCTCCAAAATTGAGTTTTGTTTTCTCTCATCATGGGAAAGTTTGGGAAAATGAACAAATATTAAATAAACATTTTTCATGACCATTTTGTCCCTATTAATAATTTAAAATTACAATATATCATTAAATGCATTTTTTTTATTTGATTTAATATTGGTATAATTGAAAATTTATACAAATTTTGTTTTTCATTCATACTCAAAACAAACATGGGAAATGAAATAGAATGATATCTCCTGGTTACTTTCCTAGCATTACCAAACATGGAAAATGAATCTTCCATTTCCCATCCCTTGGGAAATAATATGGGAAATGATTTCCCCTTAAATTCGTTCTATGAACCAAACGGGACCTAAAAGCATATCATATTTACTTACTTGGAAAGGGTGAGAGGAATGGGGTCTCATTTCTGACTACTCCTTTGTTTACTTGCATGTTGGAAATGAAAAATGATGCGAGACTCACAGTTATCATGATTTTAATTCTTGATATAAGGGCAATTGCATTTCGAATGAGGGAGGTGGTATTGAGCATGGATGAATTGGAATGAACTTTTTTTTACCTAAATTACCCTATTATATTTTATGAAAACACCAAAAAACAAAAAAAACAAGTTGCTACCATTTTCTTTGAACCTAAGGGCTCGTTTGGGAGTGTTTTTGAAATTGTTAAAAGCACTTCTATATTTTAAAAATTATGTTTGGCAGAAATTGTAAAAGCGCTTTTGGTGGGATTCAAAAGCACTTGAAGTGGTTTTTTAAGAAGCACTTGAGAAATGCTTCTTTATAAAAGTGCTGCCAAGTGAATACACGGGAAGCACTTGGCTCCATTTAATGAAAATTTCAAAACACCAAAAATAACCCTATGTAATTTTCTAAAACGCCAAAATACCCTCATCTGTTCTGTCGCTCGCTTCGCATCAGACTCCATCGTGTTATTTCTCTCTCTTGGCCTCATAGTTTCTTTCCGGGTAGAAGATCTGACTATCAATTGAAGGCCATGGCCATCCTTGCTTTTCCTGCAGATCGTAATCTAATCATTAAAAACCATTTGGGTATTCTTTGTTTGTGGATTTCCTTATATGAATTCTCTAATTGGATATGTTCTTCTATGATTTTTTATTATTTGGATGAAACTGGATCTTCTCTGCCTTGAAGTCCTTTTCATGTTTTTGATTGTTTTTTATTTAGTGTGTACGAATTGAAGTCTTTTTCATTTTTTTTTTGAAATTTGTATGCATGGACTTGTCAATTTCTTTTTGTTTTGTTTCATGAGTAAAATTTGCAGTGGGCTTGATTGAATTAACAGTTTCATACGTTAATTTGGGTCAATCTGTATTGATTTGATCGTTTGCAAACTATCTGGAATCAATGCAGCCAAAAGGGTGTTCATAACAAGCTGGAAAGGTGGAAACGTATTGTTTTTAAAATAATTTTTCAGTTTTGGGTTAAGAAACTGTAGTGCCATTGTTTTATACTATTTTCTAAAAACTGTATATGGAAATATTTTTGGAAACTAGAGCCTAAGAAATGCTTTGTAAGTGGGGTATGTGTTCTCAAACCAATTCTTTAGGAAGAAGGAGATTTGCTATACTAGTTGTCATTATATTCTCAAACCAAGCGTTTGGAAACTCCTGACCCAACCAAGAAAATAAAACAATGGAATTGGTGGAATTGAACAAAGCATTCTCAAATTGCATGGTCAAACATTCAATTATTTATCTGATATGTGATTCTAAGGTTAGTTGTTTTTTCAATGTAGCATTATGATAATCAATATAGGTCTACTGATTTTAACAATGCTGCAAATCCCAGCCCTGTGACCCCATTGTTACCTGATTTCATAGATCCATCTCTATGTTATCTCCTTAATTAACTACTAAGGATTTGGTCTTTTGCAGGGATCCATCTCTATATAATTTTTATTTCCTATGTTTATTATAGTATTTTGGAATTCTTTAAATTTTTTAAAGTACTTTTAAAAACGTTTTTACTGTGTTAGCCAAACACTCAACAAAATATCAAAAACGCTTTTATGTAGTGTAAAAGCACTTTTAAATGTGACATCTAAACAACAAATTGCTTCTTTGTAGAAGCGCTTATGTCATAAGTGTTATGGGCATAAGCGCTACTGGCATAAGCGCTTCAGGAAGAAGCACTCCCAAACGAGCCATATTTAACTTAATTATATATATTTAGATATAGAAGGAAGTAATAATTAAACTTATAAAACATGGTTATTTTTATGAATATTAAATTGGATTTATCATTACCATATAAAAAGTTCGTTAAAAAATTTTGTTTTTGTAAAAAAAAAGGTTTTTTTATTATTAGATTACACAACTTTTGTCATTTGTTCCATGTAAATATATATTTTTTTGTTTAAAACAAAAATTATCATTTGAAAAATTGTGTAAGTAGTTGAACAATTTGAATTTATTTTGCAAGGGAATTTTGGTAATCAAATTGGTTTTGATTACAATTCTTAACAATAGTAAATGGTTTTAATGAGAATCAGTTTTGTTTTCATTTCGATTTCTGACAATTAGTAAACAACTTAATTGGAATGTTTGACTATGATTCTTGAATACTCCAATTCATGTTTATCTTGATTCCTTATTAGTAAAAACATACCCTAAAAGTTATTGATAGAGACATAATTTAGAGATCACCGTTATGAATGCTCTAAATTAATAGATTAAGGATGGTCAGATCCAACAACTCTCCCCACAATTCTTAGACTCTTCTTTTTCGATTCATGTGAGTTCCAAATAGATGAGGGCTCAACCTATAATCTTAGGTGTGGGAGGAAGCACTTTATTACTAACTATACCTATAATAAGTCTCATCACAAGGATGAAAGACACCTTTGTCATTTACTCATTTTGAACAACCTAGATTGAAATAGGTGTACATTGTCCAACTTCTAATTTGTCCACACAACTTACATTCGTTCTCTTCTTCTAATCTAACTAATGCCTTCTCGTTCTATGTTTTTACTTAATTAATGAGGGACGAAGAATTGAAATTTGAGAGATCTACCAACTTTAGAAAGAAAAGTTATATTCACAACTAAAAGAGCTAATTGGTTCTCTTTTACTACTTTAATTGCATCATTTTTGCACATGCATTTGTGTACGTGCACAAGCCCTCAAATTATTTTTTAATGATAATTCTAATTCAATTGATTAGCACATTAAAATTATACTCAAATTACCCTTTGGAATTCTTAAAATATCCCCCTAACCACTTTTTTCATTATTTAATTTTTTAATATGGTAACCATGGTCATCTTTTGTTTTTTTTTTTTTTTTTTTTTTTTTTTTTTTTTTTGGATCGACACTAGTGTTGTTGGCCATGACAAAAACTAACACATTAGGCTGTGATGATTAAGCATGAACCAAAAATCATTCAAACTGATCAAATTAAATCAATTTGAGCAATTTGTCCAGTGTTTTACCTTAAAAAACTGGTAATATTGGACTGAAAGAAACCAAATCGCAAGTAATTTGGTTCGATTCGGTTTGATCTATTTGAAAACTTTGAACCGAATCAAACCATCGATATTATTATTATTATTATTATTTCAAACTATGCAATTTTACACGTTTGTTTCATTTGACACAATAATTAACTGGCTGGAGTGATAAAAAATCTAAAACTCACTCAGGTTGGGAAGTGAACATCAATTTCAACGCTGGGCTTGATGGATGACGAGAAGTGAACATCAAATTCTTTTTGTTATTTTAAGTAATCTTATTTAAGGACAATATCATAATTAAAAGTGGATGTGTTTGCTAATAATTCATCGTCTAATACACGTTTGCCCTGTCAACCAAGAAACCCATAATTCCTTCTTTTAAAAAAAAATAATAATAATAATAATTTTTATTTATTTATAATAATTCTGTCCAAAGAAAAAAAAAAAAAGAAAAAAAAAAAAAAAAACAAATGTCCCTCCCTTCTCAACGTGTTGAATTAGTCTCCCAACCCTTTGAATTCATCGTCAAATTTTAATCAAATTTCGTCAACGTTCCGTCTAAATCCCGATGGGGAAATGGAATTCCAATTCCCCAAACTCGTAGGAATTTTTTTCTGATTTGGTTTGATTCGTCTGTAAGGTCATACAAAGATCAGGAGGAGCAGCAGCAGCAATGGCGTGGAACGCGTTCAAGCTCTGTACGGCTCTGCGTGCACTCGGCTACATCATGGTCCTCGTGGTTCTCGTCATAGTCGGGCTCACCTACTACGCCGTCGTTTTGGCCAATTATTTGCCTGCTATCCTTGGCGGAGGCCTCAGTGCCGTCATTGCCTTCCCTCTCTTGATCTTGTTCCATTTTCTGGTAATTCCCATTCCCCTAAAGTTTTTATCTTTTTAAATTTTATGTTTAATTCAATTTGATTGGTTGTTAAATGCTCAAATTTTTTTCTCTCTCTAGAAATTATATGCATACATAAGTTCACATACGCATAGGTGATATGCAGATATTTGTAGTTGTATATTGAGCAATAAAATAAACAGAAAGTAAAATGCTTTGAAATTTGTTATTGATGTTTTTGAGCCAAAGACAAGCACTTGGGTAATAAAGCTAGTGACTTGAGTTTTCAACTCTCAACAAGCTGGGTACTTGGCATTTATTGGACATTTTCTTTGCTACTTTGAATTAGGGGGAATGTTATTTCTAAAGGTGAAGTTATTAGGAGAAGAGCGAATCATGAATGTGAGGGTTGTGCTCATAATTAAGAGGATTGTAGTTTGTACATTGCTCTTATCTTAATAAGTTTTTTGCTGTGGCAATAAAGCTTTCCGTTGGGAAATGTTATCGCTGGAGATTTTGAATTGCTCTGGGAAATCTTATTGATGCATGTGAGTGTCGTTAATTGCTCTGGTGAGAGTAACAATTTAAACGCTGCCCATTTTATTCGGAACAAGCAATTATAATTGGAGCTTTTACAATTTTCTTTTTCTGTTTTGAGATTTTGAATTTTCCCATTTTAAACACTTCAAATTAAGAGTGGTGACAATTGTAACATTGAAAGTATTGAGTTTGGTTATGTAGTTGGTGATGCTGTTGTGGAGCTACTTTAATGTTGTTATAAATGATCCTGGGGTTGTTCCACCGAATTGGAGGCCTGCAAACGATGAGGAGGGAGGTGACGGAGCCCCATTGGTGGGATCGGACCAATCTACACTGGTCAGTGACCCAGCAAATCAAAAAGTACGGTTCTGTAGGAAGTGCAACCACTTTAAACCACCTCGATGTCATCATTGTTCTGTTTGTGAGTACTTTTGAATCAAAGTTCTCTCTTTTGAATATGTATATCTGGTGGTATACAAAGAATGGAAGGTTCATTGTTTCATTTATGCATTTGGTCTTAGGTGGGAGGTGCATATTGAAAATGGACCATCATTGTGTGTGGGTGGTCAACTGTGTTGGGGCATTGAATTACAAGTACTTCCTTCTCTTCTTGGTATGTTAGCGCACTACGTTAGTATTGAAATCTTTTGAGCGTACACTTCTGTTGACTGGCAAGATAAGCGGTATCTACTCAAACTAAACTAGAGCTGATTTGATGAATGACTTGCTATGTTTGTTATTTTTTTTTGCAGTTTTACACATTTCTTGAGACAACTCTCGTCACTTTATCATTATTCAAGTATTTTATGGCATTTTTTACTGAAGAAGAGGTAATTGGAACACTGGGCACTGTTGCAGCCAGTTTTATCACATTTGGTAAGTTTTTAGATGGCCAGTTTGATTTTTCCATTTTTCTTTTCTGAGAAAAAAGAATCTTGGTATCATCTGTATTTTCAAATATCTGTAATTTCCATTTTCAGTTTTGAACTTCGCATTTGCTTTGAGCGTTTTTGGCTTCATGATCATGCACCTATCACTGGTAGCGTCCAATACCACTACTATTGAGGTGATGGCTTTTGTTATACTTTAAAAAAAAAATTACTAATAGCTAGGCCTTACTGTATATCTCACATGAGATTCTTGATTGCTTCAGGCATATGAGAAGAAAGCCACTCCTAAATGGCAGTATGACCTTGGTCGGAAGAAAAACTTTGAACAGGTTTACTTTTTGTTCTGTCTATTTTGGTTTTTTGTGTGGGCAGGTGTTTGTTAAGTAAATATTATAACTATCGCATTCTCATATTTTGATTGTTTTGCTAGATTCTTTGCCTTCCCTAAGCTTTTCTTAAGAAAAAAAATTCTTAGAAGGAAAACATTAATAAGAAAAGTAGCGCCATATCCTCATGTTTAAGGTTAGAATGTAAGCTGGTACCTTCAGCTCATTTAACAGATATTACTGATATGCAACTCCATATGCTCCTGCTGTAATTAGTTCCAACACTCATCTCCTCATGCTAAAGTTAGCCCTATCCTGGCAAAACAACCCAACTTATACAGCATTATAATAATGCAATATCTGAACCTGGCTTATGTCCATGAGGATGAATGAACTCCCCCTGTACCCGCCCCCCTTTTCTAGGTGTATTCTATGCCTTGAAAACATGAAATCAGATCATTTTAGCAGATCCAACCCCCATAAATCACTTCAAAACCTTCATAGATGACCAGAGCTGAAAGTATACTTTGCTTGTGGTGGAAGTAGTGCTGATTTATTTTTTTCTTTAATTATACTTTTGGTAAGCTTGTGATTAAATTGGAAAGTTATATTACAACCTAACTGATCTAGTTGAAGTTCTGATGCAAGATGTAATGCACAGAAGAATACGTTGTTGCTTGTTTGTTCTGGTGAATTCACCATTTATTTTGTTAGGTGTTTGGGACGGATAAGTGGTACTGGTTCATCCCTGCATATTCGGAGGAGGATTTAAGACGGATACCAGCTCTTCAGGGTATTGATTATCCAACAAGGCCTGAGTTGAATGCACTCCAGCCGATATAAGTATTCATGGAGGCAAACGGACAAGTTTGCAGTTCAAGTTTTGCAGCTCATCAATTCTGCATGAACCTGCATGCACAGGCATGAACTCAGGTCAGGCTTTTGCTTGAGAGACATCATAGCTGGAGTTTTGAAGGATGGACTCAATTGGCGAATTTTCCTTGTATGAGAATGCAGAATGTCATTTATAGGTGATGTCTAACGTTGTCAACGTCAATAGTTCATTTATACTCGCTATAGAAGCTGGGGTTTGCAAAGGTGCATGGATTCATCGGTCGTTATATGTTTTGTATAGAGATGTAATGTGTTAATATCAGAAGGAATGTGAGCATTTTATCATACAACTTGTTTTGTGATTTATGTCTTCGTTTCCAAGTTTTGTTTGCCTTTGCAGGCTTGTTGATCCTGTAAAATTTTGAAGTGCCCCTGATTTGGGAAGTCGTACAGAAAAAGCTCTCGTTTTACTTGTGGTGGTCATTGTTTTGTTAAACTTCTGTTTCCTTAACTTTATGTCTAAGACGTTTCAAATTTGGCATTTATTATCAATTAAAAAACATTGATCATGCTTAATACTATCACATTGTTAAAGTCTAGCAAGTAACGGGAAACCCAACTATGGTGCCATTAAGTGTTAAATATGACACCTTCAAAAATTAACCTAGCTATTGGTTGGCACCTCTCTTTCCAAATTCCGATGTTGAAAAATATCTCAAGTTTGAATCCTCACATTCTTTGATAAAAGAGAAAAAAAAACACTAGTACTTGACATCGGTGAATACAAATTTGGGTAATAAATTTGACGTTAGTAGGAAGAGTGTCAGATTGTGTTACTAATTCACGTGTTATAATATGAAAGTCCAATTTAGTTGATATTTCATAGACCTATTGGAACGGGATAACATTTTCTTTCTTAAAGAAGACCTATGGTATAATATTAATAAATGAATACATGTATTATAACAAAAATGAGTTAAAAGCACCAAATAACAATCATAAGGCGATCTCCAGTCATGGTAGCCGAGGATTATAATTTTGGGAGATTCACTATTATACCAAATATAGGGGCCCAAATTATAAAAGAAAATCTATATAAAATGGACTTTAGAAACACACCCAAATCTCATTTACAATATAACAAAGAGGCTTTCAACTTCTTATAAATTACAAAACTGTCATTGATTTCTCAAAACAAGTCCAACCCTAAAACCCCATTAAAAAACCCAAAACACTAAATAGAGTATCAAAGTAATTTAATAATCAAAATTAAATTCAATAGGACCAACTGTCATTTTTTGGGTTTTTTTTGTGTGTTTGTTTATAGAAATTAAATGGTGTAAGGTTATCTATATCTTTAGTATTAAGAATGGATATATCACTAAATATCTCTATAATTTTTGCCCTCCAAAATATTAATTTAAAAAAAAAATAGTATATGGCTAAATTTTTTCATCTCTATATTTTATTATTTTGAGAAAAACTATGGTATAAAAACATCCATTCTAATCCTTTGGGCCCCGCCAAAAAAAAATCAAGCTATGGCCTAGCGACACGTATCATGGCGCCAACAGTGATGTACAGACGTCTGATGACTATACTAGGACTTTCCATCAAATTGAACTCTCATTTCTCTCTCTCTCTCTCTCTCTCTCTCTCTCTCTCTTTTCCCCCTTTGGTGAGTCGGTTAAACTAAACGCAACAACGCCATTAACTTTGTGGTACCTGGAAAACCCTTTCATCAAAGCATTTCGTGCTGAGGCGATTAGGGTTTTCTCTGGTTCCGATTCAGTTCGCTCCAAATTTCTATTTTCTTTTCCGAGGTACTCATTTTTTTAAAAAATTTATTTGTTTATTTTTTTTTACGTTTGATTGCAGAAAAAACGAAAAAAAGCAAAAGAAGAAAAGATTCTATTTTATGATCATTGAATTGATGTGTAATAATTTTTTGTAGATTGTGATCTTTTTTTAGTTTGATTCTTACATGAATTTAGGGATTTATTTTGCTATAGTTGCAGGAAAAAGTTTATAGGATTGGTTTTTATTGGGAAATGTTATTGCAACGTATGAATTTTCGTGTTTTTCTTTTTGCGTGGCTATAGTAACATAGTTTCGAATAAAAAAACGATGCATGATCTTTTGATTATGCAAATTTTTATACTTTGCTTGAGAAATTGTCTGCATCAATCAGTGGTGATTTGGTCTTCTATTTGCTGTCTAAACCACTTGCTTCTTGGAAATTCATTATAGTTTAATTCTGAATGCCAAGTTTTATGTCTGTAGAGTGTGGAAGGTACTTCTTACCATATATTTGTTAAAGTTTTGGTTTGCCTATTTTTATTTTTCAGGGGTTGTAGTGGTTAGAAGATGCAGGGGGGCAGAGGCGGTCCAGGTGGCAGGAGTCCTTTCTCTGATTTCAATGATCCGTTTGCTGGTTTTGGGGGGTTTGGTGGATTTGGGGGTCAGAGGAGTTTGATTTCTAATCTTTTTGGAGGAAGGGATCCATTTGATGACCCTTTCTTCACTCGCCCATTTGGAGGTATGTCTCCGTTGGGAGGTATGGCCCCGTTGGGAGGTATGTCCCCGTTTGGAGGTATGCCCCCGTTTGGAGGTATGCCCCCATTTGGAGGGATGTTGGAGTCGAGTTTTTTTGGTCCAGGTGGAGGCAATTTTCCAGATATGCAGCCAACTGGGTTCATTGAGCATCAGGCTCCAGAGCCTAAGAGACCAAGGGGCCCAATCATTGAGGAAATAGACTCTGATCATGAAAATGAAGATGCTGATAATGAGAAAAAAGAAAATCCTCGAAAACGCAGTGGACCAAGCAATGAACCTTATGTTGAGGATCCTGATGATGAAGTTGAAGGTAAGATGTTTTAAATAGTTGGTTGCTATTGACCTTGGTAATTACTGAATGTTTTTGTCTGAGTCTAAATAATTAGGAATGCTTTTCCCCCTTTTGTGCAGAGAAGAGCAGCAAGCATTTGCAGCATAGGGACAACTATAACCGGTATAATGCTATGCAATCCCAGCCTCAAGCTCATAGCTTCACATTTCAGAGCTCCAGTGTCTCTTATGGTGGTGCCAATGGTGCATATTATACTTCATCCAAGACAAGAAGGATGGGGAGTGATGGGGTAAGTAATTGTGAAAGGTTCTCAATTTTTTTTCATTTCACAGTAGTCATGTTTCTAATTTGCGCTTCTTGTGTGAGCAGTTGGCTTTTGAAGAAAGTAAGGAAGCTGATACTACTTCTGGGCAGGCAACACACAGGGTATCTAAGGGGCTCCGCAATAAGGTATTTTTTGGGTGCCATCTAGTTTTGTTGCTGATGTGTCTTTTACTTTCGAATCTTGGATCATCAATTTCATGATGTCAGTAGAACGCTTACATTTAGGATTCTCCTTTTAGGGCCATTCAATTTCTAGGAAGCTCAAAACAGACGGTAAGGTGGATACAATGCAGACCTTGCACAATCTTAACCAAGGTATGTAAACTTTATATGCAATGATGTGCCTGTGCAAGAAGGTTTATAGTGTTGTTTTGGTATATAAACTAACTTGGAGCATCTGATTGGGAAATTTTAGATGAGATTTCCGGTTTTGAAGAAGCATGGAAAGGAACTGCTAAAAAACATTTGCCTGGATGCACTGATAAATTTGGTGGTTACGAAAATCTAGGTGAGTTTGTAATGTTGACTTTTGACTCTGATGAAAAATGGGTAAATATCATTTTTGCAGTTTGGTGTTGGCTAAGTATTGTGTGTATATGAACCTTCTGTTGACTGTATGTACCATTAAGTTGCGGATAATTCATTTTTGGTTCCTTAATGAATTCTTAAAAAGTTCTTGCATCTTTTTCAGTGCCCGTGGGTCTATTTATATCTGTGTTTTGCAAGAGTTTCTTGCCTGCCTCATTTCTTTTAGGAACCTTAACTAATTTTTAGGATAATGAGAGTTGTGGTTGTGCTTATGCTACAGCATGCATACTGGGGCTTGAACCTTTGTAGGAGAGCATATACGGCTAGTGTGTTAGGTTTTATTGAATGTCGTGCCCTTTGGTGTGATACTTATTGGTAAATGCAGAAGTATGTTTTGCTAAACTATGCTTGGAAAACTGCCCACTTTGTTTAGATAAATGTGAGGTTGTATGCTTTAGCTGAATGGATGTCAAGGTTAAGAATGAAAATTTCAACACATTATCTTGTCAAGGATGCCAACATCACAAATGAAGCAATGATTGACATTTTTGATGATTTTAATTCTTTGTGTTTTATGATTTGGTTGGTACCAGGAGCTAGCAGCAGTGGACGTGAGGAGGCTAGTCGGGGAGGTTGGGCGCTTCCTTCCACCGAGAGTTCACAGAACCCTGGAAATATGATGTCAGATGCCAAAGAGAAGGCAGGATCTTCCCGTTCGAACCAGTCTGGTAGGAAGAGAGCAGATGTTAGGGACAAGAATGGTTATTCCCGTGGGAAAGCAAGAGATTAGAGCTAGCGCAACGGGGCTTATTATGTCTGTCTTCCGATCCTTGTTTTTATCTCCTAGTAGCATATTTTGAGCTCATAGCGGCAGGACGTCAGCTGGTAGTAGTGTGCTCTTGTATACTGTTTATTTTTAATTGATGCCATTTGAAATGGGATCATGGTTCTGTAGGCTTTAATATCCATCGAATGCCCCTGAATCTTGATTAAACGGCGACTTAACTGTCGCGGATTCTTGTAGTAAAGCGAGCTGAGGTTTTGTCGCCAATTCTTGATGCATTTTAACGTCAATTCTTTAATGGCATCAAATTCCTGACTTCCCACGTTTACTATAATTTGCAAAAGTTGTGACTTTCGTCCGCCAAAGGTTTGTTGATCTACCAAGGGAAAGACAATGAATTCTACATTTTTTTCTTCTATATTTTGGTATGGTTTGAAAATTATTATATGCTCTTTACAGTTTGGCTTTACATGCACGCTCAAATTCCAAAAACACCAAATCAGTAATAAACATTTTCCTATAGTATATGTATATAATTCCGTACTCAGTTTGGACTGACGATTTAGAGCCTCACTAAGACCCAAAAATGTTATTAGTATTATCATTTTTCTAATGACGTGCTCTGAATACCTTTAAAAAAAATTAAAAATGAAGTGCTCTAAACCACAAAAACCCAGACCCAATATTTAATCCAGAGGAACCCAAAGACAAAAGGCTGACCAGAAAAAAAAGATAATTTAAATTTAAAACGTATTTTAGGGTTTTCTTTACAGCGAAAATGGCGGTTCTTAGAACGACAACGAACATGATTCTCAGACACATCCTTCAACCATACCTGTCATTTCCTCCATCAATCCGTACGACTCTGCTTCGCTCCTCCAATGGAGGAATCAGAATCGGCAGTGTCCGGTGCGCCGCGTCGAATTCGGGAAGTGGCGGGAACAAGGTGTCGGCTCGGCTCTCTCAGGTCAACCAGCTCTTGCAAGCAGCCGAGGAGCGAGCTCTCTCCGCTGACACCCAGCCCCCTCCTAAGATCACTTTAGGTCTCTCACTCACTCTAAATATTTTTCCAAATTTGCATAACTTTTAAAAAATGAATTTATAGCATTATAGTAGTGACTTACTAGATTGAGGTACTGTAGATTATATCATAATTTCTTCCTTGATTCGTTTAATTAAGGAGTTCATGGTACAAAATTACTAGTGTAAAGCAGAAGGTTTGCATTTTCTGTGTTGTAGTGTTATATTTTAGCGTTCACATAAACCATGGATTTATTTGATCAATTTTTTTTTCTCCATATATATATGAAGACCATGTAACTGTGAGTTTTGCAAGAAGTGGGGGACCTGGAGGTCAGAATGTCAACAAAGGTTTGTACATGTCTTTCTGTCTTCTTTGCGGGTTGGATTTTTTCTTCTTTTAACTTGTTAATGCCAAATTGTTGCTAATTTTGCTATTGATTTTACAGTGAATACCAAGGTGGACATGCGCTTCAATGTACAAAAGGCGTATTGGCTAAGCGAATGGATCAGGGAGAGGATTTTGCAAATGGTTTGTGGCTGTCATTTCTCATGGCCTTTTGTTCTTGATGAATAAGAAAAGCAAGAATTTCTGTGTAGGGAGGAGGGAAGTAGTGATCATTACATACCCCGTCATAGGTTTAAGATAGAGCGGGCACATAGAAGGGACCTCAGATGAGGAAATCCCTGCACTAGAATGTGCCTGGTTTGAAAGAGAACTGATTCCTTACCTATCAATATCTCATTTTGACTGGACATAGAGGACACTTCAAAATATCTGGATAGGAGAATTTTGTCAGTTCATCATTTTGCGAACTGATGATGTGCTAAGAGGCCTCCCTGTTCTCTCATCAATCATAATGGTTATTGGTTTTCTAAAACTCTTGCAATCTGTGTCATGTTTACAACTGTATGCAGGATTATCGTGATTGTTGTGGTTTCCATTTTTGTGTGAATAGCTGCTCGAATATTTTATCTCATAATCTCTTCTTCATTTGTCTTGTTTATGAACAGGAGAAGAATCGGATTAACAAGGATGGGGAGCTTGTGATTTCTTCAACAAAGACTCGAACACAAAAGTAAAATTCTTTCCTCTTCTTTTTAAATTATAAATTTTTCTTTGTTTTTCCAATGCATTTGGTTTTGATGCAACCATTCTTCCTCAGGGGTAACATTGAAGATGCTCTTGAAAAACTCCAGGTACTAATAAAAATCAGTATTTCTCTTTCTGTTCTTGTGGAATGATATATTATGGCCAGTGCTTTGATGCTTAAACATAAGTGGCTCAATTTTGGGAAAAGCATGTGCCTTGCTTTTGGCCACTCCCAAATGATTCTAATAAATTAGTGAAACAGGCAATCATTGATGCTGCTTCTTATGTCCCACCTCCTCCCTCAGAAGAGCAAAAGAAGAAGATTGCTAAAATGTGAGAACTCTTTATCTTGTGCATTTGCAAATGCTTTACCTTTGCTTTTGCCAACTGTCTCTTCACAATATCCTTTGTATTGTAAATTGTCCTTGTGTTCTGGATGGTGCGGGATCTGATTTTGTCTCAGTTATTGCCTCTGTATTTTGCAGGGCTGCTATTGGCGAACAAAAACGCCTTAAGAGCAAGAAGGTTCTTTCAGACAAAAAATCATTCAGAAGAAGTCGAGACAGTTGGGACTGACCTACTCTACGTATGGTCCGACTCACAGTTTGTTGAGAATTTTTGTGTATGTCGGCACGCTCTTTTCTCACTCACGATTCAGTGATTTATCATTCATTTGGTTGTTACTAGTTTGTTTTGCTGACTAAAATATCTTTCCTGCACTGCATCTTTACACTTTTTTCTATGTAGAGGAGAGGTTGATGCATTTGCGATTCCATGATCGTATGGAGAAACAGTTCAAGTGATGGAATTTTATCACACCTTGGATTCAAGAGCAGACTGCTGAAAATACCAATTGTTGGACAGAATTAGTTCTTTTGATGTAAAATGACCATATGTCTATAGGCTTTCAAACAGAAAACATGATGACTGTTACTGGATGTACACAGATCAACTAATAGCTGCTCTGAAGATAACTCTTTTGTCACATTGTATGACATTCTCAATGTTTAGGGCTTTCTATTGGCATTGGTTGTTAATTGGTTTGCTAATCTGTACCCATTATTTTGTTTTTTGAGAGCGGAAAGACAGTTTTGAATTGATTGTGCAAAATGTTCTCTCTCTCTCTCCCTCTCTCTCCAGTGTTCCAGAATCGAATTAAACACCTGAAAGGACATTATTGAAAGAAACAAAGTACTGAAATTAAAGTCATGTGGGCTATTGATTTTGGTTGTTAAATGATGAGGCATTTCTGATTCATTTTCACGAGAATCCAACTACATACAAGTTTAACCAAACACAAAGGAAAAAGAAAAACAATTGGTTCCAAGAGACAAATATGTACGTACACAATTGGGTCCACAGCAAAACTACGTAAAGATAAAAAAACAAACAAAAAAATTATGTTCTTTCAAGCAAATCACTTTCTGATAACATGTTCTTCCCCAGATTGTTGATCAAAATGCTTAACCCATCTATTCTCCCCCTTGCTTGAACCTAAATTCCCTCCACTGCTAGACACATGAGCCATATCCAGACCCTTCCCTACAGGCAAAAACACAGACCTAACCACACGTCTTGACCCACAATCAACAACACTTCTCCATCTGAAACTAGAAGCACTTCTTGAACTAGCATTTTTGCACACCAAAACTGCGCCCCTAGGGCTCAGCCTTGCCTGCCTCAAAACCCTAGCAAAGTCTTTGCGCTTAGAATCCACCACCAGAAAATCTATCCCCACAAGCCCGGCCATCACCTCCTCTGGCTCCCCAACAAGAACCTCCGGCGCCATCCCTGCCTCTTTCATTGCTGCCACAAATTCCGACCTTGACTGCTCATCTGGGACTACACACACGTGCCGTGCGCACGTGTGGCGGGTGGCGATTTCAAGCCCGATGCTTGTTGCGGTGACCCCTCCTTGCGACCATGTCTCAACGATGAACTCTGCGTTCCACCCGGCAGCCATGGCTGAAATGAGCTCTGCAACCCCAGATTCATGAAAAACCTCACACTGCAAACAAAACGCAGATCATAAGAATCAAGAAAAACAAACGAAACCATATAAATTAAATTCATCGGCCATGAAATCAACTAAAAGCAAGAAACTTTTCAAGAAAGAATTGCTCACAGATCGAACGGTGTCGATGTAGGCCTTGGTTGCATTCTCGGGAGACCAAATCAGCTTCATTTCTGCCCAAATTCTCCTTCTGATTCTTCTTCTTCTTCTTCCTTTCGCTTTGGGGGGCTTTCCTTTTTTTTTTCCCTCAAATGGGGTTTTTTGTTTCCCTCAAATGGGGTTTTTTGTTTTTCTTCTTCCTATATCTGTCCTCCTCTCTGTTTTGAGGAAATGCTTTTCTTTGATGGCAAGCTAATAAAATCTGGGTTGTAAGAATGACAGTCCAAGTTGGCCTTTTTATTTGAGACGCAGACAGCAAAAGGTCCTACAAGAGGTTCTCGTGGACCGTTGACATTGCGCCCCTGCCGCGCATGACCAACGTGTAGATTGGTATTACATTTTTGCAATACAATGGATTTGAGTGTCTTCTTTTTCCAACTGTTTATACACATCACACCAACCTGGTTTTCTGTGTCTTTTCCATTTTAATCCCTTTTAAAAAAATATATATATAACGTATTAGTTGGAACCAAAGGTTTTGCCACTTGGTCACAAACCCATTTCTCCTGCCTCCATTTCTTCCTAATATTATGGGATTGAGTAATCGCTACACTTGCCAAAACTTTTTATATCCGATAAAAAGTGTTTCATTTGTTCATATCCGAATTCATTTACGAGTTTCAAACGATAATTGTTTCATTTGTTAGTATCTAAGTTTCTTTTTTATCTTTCGTCCAGTTGTACAATATCTAAAAAAAGAAAAGGAAAGGAAATAGAAATCCATCATTTTGCTTTAGAAATATGTATCTGGCAATCTTTTATTTTTTTCTCATTTAAAATGATGGCATCACCACTAATCACTAATGCCTTAAATCTTAATACCTGCCCCCACACACCCACAGCCCTCTTATCACAAACTTGATTTTATATATGAAAACAGGAAACTTTATACTTGTACGGCACTAAAACGCTGTTTCTCTTTCTATTATCAAATACCATGTTGATTTTTTTTTTTTTTTTTTTTTTTTTTTTTTTTTAATAATTTATAAAATTTTAAAAAATTTGATTAGATGTTGAACCCATGAGTTTACAATTGTTTTAAATTTTCAACGGGTTGTTAAACCTCCCAAATTTCTAACACAATTTGACCCACAAAACAAAATATAAATAAAAACACACACCAAGTTGCCTCAGCCAGCCATGATGGTACTAATATCCACTCTCATTTAACAAGACAAACAAAAAATAATGTAAAAAAATTAAAGAACATAGGATTTTAGTTAGGCGCCGTGGTTTTTCGCTTTATATAAGCGATAATCTAAATTATTCTTAGTTAATTTAATATATAGAAAGAGGGGCTCGAACTTGAGTAAAAGGGATAAACTTAATGTTGTGACCAACTGGACGTGTGCATAATGCAATTGGAGATTGTGGTTTTATAAAAAGAGTCCATGCAATAATTAAATTGCCCTTGAAATATGCAAAGCAGCAAAGTCCAGAGTGTGAAAGTACTGAAATATGGAAAGAAAGAGGATGATAAAGTCACTGCGTTCATAAAGCAAGAGGAAAACGTAGTTGCAATGGAAATAACAGTGTTTTGCTATTCCAACTAATAAGATTATGTCACATGCAATTCTAATTCTAATTACGCACGCATGTCATAATTATAGTGTTATCGATTGAAAATAAATAAAATAATGCTATAGAGAGGATGATGAAGTCACCGCGTCGGTAAAGCAGCCTGTGAGGGCGATGAAGTCACCGCGTCCGTAAACGGCTGTGTACGAAAACCAAGAAGGCCAAAGTCAACGTCCTCCACCTGCCTTTGACGTCAAATCTTTATCACTTCATGCTTATTGGGTAGTGAGGCTGCCACGTCAAAAGTGGACCAGTTCTCTCTGCTGAAGTTGATAAAACAAGCGTTTGTTTTTATTTGATTAGATATTGAACCCATGAGTTCAAAATTGTTTTATATTTTCAACGGTTGTTAATCCTCTCAAATTCTAACGCAATTTGACCCACAAAACAAAATATAAATGAAAACATACACCGAGTTGCCTTAGCCAGCCATGATCGTACTAATATCCACTCTCATTTAACAAGACAAATAAAAAATCATTTTAAAAAAAATTAAAGAACATAGGATTTTAGCGAGGGACGGTGGTTTTCGTTTTTATATAAACGATAATATAAATTATTCTAAGTTAATTTAATCTGTAAAAAGAGGGATTGGAATTTGAGTTAAAGGGGATAATCTTGCTCTTGTGATCTATTGGTCTAACCCACGTATAATGCATTAGAGATTGTGGTTGTGTAAAGAAGTCTCTCCATAAATTAGTTTGTCCTTTGAAATATGCAAGGCAGCAAAGTGCGAGTGTGAAATTACTGAAATAAGGAGAGAGAGAGAGAGAGAGGATGATGAAGTCACTGCGTTCGCAAAGTAAGTGAAAAACGTTTTTACAACTGGTGTAATATTATTTTGCTATCCGACTATTAACTTTATGTTATAGCATTATTGATGAAGAATAACAAAATAGTGTCATAGAAAGGATGATAAAGTCACCGCGTCGGTAAAGCAAAGCAGGCTGTGAGGATGGTGAAGTCACGGCTTCCGTAAAGGGCCGTGTACGAAAACCAAAAAGGCCAAAGTCAACGTCCTCCACCTGCCCTTGACGTCAAATCTTTATCACTTCATGCATATTGGGTGGTGTAGAGTGAAAAAGGTCTGCGCTGCGCAGGTGGTGAAGGGTTTGGTTTTCTACTCGCATAGCATTGCATTCAATCCAAAGGCTAAACTGCTTTTGTGTACTCAATTTCTTTTCAAATAAGGTGTCTGGATTCTCTGCGAAAAACCATGGCTTATTTTTCAAGTAGAAAAATTCTTTGTTTCCGAACAATCTTGAACCAACACAAGGGTGATCAGCCGGAGAATTTGATTCAACGAAGGCCAACTCTCTAGATGTTCTTGAACCAGAAAGGAAAAAAAGGGACCATTGAAACTTCTTTTTCGTGGGCGTAGAATTATTCTCTCCAAACCTTTGTTTGTCTTTGTCTTCTTCAGTAAGTCTCCCCGAATTTACATATTTACCTAATAGTAATAATAAAATAAAAATTCACTTATGTGAGAAAGAAAGTTAGGTCATTTTTCAAGCTTGACCATTTAAAAAGAAGATATAATAAAAAATTTACAAATTTATAAGGCAGGCAAGTTATATGATTAGCACAACCTAAAGTCGGTTGCCACCCAATTAATTAGGTGAACTTTTCTCCAAATTTATAATTAAACAATAGAAGACATAACTTGGAGCACAATCAAATATAAGATTCCGGTAAGCACAATAACTTGGCTAAGGATGCTCTTTTAGTCAGCTCTAGCGTGACATGACCTCTAATATTAAATTAATCTCATGATTAGTATATGAGAGATAATCTAATCTTGTCCTTTTTTTAATTTATTCCGGCCTCCTAATCAAAGATTTAATCTGGTGTTGATTTTCTCGTGATCATTTTCTTTGTTTGTATCTCGTGATCATTGATAGAACCAAGTTAATGACTAAGGTGGGCTATAGCCTAGTGATGTTTTTGGGTGGAGAAAATAAAATCAAACCTATATATTTTGCTTGTTTTAAATAAAACCCAGTATGTATTAATCTAATAAAGTCCAAAAAAAGTTCAATTGTTTATGAATTTAGTTGCAATGCAGCAATAAAAATACATATTGAAATAGGTACACTTTCAATTTTGTTGTTGACCATATTTTTTATTTTGATAATCTCTCTTTTTTGTTGCATTTAATATGTATTTGTTTTATGTTAAAATTTATTAAAAATTAGTCAATAAAGTTATGAACTAGCGTGTTTTATATGATTTAATGTATACTTTTATTTTTACAAAGACTATAGAAATTGCAAGTACAAAAAAAATGTTCATTAGATTTTACCCTAACCCTTTAGCTAGCCCACCTGTTGAAAAATTTCTAGTTCTGTTCTTACTCGTGATAGTATTCACGCATAACATTTTTAAAGTGCTGCTAAACGAACCCTAAAATTAATTGAGTACACCCTATGATATAAGTATACCCTAATATTTTAATTAAAATGTAAAATTAACTAAGTACACCCTATTGAACTACCAAAAATACCCATGGTGCACCCTAATACTTGTAGAATTATTTTATAGTTGATTTTCAGCTTGATTTTTTTAATAGTGTTTATAAATATTTGACTTTTCATATGGATTTATGCTTCTACTAAAACTATTGACACTTTTTTTGCAATTCCAAGTTCTTGCAATCACCACCTCTTTTGTTAATAGTGATTTTTTATGCATGTTTCAGTTATATACTACTATGCTATTGTGAAATTTATTTGTTCTCAACCTCTCTAGATGGACTATTCGTAGTTGGAAACCAATAACTTGTATGTTGTACGTGAATTTATTGGTGTAAAGTGAATAAGAAAAAGTGAAAACTGATACAATTGGAATCTAATAAGAACTAGTGCTCTAAGGCCATCTCCAGTCATGGGCTATATCCCAAATATAGCCCTAAATTAATGCAAAACTCATCTCCAGCCATGGGCTAAATAAAATTTTGGCCAAATTTGGAGGGCCACATTTGGCCCTTTAGCCCTCCAACCGGGGCAAATGTAGCCTAGCTTTGGCCTAAGCCAAATTTATAGTGGGCCCCATCCATGTGCTTTTCAACAACCAATCATTAAAGCACTCCCCACTCCCCTTTTCAAAATAATAAAATATGAAAGATCCTAAAATATAGCAATGCATGACTGGAGATGGAAAATTTTAGTCATACACTATTCTTTAAAAAATTAATATTTTGAGGAGCTAAATTTTTAGCCATGGACTACATTTAGCCCTATGACTGGAGATGGCCTAAGGTGTACTTTTGGTATCCACTATGAACATAGAAAGAGAAAGACAAAAGGATCGATTTTGAGAAATATTAATCTTTTTATTGTTTGCTAGTAATGAGTTAAGATTCTCCTACCTCGAAGCGGTGGCTTTGTTTTGCTGGCCAAAGCCTACGGCCAGAAATCAACTTCAGCCTCTTTCTTTTGCTGTCCCTGGCTGCACTTGCGGATCACAAAGATGAGAACCAAGTAATCTCTTGATTAGGGTTGAATATGGTTAGTATGATGTACTTATTAAAATTATATTTGTTTCACAATTCCATATATCCTTTTTGGTCATTTTATATTATGGTAAATCAATAATTCAATATATACTTTTGTAGTATGGTGTACTTACTCAGTTAATTTTAAAGTTCGTTTAGTAGCACTCCAGTTTTATTCTTCAGAGATGACACTTATTTCATATTTTTTCACGTTTGAATTATGAGTTGACCGTTTTAGGCTTATCTTGCTTCTATGGTTTTGAATAAAAGATCTTTCTCAAACAGAAAAATATATTAATCAGTCAAACTATAATCATATTTCTTAGAGGTACTAAATACAACTCATATTCCATATAGATTTTGGTGCATGAACGCATGAGTTAGCACTGATTATCATCCAAGTCATCTACTAGGAAATCGATATCCATTCCGCAAAATACGAGTCCACCATGCACATTACATACATGGTCGCACGTAAAACATGATCGCAACTTGATATGCTTCCAAATATATCTTCTTCTTTTTTCCTTCTAAATATGAACGATGGAGCAAGGTCTTATAGTTCAAGTGGTTAATAGCATTTACCTTTATATTCAAGGGCTTATATTCGATTCTCCCTCCAATATCGCTTGTTTTAATAAAAATACATAAATAAAAAACCATGGGCTTGAGAAATGAGGTCTAAAGAATAATCCTAAAGAAGCCCAGTTTGAACAGAGGTTTGACTTTTTGGGACTAATCTTACAGCCCAGTTATCCTGAGCACCACCATAGACCTTTATCTGTCTCACTCTGAAACCCAAAACCCTTTAAACGTGATCCATCTTCTTTCCCACTCCAGGTCAATAATCCCCAATCAACACCCGCCATCTGCCACGGCACCTAACCTGCAAACATCACTTTTAGCTCACTCAGGACTTTCATCGAACACATACAGATCACCACCTTAAATTACAGACAACCGCCTAAAAGTACACGTGGCAAAAGCCCAGTACGCCTACAAGCACACGCGGCACCACCACCAGCGTAGCTCCTTCCTTCATCATCGTCAGAGCTCCTTCTCCAGAGCCACCCAGACTTACACAGACGAAGAATGCACCGTTTCAAGCTCTCCCTTCGGTTCCCCAAATCCATTTCCTCCAGTTACAGAGCCATCCACGACAAAACCCAGTTCGATAATGCTGGGCCCGTGGCTTCGGTCCTCAAGTCCCGGGCGGTGGTCCGGTTCCGAGGTCCAGACACGGTCAAGTTTCTTCAGGGTCTGTTGACCAAAGATGTAAGGAGGTTCGGTGAGGCCGTGGGTGAAAAGACCTCGACTTTGGCCACGCCCAATTTGCCCACTGCGTCGGAAGCGCCCATGTACGCCGCGCTGTTGACCCCCCAGGGGAGGTTCCTGTACGATTTCTTCTTGTACGCCCCGCCCAGGCCCGATACCAAGCTTGATAAGACCGGGTCGGGACCCGGGCCCGACCCAGATGAAGCGTTGGAGCTCTTTGCGGACGTGGATGCTTCGGTTTTGGATGAGCTCTTGAGCACCTTGAAGAAGTGAGTTATTTGCGCATCACATTCTCTCTAGCTTAGCTTAGCTTCTCTTAATGGCGCTAACTTTGATGTTGGTTTTGTTTGAAAACGCCTTTTCTTTTCACTGTTGGGTTTTGTATAAGTTTTCAACTTTTCATCTTTTGGGGTTAGGGAATTAAAATTTTGATTGAAATGTGCTATTAATGGATAATTTCTTTTATCTCCAACCTTGCTTTGTAACTAAGGAAACTCTGTCAAGGGGTTTACCACCAGTTGTGGTTTCTTCATTATCAAGTTTTTGTAGTCTCTTGCTACATGCTCTATATGTGAACATTAGTAACTGATTAAGTAACAAATAAGCAATGCCATTTGTGCATCTCATGCTATGTAGGGACGCTGCTGTTGCTTAGTCTTGCTTAAATGGTTTAGAAATAAGATTCAAGCCATTGGTTTAATGTCTCTGTATTTTTACCCTCCCATGTCTGCCTTTCTTCAAAAATTAGACTGACCAAGTCTTCAAGATTGCTTTGAGAAGCAAATGTCTCCTTTCCTTTGTGTTACTCTGTGAATTTTGTAATACGGGTTGGCTTCTGTTTCCTTATTATTATTATTTTTCCTTGGCAGATATCGTTTGAGGTCTAAGGTTGATATCGAGAATATGGCAGAAGAGTTATATTGCTGGCAGCGTTTTGGGGGAAACCTCTCTGAAAAATCTTTCTCTGTGGAAGAACCGGAGGCTGCTAGTGTTGGCTGGGGTGCTGGTGTTGATCCTGCAGGAATGTCAGCTTCACATGGGGGTCCTCTTGGATGGCAGTGGTTTGAGGATCCTAGATTGGATTGCCTTGGTTTTAGGGGGATCTTCCCATCTAATACTACACGTGAGTTTTTAACCCTTTGCTACATTTGAGCTTTGAATGTGTTTACAGCTTCCCAAACCTCCTTGTTGATTAAGCTGCATATGTTTATTTTTATTGCAGCACCTTTGGTTGAAGCTGACAAAGAAACAGATGACCAGAATTACCTTCTATGGAGAATAGAGAACGGAGTTGCAGAAGGCTCAACTGAGATCCCAAAAGGTGCATCTTTACTTCCTCTTTGATGTTATACGTTGGCTTTTCAGTATTTGCAGACCATCTATGTTACAATACAATATTCTTTTGTTCTCAATTTACTTGGTAAATTTTTGAAAAACTTTTTCAGTGTTGATGGCAAGTTATTGTGCTTCAGTGATTCTATTGTGTCCTGGAGTTGTCTAGAATTAAGTCTCTATATTTTACTGGTATGCTTGTGTTTTCCCATATCCTGCTTCTTGTTCTGTTTAAAGCAAGTCTGAACTTGTTATTACCATGTCTAGGTGAGGCAATTCCTCTTGAATATAACCTGGTGGGTCTCAATGCAATTAGCTTTGACAAAGGGTGTTATGTGGGCCAAGAGCTTGTAGCTCGCACACACCACCGAGGGGTGATTCGCAAGCGCTTGCTTCCTTTAAGATTTGTGAAGGACAGTGGAGAAGGTACTCCACCTTCTAAGTGAACTTTCGTGCTTTTATTTGCTCAGTATATCCCAACTTAACCTTTCTGTTCTTTCAGAAGCGGAGCAGGAAGTTGCCCCAGGATCCGAAGTGATAGATAGTGTATCCAAAAAGAAGGTCGGTACCATCACCACTCAACTTGGTTGTCGTGGGCTGGGTGTCTTGCGTTTGGACGAAGCCTTCAAGGGATCAAGTACATTGACCATACAAGGACAGAAAGATATAAAGGTTGAGGCTATTAGACCACATTGGTGGCCTGCTGAATGGCTTCAAGAGCCTCAACATCAAAGTGCAGCTGTTTAGAATGATGTTGTCTCTGTGTTGACAATGATGTATTTCCATACATTTACTATTTTTTTTTTTTTTTTTTTTTTTTTTTTTTTTTTTGTTTGAGGTTGAAAAAAAAGGAATTTGTTTCGAGAAAGATGATGTTGTATATCTAGTTTTCCCATTGATAGAACCAAAGGCGTTTTAAGACAGTCACGCCAAAAGTTGAGTTGATTTCTAACTCACTATGAGGAAACCATGACAATCCATCGCATGATTAAGCATGACAATCCATTGCATAATTAGTAGCTTAAGCAGCTTATATTGGTTATTGTCTAACTAAACAAATTATACATGACTAATTGAGCAATCAGCACCAGACACGCGGGCTAACAGATGCAGAGACATCCCTAAAATGTATGAGAAACTAAGGGAAAGATGTTTCACAGATGGAATAACTAATCTTATTCTCTGGACCATCTTCAAGATGGCTTGTGCCGGCTTTTCACATAGCTAAATATAGTTTACGATAATTGCAGGGAAGACTTGTACCCCAGAAATTTACTTTCCACCACATTCAATTTAGAGGAGGCTGATAAAACGTTCACATGCTCATTTAGCTGTACTTCGATGGGTGAAGCTCGATCGAGGCCTCACTTCCCAGGTCATAATCTGCAGCAGTTTCTTCCACATATGGAACATAGAAGTGGGGCATCAGGAACTGGCTCTAAGGTTACTCAGCTCCAGAATTACTTCCTCCATTGTTGGCCTGTGGTTGGGAAGCTCATGGGTGCATACAAGCGCGATTTTTGCCAGTGCAGCTGCTTCAGATTCTGAGAATTTCCCTTTCAGGTTGGTATCGATAAATTCTTCGTATTTGCGTGACTCTGCACCCAATCGCATTGAACTACTGAGTTGTAGTTTTCCGGATATAACTTGGAGGACAATGACTCCAAATGCATATACATCACTTTTCTCAGTGAAACGACCAGTGGTGATGTATTCAGGAGCTAGGTATCCCATGGCAGCACTTATTTTCAGAGTGGAGAAGACAACATCATCAGCTAGCAGCTTAGGAAGGCCAGGGTCCGAAATATATGGGTTAAAATGGTGATCAATGAGAACCTTCTCAACAGATATGTTTTGGTGAATTATGGCAGGTTTGTCTGCTTCACTGCTATGTAAATAACCAATACCTGGTCGGAAAAGAAAAACCAATATCAGAATAAACATACTGGAATGTGCACTCACAGAAACAGGTCTTGGACCCTCAAACTAAGCCTTGTAACTCAATTTTCAAGGATTTTTGGGTGTTAATTTTCAAGGGTCTTGAAGAGAAACGGAAGAGAATAAAGAAAAAACTTAGTCTATTTGGAACAAAATTAAAATCAGAACGGAACCCCAGTGCAAACTAAAATTTGTTTCAAGTGGCTTGTGCATCGAAGCTAAAAATGAAGAAACAGGAGCAATGTGGCAGGGATTGAGGAAGTTAAATGATGAACAGAAAATTTCAATGAAGATAAATTACCTTTTGCAATGCCGTTGATGATAGAGACTCTATTGGACCACTCAAGGACTTGGTTCCTTTCATCTTCTACATCAAGATACTGAGAGAGGTTTCCCATGGGAATGAAATCATAGATAAGAAAACATTCACCCCTGCCCCTAGAGCAGCAGAAGCCTTTCAGCTTGACAACATTTTCATGCCTCAGTGAAAATAATAAGTCTAGTCCCTTCACAAATTCAGCTTCCTCAGACTTGCAGCTTGTCACATTAATAATCCTAACAGCCACAAGAGAACCATCTCTTAGAACTCCCTTGTAAACAGAAGAGAACTTGCTCCTCCCCAATAAATTCACCTCAGAGAAGTATTGTGTTGCAGACTCTACATCTTCCATGTTGAACCAATACTTACTCAGATACTCCTGGGAGAAAGCAATGCCATTTCGACCATCAGCCAATGGATCCCATCCATTAGAGTACTCAAGACTCACAAGTGGAGACGCAGTTTTCCTATAGAAATCCTTGGCCTGATCAGTACTAAGCCGACCATCAGAAGGATCTGATGTATTGCTAACCTTTTGTTTGTGACGCCTGTAACGGATAAGGGCCAGAAATACTGCCGCTGCCAAAGTGACAGAGAGGGAAATAACTCCCGCAACAACTGCAGCTTGTGGAAGTTTGGTCGACTTTGTGCAATGGGTTTGGCTGCAAGGTGCTTCGAAATCTGCAGGCTTAGGGTTGGCTTTTGGAGGAGAATCCGTTATGTTTGGTCCACGTGGTAGTCCGTTGACATTCACCTTGTCCATATCAAAAGCTGTGCAAGTTCTCAATGTAGAAAATTCTCCGCATAGGTGTGGGTTGTTCTTGCACTGGAATCCTTCTTTTAATCTTTTCAAATCTTCCATTTCAAAGTAGTGAAAGATAAATCAGAATGGGTAAAAAAAAAAGCACAGCAAATTCCAAGGAAAGAAAATTGAAATATCATACAATTCATGGAAATAATTGAGGATTGAATAAGTAGGCATACCACGAGGGGCAACTCCAGAAAAAGAATTGCTTTGAATATCTAGGAGTTCCAAAGACGGAACACTAGCTAGTTTTGCAGGAATTGTACCGAAGAACTTATTGAAGCTCAAATCAAGCCTTTTAAGCATCCCCAAGTCCCCCAAGCTTGCAGGAATTTGACCAGTTAGCTTGTTGTGCTGCAAAGCAAGAACACTTAGCCTCTTTAAAAATCCCATCTGTGTAGGTATATTTCCCGTCAGCTGGTTACAACACAGCTGTAAAACTACAAAAACCAAACAGACAAAGAGAAAGAAAATTATATACGGCGATTAAAGCCAAGAACGCCAATAATGTTAAATGAGCAATCGAAAATGAAACACAAAATG
The DNA here is from genome assembly GCA_903112645.1 of Prunus armeniaca. NCBI lineage: Eukaryota > Viridiplantae > Streptophyta > Magnoliopsida > Rosales > Rosaceae > Prunus > Prunus armeniaca. Next base: position 7,200,961 of record CAEKDK010000005.1, on the reverse strand, counting down.
ACATAAATCCAAGAGCATGGACTGAGCTAAATCATGACCATATAACTATATAGCAAACTAAAATGCATCTTTACAACAGAAAGAAAAAGAGGAAACAGTGATCTTCATTTGTTTGGACAGCGGTAGCAAATATGATATAAAAAGGAGCCAGTTATGCTAATTCAAATCACGAAATTAAACTACTTTTCCACGAAAAATCGGAGCTTTCACTAGTACAATCAGCTATCTTAGACAGTAATCATCCAATTATACCAATAAACCAAAAAAGGCACTCCAACCAGAAAGACAAGAAAATTTACTTTTCTCCAGAAACTGAACATTTGATCCAAAGAAAATTACCAACCTTGAAGACTAGTCATGTCCCCAATCTCAGAAGGTATGCCCCCAGAGAGATTATTGACGTTGAGATAGAGATCATTGAGTTCAGTGAGATATGAAATATCTTTGGGAATCTCTCCTGATAAGTTGTTGTAGTGCAGATACAGACCCGACAAGCATTTGAGCTCAGCCACTGCTGGTGAGACCTCACCATAGAGACCCTTCCCCTGCAAGGAAATATTGGCAACTTTGCGGTGCTCATTGCACGCCACGCCTTCGAACAAGCCACTACAAGGATCCCCTTCTTTGGTCCATGACTTCAAAAGCCTGTCTTCCGGGTCCAGAGAGGCCTTCAACTTCATCAGAGCTTCAAGCTCCGCGTTTCCACGAACATGTGGTGGGAGAGAAAATGCGAGCAAAATAAACAGAGAGACGAGAAACAGAATCAAACCCATTTGTGATCTTGGGTCAAAACTCAGTCTTGCTCTGAAATTCCTGCTCCTTGGTGCTCATTGAGAGAAACCCATGTCTTTGTTTCTAAAAGTCGGTGGAAGCCCTGTGTATCTTTTTTGTCAGCTAATGTATTTCTCTGTTAAGAACTGATGTGAAGTGGACAAGGAGAGAGAAAAGGAGAGGAGGAAGAACAAAAAGGGCAGATGCAGTTTTTTCAAACACAGAGTGCAATGACCGCAACTTTTTGAGTTGCTGACAGTTTCACATTTGGATTTGGGATTAGATTTATTTTTGACAGTTGTCCTTGATGGCTTTGACGATTGGCGCATTTTCTATCGTAGATTTGAAGAAAGGTAGATCATTTTGTCTGTGAAACCCGCATTTCTATGTAGAAAAGCTTCAGTGATCTGCAGATGGTAATTCGAAGAATTCATTCGGAAAAATATATTCAAGGGAGCATGATGAATTTAAGAAAGGTAACTTTTTCTTTTTGGGAAAACAATCCATGGAGAAAATTATGAAAGTCAAATAATACAATCAATGGAGAAAATTAGGAAGTTAAGCAATTAACCAAATAAGAAATTAAAGTTAAGGAAATAAACAAGGTATGCATTAAGCATGATGAGTGATAATGAAAATTATTTAGAGTATTTAACAGCAGACATTGTCTAGTTAGCACTACTTACCATGTGTTTTTTTTTGGTTTTTTGAGTCAAAAGGCGATAGCATTTTATTCAAGGAGAAGGATGGAACAAGTATAAAAAGCGAGTTATGTCTTAAAGAATTAGGCGAGTGCCTTTACATCCAATGAGCGTTTTAGTCTTCAACTACGAAGTAGTCTACTCTCTCAACTGCAAGCGGGAGCATGTGTTGTTTGACATTATAAATTAGATCATGTACGTGGTATGTGGCCATTTTTGACAATAAAATACGCAAATTTCATGAAATAATCAATAGTGTAATGAGAAACATAATTTAAAGGCTAGAACAGTTATTATTAAAATTCAAGAATAAAAATGCAAATCATTGTATATTTAAGGGATTACAATAACCTAATATAAACTATGATGTCATCATGCTATTGTAGGAATGGCAATCTCACATTATCACAAGAAAGTTTTTTGGACATGTCCAAGTCTTTCCCGGGCTAAAATGCGAACAAGTTCCTAATTTTGAGCTACCTCCATTTTCAAAACATAAAGCAATCATTGGTGCATTGTCCTTTTGGACTTAGGTTCTTGGTGAGCTGGTCCTTGTCCTTCCATTTATATTTTAAATATTCTTGCTTGAGCGACTTGGAATTAAATAATAAAGATAGTCTGGTGGGTGGACTGACAGTCTTTTCCAATTTGAATAGTCTTGTGCTCACTGCCTCAATAGTCAAATGAATGGGAAACCTAATTCACACAACATGATTTTTGCACTTGGGGTTATGGTCTTATGAGTCATTGGTGGATTCAAAAAACACTTATCATGCCCATTTTATTTGTACTTTGTTGAAAGAAATTCTGAGTACAAATCTCACCGACCCGTTAATAAATTAAATGAAACTAGTTTAGATGACGAAATTAAAACGATAAGTTGACGTAGTTATTATTAAATTTTCTTCTACACAACACATTATCGCATAGTGTTGTCAATATAAATCCAAAATTTCTTTTCAACTTAGGTGATACATGGTACTCTAGGTCCCAGCAAACAGATAATTCATACTTCTCAGTAGTGTTAGGACAAATAAATTTCTGTTCATTAACCTTGGATACTATTTAATCATAGATTATAGATAGCAAATACAAAAAGTGTGATCAGAGTTCAATTTAATATAAAATATATAAAGGTGCAACCCGACAAATCTGTAGCACTCATCCCGTTGGACTGATGAAGACACCATCTTCGATCATCTTCTTTTTTATTTTTTATTTATATTTATATTTAGGAGAAGAATTAATCATCGTCGTCATCTGTACATGAAAGATTTTGTGTCATTAAATGCAGCAACAGCCAACAGACAGACAGGGAAATAGGTAGGAACGATCGAGCTTTGAATGTTTGTTGGTGTATGTTATGATCAATCAAAGTTGGAACGTTTGGAGGGACAAGTTCTCTAATTGTAACCTAAGTATAGTCAGTGTGGATGGATGCATCCAACAATAAGTTCGAGAAATTGAATCGATGAGCGACAAAAATCTAATAGGTAGCATATTAGTACAATAGTGTTTTGCACTGAGGGTGCAACAATACTACTCCGTACGGCTCCAAAAACTTTCATTGAAATTGGATAACATTTTTATGCCCATAATCACGTGACGAGAGAAGTCAGTATAACAGCAATGTCTCACGAAAGTTTTTATTTTTTTACCCAAAAAACTTAAGAGGTAGTTGAACAATAAATGAGAGACTTATCAAAATTAGCAATCATTTTGACCTTATTTTCGTCGAGTTTCATTTCAACTGTGGCATACTCATTAGAGGATGCTAATATTCGAATTTTGATATTGGATGTGAGGGTGTGTAGTGTATGAGTGACGTAATCTACTACTAGAGCTACAAATCCTTTAAAAAACGGACTCTTTTTCTTTTATATCCATACAATTTTAAAGTGAATGGTGTACTTTATTTCTTCATTCATGAACCAAAGAATGAATTTTTAAAAAAAATTCATGACCCGAAGTATACTCGAGTAGGTTTAGATCTTTGAACATGGATGCCAATTGCAAAGTTCTTTTTTTCTTTATCGTACCGTCACTTTCAATGATCTAACCTTTTAACATCCACTTAGCATTGTCCCATATAAATTATAAATGGCAGAGAAAGAAAGTTTTAGGCTAGGTGGTGACCGTTGTCTTGTTACCAAGAAAATAGTGTGTCATTTGATTGAGATGTATGTATTTTGATAGTGCATTCAAAACTCCTCCGCGATTTGCGACATGATTAATGAGATGGAAATAGGAAAGGGCAGACAAATTCCATTTCTACCCTTGATAGAAAAAAGGACATTTGGTTTTGAATTCTTGGCTGTGTTTGAATTACGGGGAAAAAAACTTGGGAATGAGAAATGGAAGCTTCTCAATAAGGAATTCAAATTCTTGTATCAATACGTGGTACACGATTTATTTATTTCAATGTAAGGCTTGTTTGGTAGGGAAGACTAAACTAGATTAGGAAAATGCCTGCAATTTATGTGCATTGAAGGCATAATATGGATATGTTGTCTAACTTAAAGGAAGAATGATGACAATCTATAATCTATAATAGGTTGATGACTAAAACTTATCTCTCCTGATTCCTCTTGAAATTGGTAGGATTATGAGCGATGAGTTTTAGTCATCAACCTCTTATGAATAGTCATCCTTCATCCTTCAAGTTAAGCAACATATCCATATTTTACTAGTCTAGTCTAGTCCTCTTTAACAAATGAGGCGTTAGAATATAGATGGTTCTTTTGGGTTATATGATTTTTTTTGGGGAAAAAAAAGGTGTCAGAATGACTAGGTGGATGATATGAGCAAATGCTGTGGAGATTTTCAAACACTTTGTGGAAATTTACTTTGGGCCACCAAAAGGTATTCAAAGATCTTATCTTGGCATTGGTGAATTGGCCCAACTGAAAGACATACAAGTCCAAAATAAGGGGACCGTACCATATCAGTACATTTTTTTAAAACCAAAAGATCTAAAAACAGGGCCAATCAATTTACTTAGTTTAATTATATGTTTTGTGCATCAAACAAAGATTAATTATATATTGAATAATCTATTGAACCCAGAAAGATTCTTAGCACTATTGTAAAAAAAAGAAGAAGGTACAAATGCACCCAGAAAGATTCTTAGCACTATTGAACGGTCATGCTAGGTATGTGGGGATAAACTAGGGACACATAATTAATCTTTTGGCATTATTTGTTTCATTTTTCCAACATGATCTCAAACTATAAATGTATAAGAAGAAAGCTAGGTATGTGGGAATAAACTATGGAAACATGATTCATTTTTTTAGCATGAATTTTTCATTTTTCAACATGATATCAAACTAGAAATGCACAAGAAGAAAGCTCTATAATTACATTTACATATATGTCGAATTAAACTTAAAGATATTGGATGAAATTAAAGATATATTTTTTTTTGGGAAATGTGCAAGAGACATTCATAGAGAGCGAAAAGAGGGGCGGCAAAGCCATACCCAGGAATGCAAAAGTGCTGAAAACATAGCAGTTGCATTGTTTGGGAATCAATCGATTTCCGCAACATGTGTTGCTCGATTAAAATTACGAGGGATCCACTTCCATTTCACCTCATCTAGAGAGGAGCTCATTCTCCTTATTTCATCTGGAATAAGGAGTATGATCCAAGCATGATTCCTTACACTACCAAACACTCCCTAAATTAGAACCCTTGAGTCGGATTCCATAATTACTCGTCCGAAATCCCTATTGACCATCGAAGGCAAAGTTTCACTTGTAACTGTAGCCTCAATTAATACACATCATCTTCACTACTTGTACTAGGGGTGGGCGCGGTCCGATTTGGTCCGGTTCTCATCTCAAACCAGAATCGGTACTATTTAATCGGTCCAGTTTAAGCAAAAAAAATTTCAAAAACCTGTTGGTTCGGTTTTGACCAGTTCTGATTTTGAACCGGATTATTAATTTAATTGTTTTAATTTTAATTTTTTTTAAATTATAATAAATAACTTTTATTTTTGGCTTAAAAATTAACAAATAATCCAATTCATACATTTAGAAATTTTTTGAAGTTGAACTTGGAAAAATAGTGATTATAAAATTTAAAATATGGCATTAGATTTGTCCAACTTCTAAGAGTCCATTTCAGAACCATTTCAAGTTTAAATATTTTTTTTTCTCGTCCTCATACTCACTTTCATTTTCCTCTATAATCTAACACAAAAAATTAAAACAAAAAATTGAAATTGAAATAGTTATTTAACGGACAAATTTTAAAAATACTTTTATACATTAATAAAATAGAAAAAAAATGAACGAATAATGATCCTACTTATGCACATGGGCTCTTAGTTTCGATTTCTCCCCCTATATTATGTATATAAAAAAAACAACAACAAACAAACATTGGGTTAGTTACTCAAATGGTCCCCAAATTTGTACCAAATTTACATGTTGGTCCATAAACTAAATTATTCTTTCAAGTGGTCCATTAACTTTATATTATTCGGTTTATTGGTCCCACCGTCTAATTTTCTGTTAGATTTAACCAAATTTTAGAGTAAATACGATTTTTCATAATTAACAAATAAAAATAGGGTAAAATAAATAAAAAATTAAAAAAAATTGAAGAAAAAGTGAAAAAAAAATAATCATGAGACCCAAACCCAGTCCCCCCTCCGTTCGATTTCTTCTCCCCCATTCCCCCATAGACCTCTCCCTCCTTTTGTTTTCCCCCTCTCCTCTCTGCTCTCCACCTCTTTCTCTCTCATCCCCTCTCTCTCAATTACCAAAGCATCAATTCAAAAGCATTGAAAAAAACCTACCCAGCCCCCTCCTATCCCATCCCCGACCAGCTACCACCCCTTCCACCCCACCACCATACCAACCACGAAGACCTACCCCCTCTCTTTCAACTCATTCGATAAATTATTACCATCAACAAGATCAAAACTACAACATCAAGAAAAAAAACTAAAACAGTAACGGGGTGAGGATTTTTGGGCGTCTTGAGAATATTTTTTTGGTGGATGAAAGGTGGTTGTTAGGTAGGGAGGAGGGTGGTGGGTGTTGTCTCTCAACAACGAAGGGAAATCAAGGGGGGAAGGGGAGAGAGTCTGGGTGGTTGTTGAGTTGGGGTTTTGGGTTCTTTGGGAGGGGGTATGTGGAAGATTTTTTTTTCTTCTCTTTTTTTGTAGTTTCTGGCTTGGGTGTTGGGTGGGGAGAAGCTGGGATTCTGGGTTCATGGGGCCTAGGGTGGAGGGTGGTTGTGAGATGGGTTTTGGGGTTGGAGCTTGAGGGTGGTGGTCATGAGAGAGAGAGAGAGAGAAGAGAGAGAGAGAGAGAGAGAGAGAGGGAGTTTTTATTTAATTTTTCAGTATTTATTTATTTTTAATGTACAAATTGACCGATTTGCCCTCATATTTAACGGCAACATTGACAGAAAGTAACAGTAAGACCAATGTACCGAATAATATAGAATTGATGGACAATTTGAACGAATAATTTAATTGAAGGACCAAAATATAAATCGAATATAAATTTGAGGATCATTTGAGTAATTAAATATTCGAATAGTTGGTTTTGAATGGTACCACAAAAATGAAATCTTAAAATAAAATTTTGTTTGATGAGCAAAATACCTGAACGGTCAAAACGACATTATTACTCAGTTGGTCTAATATCACAAAACGACGCCGCGTGTAGCGCTCTCCCAATTATTTCGTCTCCTTTGTTCAAAATCCGAAAGCCCCTTCCACCATTTCTCCATCTCCGAGAGACAAATCAAAGAGAAGCAAACCAGTTTCACAGAGAGAGACCCGAAAACCCGAATCGAACCCGGAAAAAAATGGGAAAGGATCTGAGCGACGACCAAGTATCGTCAATGAAGGAGGCGTTCACTCTCTTCGACACCGACAACGACGGCAAGATCGCTCCTTCGGAACTCGGGATCCTAATGCGATCGCTCGGAGGCAACCCGACCCAGGCCCAACTCAAATCCATAGTCGCCGAGGAGAAGCTCACGGCCCCCTTCGACTTCCCTCGCTTCCTCGACCTCATGGGCAAGCACATGAAGCCCGAGCCCTTCGATCGCCAGCTCCGCGACGCCTTCAAGGTCCTCGACAAGGATTCCACCGGCTTCGTCTCGGTCTCGGAGCTCCGGCATATCCTCACCAGCATCGGCGAGAAATTGGAACCATCCGAGTTCGACGAGTGGATCCGGGAGGTCGATGTCGGGTCCGATGGAAAGATCAAATACGAGGACTTCATTGCCAGAATGGTGGCCAAGTGAGAAGCGAAACGGTGTGTTTTGACTGATTAAGTGGTTTGTGGAAGTAATTTGGAGCTATGTATGTTTTTTTTTTTTTTTTTTTTTTTTTTTTTGGTGATTTTAGGGTTTGGTTTGTTTTGGATTTTGTTTGTGATGAATTGAATTGTCTCAGTACTGGTAAATTTCAAGGTGTTTGGGATGTAAGTGTTGATGGTTTCATGGAATGTAATCTGGATTTGCTAGATTATTTTGTGGGTTCTTGTGCTCAATCTTTGTTTTCTGTTGGGAATTGCTCTTGATTTTTGGATTGCATTTGCATGTCAAGCCTAACAAATGACAAGTGAGAAACATTTGAGGCAACCCTTCATCATTTGTAAACTTTATGTCTCAAATTCAAACAATTTTCTGGTAACAGGACTTAGATGCATGGAGTTTTACGTCAGTCATTAGTGCTGCAGATTCTCAGTTCTGGATTTATTTTATGCATGTGTACTGTTATTGCTTATTAGATATTTTGATGACAGAATTAGACAACATCATTATGGTTTAGTGGGTTTTTTTTGTGTGGACTGATTCTGCCCAGATAAAACTTGGTATGTTCTTTCTTTGGTTATTCTAGAGTTCATGATCAATTTGGTAGAAGGTTTGTCCTTGTGAAGATGGCATTGGTATCATTCTCTTGCCAGGTTATCAATTAGGATCATACAATCAAATGAAACTTGCCCAACTAATGGTTTAGAAGAAACTTCCCTTGGTTTTGAATGTTTTCGAATGACTCGACTCGACCAACCTGAATGTGGCACATGAAACTGGTGCAGTGATTTCTGTGTTAGTTTACTACATTCTATGCCTTGAATGTAATGCATGTGAATATTTGATGCACTGGAAGAGTGAAGGATTATGCAGGTGAGTCTTTTACCTGGAGAATGGTATGGTTAGCTTAGAAATCAGGAAACAAATGTAAAAGGTCCTTCAAATAACAATTCACAATTTGAAACTTGAGGTATTAAATCAAATGATTGGGTGTTCATCTTAAAAAAAAATGCATGCATAGAATGTCGGGATATTGTGACGTAGTTAGGGGCAATGTTTTCGTGGCTTGATGTTATTCGGCTCAATAGCTCATATAATTAGGGAATACCATTTTTCCCTCAGTTTTTTGTTATCGCAAATTGATGTCATGTGTCTGTAAAGAGTAGCCTCATGTTGGTTGGTGTAGGTTGCTTTAGCTTTGATCTCGTTGGGAACGTTGAACTTTTCTATATACTTAAAAGCACTCTGGCTTTAAGCCACTAACAAAAATTGCAACAAATCACTGTATATAAGCCTAACTTTCTTATATGGCTTTGAATGCGGTTCCAAGGCTTTAAGACCCTGCAAAGGCTGGTTATGAATCTGAACAACAAAAGCGCTTGGCTTTTAAGTTGATTTGGACTCGGTCATAACCCAATTCACAAGTTTGCTTAGAAAAAGAAATAGAAGAGAAAACTAATATGCTAGAGTTATGTTTGAGCATAGACCAATCGCTACCAATTGGACCAAGAAAATTAATATTCTTGCGAGTAACTTCTGAGAGATCTTACAACTCCTAAATAGAACAATATTGCGCAAACAGAGCATTTCAATGGATCTACACTTTCAATCCCAACAACATTTTGCAATACCTCCTACATTCGAGACTTTCAAGATTTTCCTCTTCAGAGGATTCCAATCCGTACAAATCTCTCCAGAATATATAAGCTCAACCTTTGCCTGTGAAGATGAGATTCCCCCAAAAGCAAATAATCAAACTACTGAAAATGGCGAGGGTGCAAGATGAGAAAGAAGTGCTGAAACATCTGTGAGACTCGCACTCAATTTTGAACAATTACACAAGCAAGAAACAACAATGTCAAGACACTTTACACGACTTGTCCGACCCTCCGATTACAGTTCAAACTAATGTACAGTGATCCCACATAAAAAGAAAGCAAATGAAGAGCAAATATTTCCGCACAAAGTCGCATAACAGTTTCAGTGGGTATAGTATGCTGATTCTTCAAGAATCCCAAATGCAAAGAAACCATCATGTCTACATTACTGAAGTGGCAAACTATTGCATTGCTGACAAGCTGGTCATCTAAGCTATGAGATTGTGAACTTTCTGGAGCATGAGGTAGCTGACTTTCTGCCAAAGGATTGTCTGAGCTTCCCCTATCATCGTTGGCTGGATCTTCATCCTTGGCTGGATCTTCTGGATCTTTTTTCTCGTTCTCTTCACTAGAACTCCCACCACTACCCCCCTTTGGAATGCCTGGAACCAAATCAGGTCGAGCCTCCACACCAACCCGTCTTAGATGTAGCTGACCACATTGCAAACACCAGTTGGAATAAAGGTCTTTTAATCATACATAAATCTACTACAAGAAGTAAACCAAATATTGCAAACACCAGTTGGAATAAAGGTCTTTTAATCATACATAAATCTACTACAAGTAAACCAAATATTACAAACAAAAGATTCGTAGAAGCAAAATAGAAATACCATTTACCTGAAGATGTAAGTTTACTTCATCTGGCCGTGAAAGGAATGGAAAATCTCCCCCAGTCTTCAATTGTGCTCGCCTTGCGCCAGGGTACCTCTCACTCACTTCATCTTTGAGTTGTTGAGGAATCGCACTGTAGTCATTTGTCTTCATGTATATGTGTTGAGAAGAAATTTTTTGACCAGTCAGCTTAGACTTTTAAACTTCCCTATTAAGCTTAGCTAAATGATAAGAGTCTTGTAATGGAAATACTCGTATTGCAAGAAAGGTCCAGAAGGGATTCAGACATATGAACAGACATGCAAAACTAAAGCCATCAATTTAGGATGAAGAAGTCAAATAATTCCAAACCTAGAAAGATTGTTGGGAAGATGCTAGCAACATTTATCAAGTGATTTGCCATGTTAGCCACTTATTCGCTGTATGTGAGATATGAATGAAGTGTGACAACCTTACTAAGAACTTGCACATAAAAAAGTTATCAACACTTAAAAACGGAGCCGAACTCTGAAAACTTCCTGGTGACTTTGTAAAGCTGCTCCCAGAATTTGGCATAAAACTGGCACGATCATCCAAAAAGATATAGAAAATGAAATATTTTTTAGTAAAGTGGCGAAAATTTTGGAAAAAGTTGCTAAAAGAGAACAAGAAATTAGAATAAAGTTAGATCCAAGGGATGCAATACCTAAATAAACACTTGTTTCTAGAGGCATTATTAGTATATCAAACTTGATAAACACTTGATTGGTGTATTCATATGCATCAAAATAGACCAAATTAAATCCAGAATACATACATCCATTATAGTAATGAATGAGTCTGTAAGCAACAGAGGTCCAACTGAGGCAGCATCAGCTGTTAAAGTTAACCTGGAGGCCAGGTCTTCTCTTGAGAGCGTTTCAACCTGATTTACCACAGTTTAGAGTAAGAAATTAGAACAGCTTGCACTGCTATCCAGGTTCTATAAAAATTCTTTTGTTCATTTTGGATAAGGACAGCCATAATGAGCAGATGGTAAAGGCTTTCACAGGCTCTACCTGAGAAACAACGAAGTCCACCGAATCAGCAATAAATGGCTCATGGGGGCCATCACGAATTCCAGTCAAGACATATCTTTTCAGCAAAAAAGAAGGGGTCCAACTAACTCTGCATAAGACAGTACCATAATCAGGCAAGTTGTTCGGTAGAAACAAAAGAAAACTGGAAGCGAATTCAAGAACTCTGAGCCAAAAACTATATAAGTCTAGTACACAACTTGTAACCAAAAAAAGAGAATGCAAAATCCCAAGGAGCATTATATCACATCCAACCAACAGTTTCAACCCGCACACACCTGTACATTTATTTAAAAAGTGAAGTCACTGCAGAACCTTTTGGTAAATAATTTAATTTTAACATCGAACAAAAATAGCCATGAGGAAGGGTGGATAAATAGTTCCAACAAACATGATCCCTTAAGTTGATCCTCTTTCTAATTGGAATGCAAACCAGTCGATGGAAGGAAGAAGTTTAGGCTAAATATCATGTGGGATTTCATAATTGGTGAGCCTGAGTGCACCTTATTGTTATCAGCAGCACATTTATAAGGTAAGACATGAATCTAATTGGTGTCAAATTATATAATTAACGAATCTAGAGAAGATGCTATCATGAAAAGTTCTTCTATTCACTCTTCCTCAGATAGAAAAGTCATTCTTAATTCCACCAACCATAACATCATTTGTTTTTTTGAAGTTCCTTATAACTATTTCAACAACAACAACCAGAAAAAGAAAAAAAAAGAAAAAAGAAAAATGAGAGAGAGAAATGAACTCTAAAAAGCCAATCAAGAAACATCAAGCAGTAGCAAAGACCATTACAACCTTTCCAGGTCAATGCAAGGTCTAAGAACTTATAAAGAAGCAAACTGTGCAATACAATGCAGAACTAGCTTAACCACCAACCTGTTGTGAGACAACTTAACAGAATTACCATCTAATCTATTTTTGGATTTTTCACAAAAAATAACAGCATGTTTGTAGTTTTATCAATGCTCCAAGTAATGGGACCCCACCAAAGTACTAAATATCTGATTATCTCCATTTATACTGATTAGTGCTTAAGTACAAATATGACAAACATACATGGGAGCCCAGGGCATTGCTGCAGAGAAACTGCGCGTGTCCAAAAATGTGTTTGATAGTATCAATGATCGAACTCGTCTTGGACGATGCTGAGCAAAAAGTTGAGCCAAGAAGCCCCCAAGGGATGTACCATAAATATGTATCTGTTAGAAAGAGATTGATCAGATCACTGAAAAAAGTACTAAGTTATAATTAACTAGTGCCACCACAAATATGAGAAGATGTGTTAACATGGATTAGACAATCTCACACTTTGTTCAAGTTATATAATAAGCATCTATATTCACTGTTACAAAGCACATTCTTCAAGTAACTGATCTAAATTGTCATGGACAGCATGTTTCATCTTTCCCCACAATAATCTCTGATCACATTTCATCCATTTGGATATGCATTCCATTTACAGAAAATCAGCTATTATTCAATGATCTAATCTAAAAATAAAAATAAAAAAATATAACGGTGCCAGAACAGTGCTTTTCTTTGAGGATCAGTTATTTACATCAATGTACTGTCTCTACAAGCAATTTATTGATCTTGATGTATAATTCGGTATAAATTATTGCAGTGTAAGAAATTTACTAAAACAACAATGTTATCTGTATCTTATATGGCGGCCTAGACACCGAGAAAATCTTTAATGTAGACCTGGAATGATATCCTACCCAACTACCCACAAGCTAGAAATCAGAGAACTACTTAATAGTTCATCTGTGAGAGGAGGGCATGGGGCAAAATGCAATCAGAATGTTATATTTTCCATCTTGCAAATAAGCTGTAGCCTGATAGTCTCAACATCACTGGAAAGTGTTGATTCGTGAAGCGTCGGACCTTAACCGAACAAATGCTAACAGTATAACTAGAAGGTGCATCTTTCTTGAACTCAAATATCATAAAGTATAATTAGTACAGATAAAGTGTCATTAATCACATACTGAAAGCTATATGTAGCACTTGGGTGGCTCCTAAAGAAATTTACAATTTAGAATGTAAAAGCTATTTGTGCTTTAAGAAAATTAGCAATTCCTTTAGTGCAACCAAATAGAGATACTGACCAATTAGAATGATAATGGCATGAGTAAAGTACACTGTCAGAAAATGGAGTGCTTACATGATGAACATCAATAGCATCCAAGAATTTCTCAAATGCTTGGATCCACTCATGATGATTCCATACACGTGGAATATCAACAGAAATCACCCGATAACCCTGCAAATTTTATAAATTTATTAATATAATGTATGAATTCATTAAGTAGAACTTGAGAAGAGTTACCAGGTACAACTGTAAAGGCAACACAATAAAAGTTAGGGCTTAAATGTCCCGTTGAACAACTGATTATCCACTTAAAGGAAACAAAAGGAAATCAGCAGCTAGACAAGAAAATTTTCAAGTATATGAGATCAAACATATTCAACAGACACCAAAACATAAAGTCTGAAGTCTAGCTGAAAGAAGTAACTCATCCACATGCAGAAGGAAAAAAATGGAAATTAGTAACCCAAAAAACTGAATTTCGTACATATGGTAGGAGAGGTCAAACGTATCCTCATAGATTCCCATACGTAAGATGAACTACGTATAGGAGCTCCCTTCTTCCACGAATAAGAAGTTATATATCAGTACAGGGACAGTTAACTGGTATATTCAACGTCCCAACTGTGATAATCTGATAGTGGTTAATCTCAGCTGAGACAATCAAGGCCCAACAGTTTTACCTATATGTGAGCTTGTTTCTTCTTACTCTTCTTACTGATTTGGGAAGCACAATCCTGGGAATAAAAATATTTCTCATATAATATATGCACAGAATCAAAATTTTCACCCCAAAACATCGCCACTACATGAAAGTTAATCATTCCAGGAAAAAGAAAACAACTAACAGCCAAAATGTAAGTCCTATGGACCATGAAAACTTCAAACTAAAATCTATGTGCGTATCAAGGAAAAGAAAATCAAGATCAAAGTATTTCATGCTTTTCCAAGACTTTGTGATAGATACAATGAAGAAAACATAAAAAGCCAACCAACTACCTTCATGGACAACGACATGATCTGCTTGTAGCAGACATCAGCTGTCCCTGCTGTTCCGGGAAGACAAATAAGTGGAGGTACTGCTTTTGGGCCAAAATCATAGTATCGCCACTGTTTTGTGCCAATCTGCATACAAATTACTTCAATATAAACTCCATTCATTTAAGTAATAAGAAACAGACAGACAACTACTTATCAGCACCCCTACAGTTGATTAAGCACAAAGCTTCATAGTTGAAAAAAGAAAGGGGTACATACACAAGAAGCTCCGCTTGCAAAACCCACAATTGAGAAAAATAATAACACACACATCAAAATTCACAAACTTTACAAAACCCATGTCTTATAGTGCTGACAATTTCAAAACTACGCACAAAATAAGCAACTATTTTATAATTGATTTTAAAAAAAGTGACACTAAACCCAGAACAATTAAAAAACCAGCTGTAAAATGAACCAAATGAATCAAACTCAAGCACACAATCATAAGAAAAGGGAAAAAAAAATCAAAAGGGTAATGAGAAGTAGAGGTAAACAGAACGTACTGGGATCTTGTGAAGAGGGACCTGGGACTTGAAGTAGATGTAATCTCCGGGCGCCGAGTAGACGCCTTTCATTGCTAGTTTCTGTGCTCAAACCCTCCCATATCACATACCCATTATTCGATTTGATCTTATGGATTGATCTCTGTCTATTTTTCTATAATTATTCCTTTTATTATTATTTTTTCCGTGGTATTTGGTGTGGTTGTTTGTCCTGGGTTGTTCTTTCGAATTTTCTTCGAAATTTAATTTTGGGATTGACCAGTAGGAGATGAGATGGAGAGCCACGTGGATGGGCCCCTTTATGACAGTCAATGGTTGATCATCTTCAAACTGCTCGTCAAGGTCATTTAAGAGCATTAGGCATGATTGGTGGTTGTGGTTGGTTTTTTCTTTTTTGGTTCTTGGTTTTTAAATGAATTCTTGTTGTTTTCTTAATCTCATTTATTTTAAATTTTATTTTGCTTGTGTCCTATTTTTTAATTTTATTTTATACAAGAGATATTGAAGGAGGGATAAATTGAATCTAAAATCTCGAGTTCATAGGTAAAGAATAATCACTTGGTAACAAGCTCCTGATTCTCTTGTTTGTATTTTTTTCTTACGGAAAAAAACAATTCATTTAAGAAAAGCAGAAAATATAAGATGAAAAACACATTTAAAAAAATTTATTGCAAACAATAGATCAACATACTAACAATAAAACACAACCAATGAGGACAATACATTCCCGTCCTAACTTTGGCGAAAAACAAATCTATAATCTGTAAATTAATTCATGAAGATTGTCAACCAAAACTAGGGATCAATTTAGTTTAAAGCTTTTTTAAAAAAAAAAAAAAAATTCTATTTTATATAGAATAATAAAACTTTCCAGTTCAAAGCAGTTACAATTCCTTCCTTACACACATGGAATGTCTGCCTAGTCGCTTTTTCTGTATTTTAAGAAGAAAAAAAAAAAAAACTCATCTTTTGCTTAAAGAAAATTAAATCTAAACAACATTTTCCTATATTTATTTTATTTTATTATTATTATTATTATTTTTTGGGTTTAGGAGGAACAGATAGAAGGGAATATAAAATTTTATTAATTGAGTCTTAAAATGTAAATTTGTAGAATGGGGTTTTAAAAATCATGTTTACCGATAGAAAGGAAAAACCCGCTAAAAACCCAGCGATTTTCATACGAGCCGAACTCGGCGACCTCTTGCAATCGAACCGTTGCCAGCAGCGCCCTCTTGCAAATCAAACCGTTGAGGCTAGAAACCGCTCTCTTGAATCTGATCGACGATCACAGTGGTCAAGCCTTGTTGTCTTGCAAATTGCAGCCCTCCAATATTTGAAACCACTGGCAATGCTTAAACATCTCAAATTCCCCCAATTTTTGTACAGTCAATCCAAAAGGTTAGAAACCCTAAACCTACTTACCCTATTGATTAGATATTGCCATTTTCAATCGAAGCTGGGTTTTAATTCTTCGAGCCCATCATTGTGTTTGGCACCCCAAAAAATTGTAGAAAACAGTGTTGCGATTTTCTGGGATTTGGATACCAAAACCACCCAAATCAGTGTCGCCCTACGAAGCCGCCGTCAAGCTCAAGACGGCGGCTTCGTCTTTCGGGCTTGTTCGCCATATGATAGCATATGCGAACAGGCATGCGCTTAATTATGTTCCACAGGTTGTCAGAGAAAGGAAAGAGAGGAACAGGGTTGTGATTAGGGATGGTGAATTGAACGTCTGTAGGGTTTGCGGGAGGAGATTTTATACTAATGAGAAGCTTTTGAATCATTTCAAGATTCATGAGAGGGAGCATGCGAAGAGGTTGAACCAGATTGAGTCTGCTAGAGGGAGCAGGAGGGTGAAGCTGGTGGGGGAAGTATTCAATGAAGATGGAGAAGTATAGAATGGTGCAAGGGATATCTTGACACCCAAGGCGGGGCGGGGTTTGGCGGACGAGGTGAAGAGGGCAGGGTTTTGGGTTCGGAGCATGGTGGAAACCCTCAGAGGGGGGATGCTTTTTTTTTTTTTTTTTTTTTTTTTTTTTTTTTTTTTTTTTTTTTTTTTTTTTTTTTTTTTTTTTTTTTTTTTTTTTTTTTTTTTTTTTTTTTTTTTTTTTTTTTTTTTTTTTTTTTTTTTTTTTTTTTTTTTTTTTTTTTTTTTTTTTTTTTTTTTTTTTTTTTTTTTTTTTTTTTTTTTTTTTTTTTTTTTTTTTTTTTTTTTTTTTTTTTTTTTTTTTTTTTTTTTTTTTTTTTTTTTTTTTTTTTTTTTTTTTTTTTTTTTTTTTTTTTTTTTTTTTTTTTTTTTTTTTTTTTTTTTTTTTTTTTTTTTTTTTTTTTTTTTTTTTTTTTTTTTTTTTTTTTTTTTTTTTTTTTTTTTTTTTTTTTTTTTTTTTTTTTTTTTTTTGGGGCATCTTTCTGAACCAAATATCATAAAGTATAATTAAGTAAGATTTAAAGTGTCATTAATCAATACGTGAAAGCTATATGAGCACTTGGGTGGCTCCTAAAGAAATTTACAATTTAGAATGAAGCTATGTTGGGCGTTAAGAAAATTAGCAATTCCTTTAGTGCAAACAAATAGAGATACTGACCAATTAGAATGATATTGGCATGAGTAAAGTACACTGTCAGAAAATGGAGTGCTTACATGATGAACATCAATAGCATCCACGAATTTCTCAAATCTTGGATACATCATGATTGATTCCATACACGTGGATATCAACAGAAATCACCCGATAACCCTGCAAATTTTATAAATGTATTATATAATGTATGATTCATTAAGTAGAACTTGAGAAGAGTTACCAGGTACAACTGTAAAGCAAACAATAAAAGTTAGGGCTTAAATGTCCCGTGAAAAAACTGACTTACCACTTAAAGGAAACAAAAGGAAATCAGCGCTAGACAAGAAAATTTTCAAGTATATGAGATCAAACATATTCAACAGACACCAAAACATAAAGTCTGATCGAGCGAAAGAAGTAACTCATCCACATAGAAGGAAAAACTGGAAATTATAACCAAAAACTGAATTGTACATATGGTAGGGAGAGGTCAAACGTATTCCTCATAGATTCCCATACGTAAGATGAACTACGTATAGGAGCTCCCTTCTTCCCACGATAAGAAGTTATATATCAGTACAGGGACAGTTAACTGGTATATTCAACGTTCAACGTGGATAATCTGATAGTGGTTAATCTCAGCTGAGACAATCAAGGCCCAACAGTTTTGAGCTTGTTTCTTCTTACTCTTCTTACTGATTTGGGGAACACAATCCTGGGAATAAAAATATTTCTCATATAATATATGCACAGAATCAAAATTTTCACCCCAAAACATCGCCACTACATGAAAGTTAATCATTCCAGGAAAAAAGAAAACAACTAAACAGCCAAAATGTAAGTCCTATGGACCATGAAAACTTCAAACTAAAATCTAGGTGCGTATCAAGGAAAAGAAAATCAAGATCAAAGTATTTCATGCTTTTCCCAAGACTTTTGTGATAGATACAATGAAGAAAACATAAAGCCAACCAACTACCTTCATGGACAACGACATGATCTGCTTGTAGCAGACATCAGCTGTCCCTGCTGTTCCGGGAAGACAAATAAGTGGAGGTACTGGCTTTTGGGCCAAAATCATAGTATCGCCACTGTTTTGTGCCAATCTGCATACAAAATTACTTCAATATAAACTCCATTCATTTAAGTAATAAGAAACAGACAGACAACTACTATCAGCACCCCTACAGTTGATTAAGCACAAAGCTTCATAGTTGAAAAAAGAAGGGGGTACATACACAAGAAGCTCCGCTTGCAAAAACCCACAATTGAGAAAAATAATAACACACACATCAAAATTCACAAACTTTACAAAACCCATGTCTTATAGTGCTGACAATTTCAAACACGCACAAAAAAGCAACTATTTTATATTGATTTTAAAAAAGTGACACTAAACCCAGAACAATTAAAAACCCAGCTGTAAAATGAACCAAATGAATCAAACTCAAGCACACAATCATAAGAAAAGGGAAAAAAAATCAAAAGGGTAATGAGAAGTAGAGGTAAAACAGAACGTACTGGGATCTTGTGAAGAGGGACCTGGGACTTGAAGTAGATGTAATCTCCGGGCGCCGAGTAGACGCCTTTCATTGCTAGTTTCTGTGCTCAAACCCTCCCATATCACATACCCATTATTCGATTTGATCTTATGGATTGATCTCTGTCTATTTTTCTATAATTATTCCTTTTATTATTATTTTTCTGTGTATTTGGTGTGGTTGTTTGTCCTGGTTGTTCTTTCGAATTTCTTCGAAATTTAATTTTGGGATTGACCAGTAGGAGATGAGATGGAGAGCCACGTGGATGGGCCCCTTTATGACAGTCAATGGTTGATCATCTTCAACTGCTCGTCAAGGTCATTTAAGAGCATTAGGCATGATTGGGTGGTTGTGGTTGGTTTTTTCTTTTTTTTGGGTTCTTGGTTTTTAAATGAATTCTTGTTGTTTTCTTAATCTCATTTATTTTTAAATTTTATTTTGCTTGTGTCCTATTTTTTTAATTTTATTTATACAAGAGATATTGAAGGAGGGATAAATTGAATCTAAAATCTCGAGTTCATAGGTAAAGAATAATCACTGGTAACAAGCTCCTGATTCTCTTGTTTTGTATTTTTTTCTTACGGAAAAAAAACAATCATTTAAGAAAAGCAGAAAATATAAGATGAAAACACATTTAAAAAAATTTATTGCAAACAATAGATCAACATACCTAACAATAAAACACAACCAATGAGGACAATACATTCCCGTCCTAACTTTGGCGAAAAACAAATCTATAATCTGTAAATTAATTCATGAAGATTGTCAACCAAAACTAGGGATCAATTTAGTTAAAGCTTTTTAAATAAAAAAAAAAATAAATTTCTTGATATAGAATAATAAAACTTTCCAGTTCAAGCAGTACAATTCCTTCCTTTACACACATGGAATGTCTGCCTAGTCGCTTTTCTGTATTTAGAAGAGAAAAAAAAAACTCATCTTTGCTTAAAGAAAAATTAATTCTAAACAACATTTTCTATTTTATTTTATTTTATTATATTATTATTATTATTATTTTTTGGGTTTAGAGAGGAACAGATAGAAGGGAATATAAATTTTATTATATTTGAGTCTTAAAATGTAAATTTTGTAGAATGGGGTTTTAAAAAATCATGTTTACCGATAGAAAGGAAAAACCCGCTAAAAACCCAGCGATTTTCATACGAGCCGAACTCGGCGACCTCTTGCCAATCGAACCGTTGCCAGCAGCGCCCTCTTGCAATCAAACCGTTGAGGCTAGAAACCGCCTCTCTTGAATCTGACTCGACGATCACAGTGGTCAAGCCTTGTTGTCTTGCAAATTTGCAGCCCTCCATATTTGAAACCACTGGCAATGCTTAAACATCTCAAATTTCCCCCAATTTTCTGTACAGTTCAATCCAAAAGGTTAGAAACCCTAAACCTACTTACCCTATTGATTAGATATTGCCATTTTCAATCGAAGCTGGGTTTTAATTCTTCGAGCCCATCATTGTGTTTGGCACCCCAAAAATTGTAGAAAACAGTGTTGCGATTTTCTGGGATTTGGGATACCAAACCACCCAAATCAGTGTCGCCCTACGAAGCCGCCGTCAAGCTCAAGACGGCGGCTTCGTCTTTCGGGCTTGTTCGCCATATGATAGCATATGCGAACAGGCATGCGCTTAATTATGTTCCACAGGTTGTCAGAGAAAGGAAAGAGAGGAACAGGGTTGTGATTAGGGATGGTGAATTGAACGTCTGTAGGGTTTGCGGGAGGAGATTTTATACTAATGAGAAGCTTTTGAATCATTTCAAGATTCATGAGAGGGAGCATGCGAAGAGGTTGAACCAGATTGAGTCTGCTAGAGGGAGCAGGAGGGTGAAGCTGGTGGGGAAGTATTCAATGAAGATGGAGAAGTATAAGAATGGTGCAAGGGATATCTTGACACCCAAGGCGGGGCGGGGTTTGGCGGACGAGGTGAAGAGGGCAGGGTTTTGGGTTCGGAGCATGGTGGATAACCCTCAGAGGGTGGATGCTGCATTGAGGAATCACATTGTGGATATGATGGATCACAAGAGAGCTGAGTGTTTGATGCTTGTGTCGGATGATTCGGATTTTGTGGATGTTGTGATGGAGGCCAAGCTGAGATGTCTCAAGACGGTGGTTGTGGGGGATTTTGGTGACGGGGCTCTGAAGAGGGCTGCGGATTCGGGGTTTTTCTTGGAATGAAATCTAATCGGGAAGGCGAAGAAGGAGGCGGTGTCAGTTGTGGGGAAATGGAAAGACCGTGATGTGTTGAAGAGATTGGAGTGGACATACAAGCCAGATGAGGTGCAAAGTGTGAATGGCTGGGATGATGAGGTTGGTGGTGAAAGCGAGGATGAGGAAATTGAAGGTATTGTGATGGAGTGAATGACAATTTAAGGAAGGATGTTAGTGGCAGATGGTGGGAGCTTGACTCTGATGCTGATTCCACTAAATGTTGATCTTTTGGTGATTGAGTGAAAAGTGTTTAAAAAGGGAGGAGCATTTGATGAGAGAGAGAGAGAGAGAGAGAGAGAGAGAGAGAAGCCCTGTATCCTGTATTCTGCTGATTGTTTTGTATATTTCCCCCCCTTGCTGGGGCAGTAGCTTGTTTCGATAATATCCTGTCCCCTCTTGGAAAATTAAATGATATCGACATAGAGATTAGAATTCCATTTGGGTTCAACTTTAAGTTGGTAATGGAGAAAAAGAATAGAGATTGGAGAGTAGAATGCCATTTGGGTTTGGGTTCAATACTTCTGAAACTTTTCAGTTTAAATTGTTTAATGTCAGATTAGTAGCCAACGAGATATACTCAAAACCCATGTTGATCTTCAGGACCTGTTTCTCTCAAGCCAAAGTGATAGCAGTAGCAAGCCAAAAGAGAAAATGAAAAAGACGTTATGTTCCCTCCTCACCAGGGTGAGAAAATGGAAAGGAAGTTATGTTCTTCAAAGCTAACTTATGATCAGCAACTTCTAACAAGCCCTAGCACACCAACCTAAAACCCTGAACAACAGGGCGAAAACGTAAATGCACTTCTTTTTATGGTCTGAAAAAACGGAAAGCACTTGAACGCTGCAATTTTCACTCATAATAAGGTATCAGGTACATACATGAGTGTCACTTGTAAGCATATAAAATTGAAAGACAATCCAGACAAATTTCAAACTTGAGGGAGTCATCTGCCAATACTATTGTTTGTACAGAATGTAAGAGCTAAGAAAGGGGAAAACTAGTGTGCTATCCGTCCAAGAAAAAGTGAGTATCATAGATGGAACATACTTGAGCAATGTGCTCAGCAATTTATGAAAAAAGAATAATATATGTCCAAATGTTTTCAAGTTTAAAAAGATAGCAAAAACATTTCAAGATCCGGGTACTTGACCAAGGATCCATGACCTGCAAAACCCTCCCCCTCTCCCTCTCCCACTCCCAAGCCAACTTACACAACCGACAAACACCGCATTCTTTCATGATTTTGAGGAAATTTTACCTTTTGTTTCGAACTAGGACCTCCTCCTATATGTTATTCGGTGCCTAGATAGGCTTTGAATTGTCCATCCAATTATCATTCATAAACAGCTTTCAGTGAGCGTCAATTACTTTCTAATAAATCTAACGGAATTCTACCCATCTAGAAATACACAAGGAGGCTGCACAATAGATCAATATTCCTACATAACTGTCAAGGAATAGAAAGAAATCCAAGGAATATATCCCAATCCTCAAAGCCATCCACCCAGCATGCAACTTCAAATTAATAAACTTGGTTAAGGAAATGGCGACCACAAGCATTTGTGCAATTGGTTGTCACACCTTTCCTCCAAATAGATTGTCCCTGGTTCAAATCCCTCCTTCCCAAATATTGTAGATGACCAAAAAACTTGGTTTGACAAAAAACACAGGGGAAACAAGAAATCTGTAGATTGAGAATTCCAACCAAATATTTGTTAAGACGCCGTCCTCTGGTTGAAAATGCATCAGAGCGTTGCCTAACCTCTGAAACAATACTTTCTCAACTTCCCAAGACAATTCTTTTGCAATGTACTTCTAATAAATTTTAATGTATGTTTTTGTTTTTGTTGAGCAGTAAACTCCTCTACTTTATCACTACTCATTAGTTCCTGTAACAAAGTAGCAGGATTGATGGGTTTAAATTTAAAAACTGGCACGACAGAGAATATAACCTACATAACTGTAAAGGAAGAGAAAGAAATCCAAGGACACAACGAAATCCTTTCTACAAGAGTGAAGAACAAGCAAACTGCATATAAATTGCTAAGCAGGCACAAGAACAAAACAGCAATGAAGTAGCTGAGTATGAGCTGCGAGGCTGTGCAAGAGAGAACCTCATGACCATTTTTCTATACACTAGCAATGACAATACACATCAATGACCCCTATGCCAAAGGACACAATGCCACAATTGCATGAGCTCTAGTATAGCAGGAGAGTCAAATGCATTATCATCCATACCAGTGTGAAAGTAAATCCAACAACATCAATGTGAAACTATACCACATCCAATTACAGTAGTTCCATTTAGTAAGCAGGCACAAAATAATATCACTCAACATTAGGAGCAAGAATACAAGAGAAACACTTGGTATCAAATATTTCCAAATCAGGGCCAGAAACCATTCTGAATAAAAAAAACTGGAGGTGAAACTGAAATGTCAAACAACTAATAAATATAATTCAAAAGCCCAATGCATGAATGTTTTTATTTATTGAAATCATTAAAAGACAAAAATAAAGTCCACCAATCAGCAAATTGCTTTGATCTATGAGTCAAGGGCTGTACAGCGAAAACTAAAAATGAACAACCTAAAGAAACAAATGAACCAACATGTGGAAAAACAATTGAGGTGCCTCCAGTTTTTTTTCTTGGTACAACTCAGGTATACCCTGCAATGGAAAGCCCTCAACTAACAAACGAAACCATCAACGAATAACATCCATCTTCTTATAACAGTATCACGAGCGATGGTGCCAAGATTGCAAAACGGGTGGAGACATGTAAATGAATGCTAAGAACAATTACAGTGACTTAAAAGCACAATATGAAGAAGAAAATTCACCAGGAACTTTTCTTTCCAGACCCG
This sequence comes from Prunus armeniaca, assembly GCA_903112645.1. NCBI lineage: Eukaryota > Viridiplantae > Streptophyta > Magnoliopsida > Rosales > Rosaceae > Prunus > Prunus armeniaca. The sequence goes on along the minus strand of CAEKDK010000005.1, from coordinate 7,176,809 downwards.
GGATAATAACTCAGGTACCACCGCACAAACTTCTTCAGCCCTGTCTCCAAATCAGTCCCTGGTTTGTACCTGAGCTCCTTGTGTGCTAAGCTTATATTGGCATGTGTAAACTTGACATCCCCATTTCGCGGCATTGGCAATACCTTCCTCTTAGCCTTGACCTTCAAAAGCTTCTCTAAAATGTTCACCAGCTCACTCACTGGCACCGGCGACGTGTTCCCCAAATTGAATATCCTCAATTGAGCCGGACCCTTCTTCTTCCCACCACTCCCTGTACTCTTCTTCGCTGTGTCCAATGCCGCCACGCAGCCCTTTACAACATCGTCAATGTAGGTAAAATCTCTGGCCACAGAACCACGATCAGGCGCTTCAAAGATGGTAATTGGCTTCCCTTTCAAAATATCCTTAGTGAAAAAGAAGTAAGCCATGTCAGGTCTTCCCCAAGGTCCATAAACTGTGAAAAACCGCAACCCAGTAATCGAAAGCCCATAAATATGGTTATAAGTATGTGCAATCTCCTCTCCAGCCTTCTTTGTAGCCGCATAGAGACTGGCTGGCTGGTCAGTTCGATCCTTCTCCGAAAAGGGTACCTTGGAATTGAGCCCATAAACCGAACTAGAAGAAGCCCAGACAATCGCCGGTTGTGGATTCACTGATTTACAGACTTCCAAAATGTTCACAAACCCAGCAATGTTGCTGTGAACATAAGACCCTGGATTCTGCATTGCGTATCGAACCCCGGCTTGTGCAGCAAGGTGCATTATGTGACTAAAAGCCACAACATCGAAGAGCTTCTTGAGCAACGAGGAGTCGTTGATATCCCCTTCAACGACAAATACTCCATTGCGTTCTAGAAGCTTCTGGCGGTCGCGCTTGAGCCGAGGCTCGTAGTAGTGGTTGAAGTTATCAAGACCCAAAACCCCGTCGCCTCGGCTCTTCAGAGCGATCGAAACGTGGGTCCCGACAAAGCCTGCAGCGCCGGTAACAAGGACGGTGAGTCCATGGCTCGATCGCCTCTGGGCCGAGCGGGTGACCCGTTTTTCCCAACTCGGGCCGCCCCAAGAGTCGTTTAGGGATCGGCGAGAAGGCAGAGAAGGCGAAGGCGACGAGAGGACGTAGTAGAAGAGAATAAAAACGAGAAAGAACGAGGACCAAAGAGTGAGCTTGGAGAGCGAGGTGTGAAACCTGAGGCGGTGAATGTAGGGCTGGGATTTTTCAAGCTTGAACTTTCCGGGAGTGGAGGGTATGTTATCAAGGTGTGAGTTCAGCTGTGACATTGCCCAATTCGCCAAAAAAACCCTAATTTCCTCTTTTTCTTTGCAGGGGGTGGGAAAATTAGGGTTAGGGTTTGTATTTTGGGGTGGAAATGGGGAATATGTAAAGGCTATGCAGGGGAGTTTGTTTTGGTGGTTTTCTGTTTTCCCGGGGTGTTTGGCCGGTGAGAAAATCAAGGGGTTTCGAAAAAGAAAAAGATTGGTTTTTATTTCCTCAGGGTAGAAGGAGGTGGAGGGAGGGGTTTAATTATACAGGTCGGTCGGTTCGGTGGTGGGAAAGTTGGGAACTCTGACGAGAGATTTTGCCAAATAAAGAAGAGACGAGGGAGAAGGATATGACGGGTATTTTGAAGATTGGTTTGGTGGGTTTTGAACTTTTGGACCTCCCTTTGACGTTTCTTACGTTCTAGTCATCATCATCTAGAAAAAATGTCTTTTTCTTTTTATTTTTTCTTTTATTGACCAGGTCCTACTAAAATTTTATTTTTATTTTTAATATTCGGAAAAATAGTAAATCATTAATGGTTGATTGATTTGTTTTGGAGATAAATCTTGGAAATTAAAAGATGGATCGAGAAATACAAATATATAGTAAGTATATATGACGTGTGAAATGTGATTTGGTTACCGTACTTGGATTCAAATCTCGTAATGTTCGGAATGTTTCGTATTTGGATGCCAACTGAAGCTGTTTTCTCGGTAGCCCATGAATTCATTTCAGCTATGTGTGTGGGTATATTCGATTTCATATATATTCGATTTCATATGCTTGATATGTTGTATTTGGCTATTTTGGAAAGCATGAGTTTGGCGCACAGCAAGAAAAATTCTTTGTATGACAAGCTGATGAGTTTGCCTTTTACAAAAATGATGAATCAACTTGTATTCGCGATGGAACTCTAGGTCTTTGGTTTCGTGGTAATTGTCTTTCACTTGATTAAGTTATGTTTTAGATATTTGTATAAATTCGATATTTGTTCGTGATTGGCCTCGTTATGATTATGTAATTTTGTTGCAGATGAGTTATATGTCATTGTAAATGTCTCAATATTCAAGTTTTCTTACACTAGCTTACTAAAGAGTTTGATACCCAAGGGCACACATTTAGATGGCTTGGTGACCTACTTTCCTTTAGCACAATCACCATCTTGGGAAAACACTAATAATTATTGTTGGCCATTATTTCCTAATTGATTCATCATTAATTACACAATTTAATATGGATAAATTATATGCTGTGAGCCAGCATGAGGTCCAACAGTAATATCACTGTCTAGTCTGTCCTTTATAGAGTAGGATTTTGAGCTGTTTAGGTTATGCAGCCGCGTTTCTTATTTGTGTAGTTTCACCTAACAAGCTTCTGTTCATAAAAACGAGTGAGTGAAGAGTTTTCACCTACAACTTGCTTGGACAGCTATAGAGCTCTAATTAAAGAAATAATTAGGTTGTTGTTTTACAAGTTCCCTGGAAAAAACAATATTTGTATTCACCGATTATACATAACTTTCCACTCATAACATGCACACATATGTCTATATACTTATATTTACAACATTCATATATGTAGAGAAAAAGATTAAATATATATATCTAGTCATCGGTGCACGCATTAAATTTTCCCCAAGTAGAAGGTGTAATTTTGGGAAATTTGGAATTTTTGTTAAACACGACTAAGACTTTTAGTCTCCTTTTCAAAATATAGACTTCTCGACCAATGCTTGAAACCCCCATGAAACGATAAATTTTTAGTGTGATGGTCACACTGCCACAGTTTGCATGTGAAAAATAAAATAAAAAATACAGGTGATAATTGAGAAATTAACAAGAGATGACATGGATGGTGAGATGGATTAATATTAATATACAATTAGTTCCTTTAGTAGCAAAGGGTGACGAGGGGTGGGGCAAACTTCAAAATAAGGCAATCTCTCTAGAACATTATTATTGAGATATCTTGTTTTCTAATTCAAGTTAGGTCGTCCTCTTTATTGTTTGAGCTGCTAATTCATGAATCACAAAGAAGTAGAACTCACCTAATTTACTTTACTGTAAACTCATCATGCCTGTCATGAAGATTCAAGTTGAAGAAATATTCAGGGATACACGTGTGTATATATATATATATGTATTAATTCTTGGTTTTATGTTAGCAATAATCAAAATATAAAAACAAATGAACAAAAAGGGTCACGACGCATGCACCAACAATGACTTGGTACCTTTGTGTTTTGCTTTTATAAAGTCACATTGACATCTTGTAGAAATAATGTGCCTGATAAATGTGTCGCATCATCGATCACTGATATGGTATGGTCGCATCACATGTATCCACGGCCAATCATCTATAGAATAGAATTTTTTCATTCTTTAGGCTTTTTTTTTTTTTTTTTTTTTTTTTTTTTTTTTTTTTGTCGAACCCTATTTCTATATGGCTCTTCTAGGTTGTTTTGGTTGTGGGGGTATGGTTGTTACTTTCTTTCCACGTTCACATCACACATCTTGTAATTTTGTTTGACCTTTTCATCGCGAGTCCTCCTATCGCTTAAACGTTTTGATCTTTTTTCTATGTGGTAAAGTGTACGTAGTTTAAGTGATTAAGAATAATTATTTTTCTTTACACTCGAAATCTTGTGTTGGAATATCCCCTTCTCCGATCGACTGTATATATATATTAAAAGTGCCATCAATGGCCGGATCCAAGTCTCCTTTATAGGATTAGATTGTAGAGGAGAAGTTCTACATGAGAAAATAGATAGAAAATGTGTATATAAATATTGTGGCAGTTTTTCTCATTCTCATAGGACCTTAAATCAATTGTTTCCTTAGAGCACTTTCAGGGGAAAGCTGTGGCCCTAGCAGGAGAAGGCCCAAGCCCCAAGCAGAGGTTCCAGTGCGCAAATGCAGCCCGAGTAGCTGTTGGGCTCCACAAGCCTAGCCAGGCCAGAAGGCAAGAATAGCCTAGGCTGTTACTTGGATTTGCTGACCCCAGCAACGAAAAAAATATCTAAAAAAAACTAAAAAATTTCAGAATTTTAAAAAAATAAATAATTAGTCATATTCTTCACTTCCTACACTAAAATTCTATACAAATTCATCTCCTCATATCTTATGTGAATAGTGGTTGCCCTTTGTAGGGGTCTCTTTGTTCCAACAGCCTGACGAATGGACTTGAGCTGCTGTAAGAAGAAAACAAACAGAACTCCCCCAGTGCCTGAGTTCGAAAAACCACGCTCCCAAAAGAGTTTTTGAAGAGTTTGATGAAACTTTAGAAAAACTCTCTTAGGTTCTTTTCACCAATAGCGAAAGAAACATAATAAATTGATAAATGACTTGGCTTGAGGAGCTTGTTGCATGGGAGCTTAAGAGAGAGAGAGAGAGAGAGAGAGAGAGAGAGAGAGAGAGAGAGAGAGAGAGAGAGAGAGAGAGGCGTGAGTTTCTTTACAGAGAACAGAGATTTAAACAGGGCAGAGAAAAATTAAGGAGGTCTCTATCTCAGGGGAAGAAGAAGACGACCAAAGAAGAAGATTGGGTGGCTTGAGTAAATTCCCAGTTACTTGACAAAGCTTGGTCAGGCTCTGGATGACGATCTTACTAGGCAGAGAAATCTCCCTTTTATAGGCACAAAGAACCCTAATTTTATCTAACCTCATTCTTTATTTTTCTTTGCTTATTCCCACTTGATTCTATTTGGTGAAATCTTCCTATCCAAGGTGCATGGGTAAGGAGCCCTTTGTGGTTCCAAAGGTTTTGTGTGGCTGGACCTTCCCATGAGGGTGAGGCGCCACCTGCTTTTCTTCTTGGTTTTCAAAATGGAGTTTATAGAGGAAAGGAAAATGGGTAGAGTCTTTTGTCCAATGGGTATTCATCCTTCATTCATGGATTTCCTTTGGTCCCTACCGTGGCTCTTCGTTGACCATCTTGGAATTCTGACGAGGGTGAAGCACGATGCCAGATTTTCCTACAAGTTGCTGGGCTGGGCTTGTGCGTACATTATGGGTTTATTAACACATTATTTCTAGTGCCTAATGAGTTTTCGTCAAGTTGCTGGAAACAGCCTATTTAATTTTGGGCATTTTATTGATGTTGGCTTCGTCTAAGTGCTATGGTAGACTACTAGATATCCTCCCAAGGCATTGGATAATTTTCCTCCTCTCTCTCATGCTAACCTATGTGTTTGGGCTCGAGGAACGAGCTTGAGTTTTAATGCTCCCAAGTGGCCTAAAACTTTCGCTCCTCGAACCCTCAATGGGCCCCGTGATTGCTTGTTTCCTTCCATACTACAACCTTCACAGCAAGCCCCAAGTAATTATGTAGCTTGGGCCCACTTAAGCTTGTAGCATGACTTGATGTTGGCATAGTGGTTCTTTAGATGACATCGCGTGTTTATTTAACATGCTTGTACTTCGTACCGCAATAAGCTATGATCGGGCCCAGTGGCATCAGATAGGTTGGTGAGTGTGAATTTATAAAGCTGGTGCATTTTTTATTCTTTTGCGCATGTTTACTTGGTGTGATGCATGGCCCCCGGCTTATGTGGGTGCATCCCACAACTCATGTCCCAATTGGGTTTCTTTCTCGATCAATTTATTCTTGTTGGGCTAAGAATAAACTTGGGCCTAGTCCTTGGATTTTTGGGCCTCAACACCCTTAAGTTGTCATGGTAATGGGTGGAAACACCACAAGTTTTTTGCAAGGGTTGCCACTATTCAGATAAATAGTAACAGCCCTTACCTTGCCTTTGTCTTTTGCCATGACAAATGAGTAGAAGTGCTCTTATAGTGCGTGACATGATTCTAGATTCAGCCTTAACCAAATCCAATGCATGTTTGTTGACCCAAAACAACAATCAAGCATGTTTTGCTCAATTTAGAAAATCAATTACCAAAATTTGCAAAGGAATCAAATTCCAAAATTTGAAAATGAATTCTTCCATTTTCATTACTTATAATAAATATGTGAACGAGTTATATTATATGTTCATACTCCAATATAACATGATAATTACTCAAGAAGAATTGTTGAGATAAAGTAAAGCGTTTATTTATTTTACTTTAGGCCTTCTCCAACCCATGAGGGCTAAACCTAAATTTTCTCCCCTCCAAAAAGTAACTATTTGGGTTTTGCCCGGATTCAAATCGTTTTTTCTCTCAACCCTCCGAACTCAAATTTTAAGTCTGCAACTTTATTAAATTGTTTAAGAATAGTTTAAGTCTAACTTTTTTTTTTTTTGGTGTGGAAAACTTTTCTTCATTAATCTTTTTAAATAACGTCATAATTTAATTTTTTGAACAATTTGACCTAAAAAAAAAATTGAAATTTCATAAATTTAATTTTATTCCAAAAGTATGAGAATGAAGAAGATGATGTGCTTGAAATGATATCAAAAGTATGAGAATGGAAGAGATTGATGAAATTGATAAAGGAAAAATAAATTGAGAAATAGAAAAAATATTTTTGGTAGATTAATTGAGAAATGGGTGAGTATTTATACAGTTTGGAGTGATATTTGGGATTGGATCTGATTTGGATTAATTTAAAATATTATTTTGACGGTTGGATTTAAATTTCAGCTGTTGGATCTTTTTTTTTACCGTTAAAATAGCACAAATTTAATCCCCATCGTTGATTTAAGTTATATGTACATACAAAAAAAAAAAGAAGCAACATTTGAAACCGTTGGATTTCAATGGCAACTCCATGGGATAGCGACAAGTGGCGCAAAGAGAAGACAAAAAGCAAGTTGCAAATTTGGAGGTGGGCCTCACGTTATAATTTTTGCATATGAGGCTGTTTGAGATGTGCAGTGGGCTCCATTGAATAGTATTGGGTCTAGGCAATACTTGGACCCATATTTGGATTTTCTCAAATTTTAGATCCTTCATTTTTTTGGGTTGAGAAAGATTTTGAGCAATATTTTGAGTTTAGGTCATTGGGTTGGAAATGACCTAATAAGTAGCGAAGAAAACACTATAATGACTCTCAAAAAGCCCGTTAGCAGACCAAGTCATGACTCATCCGAGGCCCATTTGATTTAAATTTGTCATAGTGTAAACAAATAAAAACCAATGCCATTCAATTTCTAAACTTTACAAAAGGGATTAATCAATTATTGATTGCTTTTGATGATTTGGGTGCGTGCGAAGTCAGTGGGGAGGCCGACTGCTCAACCTCATTCGTCGTCGTTTCGATGATTCGGCGCCTTCAACAATGACTTTTTGTTGGTATTACTTTTCTCATCAAAGCGAACACGGAATCTTCAGAATATACGAGCCCTCCTGTCGTATGCGACCGCCCCCACTAACTCCTGTAGATAAAACCAATGCATGGTAATTTTTTTTTTCCCAGTATTTTTCTTCTTTGCCTCTTGAATCAGCGTGTCAATAATTAATTATAAAGATTAATTGGCACCTAAAAAATGCTGCCTTTTTTTTAAAAACAATTTTTTTCCCCTTAAGCACGGACATGTGGTGTCTCCCAATAGTCACTGATCACAAGATTTAAATGGTGTCCTATATAATAATAGAAATGATCATATCAATAATCAAATGACTAATAATTTTCAATGTAACTCGCGTCACAATAATTTAATACAACGTTGCAACTAAGTTAGTGTTATACAACTGGGCCGACTCTGAAAATTTGAGGGCTCCATACGAAACTTAAAATTTTACTAAACACGCAATTATGTAAATATCTTGACAGGCTTTAGTGTATTATTAAGAAAGAAAAAAGAAAAAGGGCAAAAAGAGTAAGTTACGTCACTATGCAGTATGCGCAAGTGCATGTGTGATCAGTATGCACAACAAGAGGCGACTTTGCCTACTAGACTAGTTTATAATTGTCACGTACTGATTCTCTCAAATATTTGGAATCTTTCTCATGCCATCATCCTTATCCTTACCTTAGCAAGCAGCTACTTCTCTATATTATATTAATACTCAAACAAGCCAACCAACAAATCTCAGCTCTAACTTTCACACTCACTCTCAAACAGAGCCTTCAGGTGGAGAAAGCTCCCATGGACACCAGAAGGTTTCTGCGTTTCTTCTTTCTCACCCTCTGCATAGCCGTAGCCCTCCTCTTCACCTGGGCCCACCTCCCTTACGGGCCCCCCTACGCCGCCGACCTCCTCGACTGCTCCACCAACTCAGCCTGGTGCTCCTCCAAAAACCGCCTCCAGTCCAAACCCCCCAGCCCCACACGCCGCCTCCGCGACCACGCCTCCGACACCCCCCACCACCCTCTCGACCCCCTCACTCTCCCAGAGATCACCGCCGTCCGCTCCATCCTCTCCTCCCATGCGCTCTTCGCCTCCTCCTCCTCCCACGCGCTCCATTCCGTCGACCTCCAAGAGCCCGACAAGTCCCTCGTCCTCCGCTGGCACCACGGTGACCCCCTCTTTCCTAGAAAGGCCACCGTCGTCGCGCGTGTGGATGACATGTCGCACGTTCTCACCGTTGACTTGACTACCCGCGAGGTGACCGTGGAGGACACCGCCTCCGACACCGGTTACCCGACGATGACCCTGGAGGAGATGACCGCGGCCACGTGGGTTCCGCTTATGAACGCGGATTTCAACCGCACGATCGTCCAGCGCGGGGTTGATCTGACGGATCTGGCTTGCCTGCCGCTTTCCACGGGGTGGTACGGCAAGGTGGAGGAGAAAAGGAGGTTGATTAAGGTGCAGTGCTACTCCACCAAGGATACTGTGAACTTCTACATGAGGCCAATCGAAGGGTTGACTGTGCTGGTTGACTTGGACACCAAACAAGTGTTGGAGATTTCGGATAAGGGCGGGAGCATCCCCATACCAAAGGCCGCCAACACAGACTATAGGTACTCGGCCCACAAGCCCAATGAAGTTCTCAAGCTGCTGAAGCCCATATCCATAGAGCAGCCCAATGGGCGGAGTTTTACTGTGGAGGATGATCACTTGGTCAAATGGGCAAATTGGGAATTTCACTTGAAACCCGATGCCCGGGCGGGTGTGATCGTGTCCCGGGCCAAAGTCCGTGACCCGAATACGGGGGAATTTAGGGATGTGATGTACAAAGGGTTTACGTCGGAGTTGTTCGTGCCTTACATGGACCCCACTGATGCATGGTACTTCAAGACTTATATGGATGCAGGCGAATATGGGTTCGGATTGCAGGCCATGCCTCTTGAGCCGCTTAATGATTGCCCACGCAATGCCTATTATATGGATGGTGTGTTTGCAGCAGCTGATGGAACACCGTACGTCCGATCGAACATGGTTTGTGTGTTCGAGAGCTATGCGGGTGATATCGCGTGGCGGCACACAGAATGTCCGATAACGGGTATGCAGGTAAGAAACTCAAGTCCAAAAACTTTCAAAAGAGTAATGCTACACGTATCATATTTATTTATTAATTTTTTTAGTAGAAATTAGACTCGTCATGACATCATGCAATTGAACTTTATTTTAGTTTTGTTGAAAATACGGTCTATAAAGTGGGCCCTACTTATGTGAGTGTTTGGCAGATTAGAGAAGTAAGGCCGAAGGTGACTTTAGTGGTCAGAATGGCAGCATCAGTGGCTAACTATGACTATATCATCGACTGGGAGTTTCAAACAGATGGACTAATCAGAGCCAAGGTTAGTGGCTTGGTGATATTTTTTTATAAAAATAAGTGATAGTCTAAATTACACTAATAGTCAGAAATATCATGAATATATGAATATATAATAGGCTTGGTCAATTTTCTTTTGGTTCTTAAATTGCTTGCATCATTTCTTCTTTTAATCTTGATGCCATAAATTATTGTTAATACTATCGATTAGTGGTTATACCGTTGCTAATGTGTCGTGAATATCAACGACTAAAAGTCACCCAAGCAGCAGGTATAGCTTTTCTCTAACATTTTTCAATATATATATATATATATATGCGTATGCAGGTTGGACTGAGTGGGATTTTGATGGTGAAAGGCACCTCCTATGAGAATGTGAACCAAGTGTCTAGCCCAGAGAATCTCCACGGAACACTCTTGTCAGAAAACGTTATTGGCGTTATTCATGACCATTACGTCACATTTTATCTTGATATGGACGTGGACGGCTCAGATAACTCTTTTCTGAAAGTGAATCTCCAAAGGGAGCAAAACTCTCCAAATGAGTCACCAAGGAAAAGCTACTTGAAAGCTACTAAAACCGTGGCCAAAACAGAAAAAGATGCACAGGTTAAGCTAAAACTCTATGACCCATCCGAATTCCATGTGATCAACCCCACAAAAAGGACCCGGGTCGGAAACCCGGTCGGGTATAAATTGGTCCCTGGTGGCACTGCTGCTAGCTTGCTTGATCTAGATGACCCTCCCCAAAAGAGAGGTGCTTTTACAAACAATCAAATTTGGGTTACCCCATACAATAGGAGTGAGCAATGGGCTGGTGGGCTGCTCGTTTGCCAAAGTCAAGGTGAAGATACCCTGGCCGTCTGGTCTGACAGGTGAGCGTCTAATTTATTTGTATCATATTTACTGGTCATATTTTTTTACAGAAATAGTATCTAATTTATGATTTTGATTTTGCAGGGACCGGCCAATCGAGAACAAGGATATTGTTCTCTGGTACACATTAGGGTTTCATCACATACCATGTCAAGAAGACTTCCCTATAATGCCGACGGTGTCATCTAGCTTTGACCTAAAGCCTGTGAATTTCTTTGAGAGCAACCCCATACTTCGAACTCCACCTAATGTTGAGACAGATCTGCCTGTTTGCGTCGCTGCTGCTTCAGCTTAATTAAGCAATGAACATCAAGTGCCTCGAAAGATATTTCTGATCAGCTACTTGTAGAAAGTTACCTCAAAAATGTGCCAATTTAGGGCTTGGATGAAATCAGCTTGATGTAACGACTAACAAGAAGTTGTACTGAAACCGATGTGGCCAAGAATAAAAGATCGATGATTGGAGTTGGTGGGAATCTACATTATGTACAGAGGCCATTATGTAAGAAATTAGATTTAGTGATGATGGAATCTCACTTGAAGATTCCAAGGCTCTTATATTGATATTTAATATACCACTAGTTTTAGTGGTACGTTATTTAACCTTATTCTTGTCTCTATTTCAGTAATTTTTGAATTTGAATGAGACCGTAATACCGTCATATAATTTATATTCTTGAATTTCTGCACCCGAAGTCCTATGTTTAACTAGATATCATTATGTTGAGATAAACTAAGTTTGCACTTGTGCTTTCCAAACCTAATTAAATTATTTCTATAGTTTAAAGTATCAAAAGCGAAATCGAAATATGATCTTTAAAGTGGAGCCAGTTCTGTCATGATCCTATTTGTGCTGTAACCATGTTACAAAATTATCATTTACTATATAGGTAGTGTCCTCAATACAATAATACAATGTTCATATTCAAGAATTTCAAATTGGAAGTAAATACTCGAGGAAGTGCTTTGAACCTTATTTTTTTTATGAACTAACCACCCACCGTCTATCTCTTGAGGTTGATATGTTGCGGTGTGAAGAACCTTATGACATTATTCAAGATGTTCTTTTTTGTTTATTAATTCTTTTTGAAGTTTAAACTATCTGTTAACAAAAAAGTAACTAATATAGTGCAACAAAATAAATCACAAGGTATCACTCGTGACATGAGACAAACCACACCAAGTCCTATTTCCTCCATTTATTATAAGATAATAAGGATTATGGGGAAACAATTGAACCAAGAGCATCAATGCATATATGCAATGGTGGACCTATAAAGGCGCAAGGAGGTGCAGCTGCACCTCCCATTGCCAGAAAAACCATTGTAAGTGCTTCAAATTGCTCATTTGCTCAGCTGGTGGTGGTGCACTTTAGGTGTACAAATTACCTTATTCCATGCTGCATCTTTCCAGAGGGAATGAAAATAAATCTAAGTATAGAGCTCCAATTTAGATAACCTGGGTGTTGGAATGACAACTAATGGAGTCATTTTCTTTGTCACAATCCCAAATTTGTCTTGAAGGTCAAGCTTTGCATCATTGGGCAACCTCCACTCAAATGAATGCAAAAATGAAGCCAACACATAGATCATCATCCTCTCTGCTAAGGGAATCCCAGGACACATTCTTCTCCCAGAACCAAATGGAAGATATTCCAACTTATTGCCATTGTAATGAATGTTGTTGCTGCGAGGATCATTGAGAAACCTCTTGGGCCTAAATTCCAAGGGATTGTCCCAAACATTAGGGTCTCTGTGAATGGCCCAAACATTTAAAAAAACACTTGAACCTTTTGGTATTTTGAAGCCTCCAATGGTGGTGGATTGACTTGGACAATGGGGAACCAGAAGAGGCAGAGCAGGGTGCAATCTAGATGTCTCCTTAATCACGGCCTCTAAATAATGTAATTTGGGTATATGAGACTCTTCAACCAAGTTTTTCAACCCCACAACTTCTTTCAGTTCTTGTTGAACTTTTTTCAGGTCATCTGGGTGTTGCATCAGCTCAGCCATTACCCATTCCACCATTGTTGCTGTGGTGTCAGTTCCACCAACCACAATGTCCTGTTCAAAATTATCAAACTGTTAAAAAGTTCAAAAAAAAGATTTGTTGCATTTTTATTTACTTCTTACTATCCCTTGTGTTAGAATTTTTACATCAAAATTTGCTCTTGAAAATAAATTGATAGGATGCACATAGAGGCATATCAGCGAAGTTTATTTATCATCACAAGAAGGATATTATATGGTGAGTCTCTCACGCATGCATATGCGAATACTGACCGTATTAATGCATTAAGTGTTGCCAAAAGTAAGGCAAAAGTCATGTGTCAATGGCTAGAAATCGCTCACATGCGTCAATGGCACCTGGTTGACTGCCAACAAACTACAAACCAAAAGATAAGAATACAGTACCGTGAGCAGGGCCTTGATTTGTTGCAAAGTAAGCGATTCTGCATCATCTACATGCTCATTAAGCTCCAACAGGAACTGCAGAAAGCCTTTCCTTTCATGCTTTAGCGATAGCCCCCCATCTTGCTCTGCTGCCTCACTCATCTGCTTTTCAATGGCAGAGTTGAGAATCTTTTCAGTCACAGATAGAAGCTGCTTCGCACGCCTCGCAATTCCTTGCACATCAAACCTGGCAAGCCAAGGAAAAAAGTCGGAAATATTTCCCTTCCCAATCAACTCCACCATTTCAGCCACCACATTTCTGTACTCTGCCCCAAGATCAGTCCCTTTCTCTGCTTCCAGAGTCCCACCCCACAACATTCTCATGATTGTTTTGATTGCTGTAAAAATGCAACCTGCCCGAAATCAATTGGGCTGCCACTTTTGCCATAAATATGATCAATTGACTTGAGAACTTCCTCTTTTCTCAGAGCATAACAAGCATCAAGGTTGCCTTTGCTCATCACGTGGCTCACAAACACCTTGCGCAACCTCCTCCAACCTGGACCGTAGGATCCGAAGGCAATGTCGGTTCCTCCGTAGGAGATAATCTGTGCAGCAATTATAGGGTCACGATTTGCAAAGAGGGTGTCTTGGTCACGAACCACTTGTTTCACAAGTGATGGCGAAGAGAGCACAAAGCATAATTTGCTACCAAGTTGGAGTTTGTAGATAGGGCCATAAACACTTGCCAGGTTTGTGAATTCGTGGTGAAGGTTGGGGCCTAAAAAGGGAAGGCTCCCAACAAATGGCAGGCCACGAGGACCTGGTGGCAATGGAGGTGTTGGGTTTTTTGAGCTTTTCCAGTTCCACATGAACCAGAACATAGCAACCGCCATGGCTGAAATGGTGAGAAATATTGCTCTGGTCATCATGAGATGGCCATCTTTCTCAATATTGCTAGCATCCCACCATGGTGACCACATTTTTTGTTAGCCTTAGGCCCTGAACCCTAATGAAGATGAAAGATATATAGGCTTGTTATATATACAGAAAATACATATAGAAATGCTTTTTGCTCCTACCAGATAAAGAAGCTTGTGGGTTGTGCGGATAGCTTTTAAGAGCCAAATAATGTTTTTTCCCCTACCACACAAGACATCCAGGAGAAAACGCCAGAAGAAAAATCGAGAACTTGACAGGTTTGGACATTGGATGCATTATTTTGTGGCAGATTAATATCTTTGGTCACTGTTGTCTTGCAGTGTTTGCTTCAACTGGCGGCTTCGGCCTATGAGTAAAAAAATTACTTACATGAAATGCCAAGCCTCTAGAAGAAAACTGGAAAGTTTGTGCTGCAGTATATTTTTTATTTTTCTATTTCCATAATTTCTCCATTTATTTTTTTTACACTTACACACACCTTTAGGGAGACATGAAGACTAATATGTATTTCTGCAAAAATTAAAAAGACATGAACACTTACTTTTCTTACAGTATTTATACACATCTTTGTTATATATGATCATCTGTTGATCAGTTTTACATTTTTCTTCTAACCAGTTGAACAAAGACTTCAATGTACCAATTTCTATCTTAAAAAAATAGCTACGGTATGAGTAGTAGAAAGCACAATAAATACATCATAAAGCAACAAATTGTATTTAAGAAGAAAATAATGTTACACGTGTTGTGACCATACACGAAAGAGTCTTTTAAGACGAATCATAAAATATGAGTTTTTCTATTTAAACCATGCATCTCTCTTTGTTCACCTCAACTTCTAATTCAAATTTTAATAATTTCTAAGAAAACCCCACTATCTTCCCAAACTATCCCTAAATACACACCTAGCAGAAAAAAAAAAAAAAAAAAAAAAAAAAACAACCTCACAACTCACACACCCCACTATCTTGCCCTTCACCACTCTAAGTTCACATCAACCTCAGAATTACAACAAGTTTTTAATCACAACATCCTCAATAATTCTGGGAGGAGTCCCAAACCAAGAAATAATATCACATTACATACCTCAATTGACGACCCACAAGCCACTATTTGTATACCGTATTTAGGGTTTGTGAAGAGAAGATGATGTTTGGGCCAAAAGAAATCGCATGCCAAGCCCACTTCCCATGAAGGCCCACAAAACAGAAAGGGACAGAGGAGAGGACTGGGCTTCGATTACCAAAAAAGAGAAAGCCCAATCCACATCGGAAACCCACGACTTTTTCGAAAATGGCGGAATTGTAAAAAACGCCAAATTAAATGGCAGTTACAATTAAGCAGAGACGAAAGAAGAATTGAATTGGGCCCAGTCTCCAAAAAACTACCATTTCTCTCAAAAAGCCCATGAACAATTTGGCAGATTTTCCTAGAAAAGCCTGTTATCAAGGAAGCCTACGTGACTACTTGATTTTGAAAAAGTCAACAATTTCAACTAAAGTCACAAGAGAATTTGACAGGAAATTAATGAAGGCACTCTTACAGGAAGATTTCCCCTCACAGACAGAGAAAAGATCAAAATCCTTTTCTATATTCAGAAAAACTCGACAGACATTATTTCCAAAGGATAAGTAGGCTATATTTTCTAAAAAAAAAGAGATAAATAGGAAAACAGGGAGTTGTTCATCTGGAAAGATGTTCATCTGGAAAGATGTTCATCTAGAAAGATGTTCTTTGTAAGCCGTTGTAAATAGCCAATGAAACTGTCATCTATGTGAAAAATGTTTGATTTTTTCACGGTGTCAATTTATTAACGGTTTTGAACATAACCGTTGTGTAGTTGTTGAGAAAACAAAAACATGGAACTTAAAATTTTTCATGCGTCACATGGTCAGGCTCACATCAACAACCCCAATATGAGTTTTCTGCTTATGGGCTCCTCTCTCTCTTTTTCTGCAGGTAAGCCTCTTTCTTTCATTATGTTGGATTTGATGGCAGCCGAGAAATGAATCTGTGTTCCTCATTCGCTCCTTTGGTTTTTTCTTCCCCGGTTTTTTCATGTGGTGTTCCTTTTTTTTTTTGGTTGGCTGTGGATGCATTTTTTTATTTTTATTTTTAATCGAGAGCTGTGGATGCCTTATCCACCCTATTAATACAATGGTTTCTCTTAAAAAAAAAAAAAAAAAAAAAAAAAAAAAAAAATATGGTCTTTCTAGGTTTTGTTTTTGTTTTTAAAAATCTTTTTTTGATTAAGTAGGGAGGCAAAGCCCCAAGAAACAGACTACACAACCTGGTCTAAACAGACCAATCTAGAATGAACAATTCCAAGCAGATCATCAACAAGATAATCATTTAACCGACTAGGAGCCTGCTCAAACACACACAGCCCAAGATCCACTTGATAACTCCAATTAGCCAACCGGTCAGCAACAATATTCTTCTCACGAAAAACATGCTAAAGGGCACACCTGGGAACCTACTGCATAAGGTCACAACAATTCCTAACCAAAGCAGCTAAAGGATGCAGAGTAAGCATGGAAGAATTCTGACAGAGATTGACTGCAATAGCTGAATCCATCTCAATAATGAGACTACTGATGCCTTTCTCAATTGCCAACTTCAAACCAAAGAAAAGACCCCATATCTCAGCCTCAAGAACTTGACCTTTTTCCAGATCAATAGCAAAACCACTTACCCAGCCACCAAAAGGGTCACGAATGACTCCTCCAGCACAAATGTAGCCAGTAACGCTTCTCCTTGAACCATCCACATTTAGTTTGAACTGTCCAGGCCCAGGAGGCTCCCAGGCAACATGAATTTGAACTTTATTTACCCTTACAGTGCGATTAGAAGTTGACTTAATCCACTCTTGGGCAGCCCTACAAACAACTTGTCTTAGACTAAAGAGGACTGTATCCTCATTCTGAAAAACATGCTTATTTCTCCAACACCATAGATGCCAGCAAGTAAACACAAAAACAGTACCTAAAGGAACATCACCATTCCATTTCTCCTTAGAGAGCACGTTGACCTTCATCCAAGGCTGAGCATCTAAATGGAAAAAATGATGAGCATAGGCAGGGAGAATAACATTCCACGTAGATCGAGCTCGCTCACAATCACGAAGAATGTGAAGAACAGTTTCAGTAGGCCAAGAACAAAAGCCACATGAAGGGTTATACGCCAACTGCCTTCGAACATGCTGATCATTAGATAAAATTTTGCCTTGAGAAGCCAGCCACATAAAATATTGAAGCTTATGAGGAACATTTAAACTCCACAAGGATTTCTAGCAGGAGTCAGGAGTAGAACAACCTTCAAAGAATAAACTATAGGCAGATTTAACAGAAAAGTTGCCATTAGCACTACCCTTACAAATCTGAGTATCAGGTAAAGAGCCCAAAAACCCCACAGGAACACTAATGACCTGTTGAACAAGGTCTTCACAAAGAACACCTCTCAACTTATCAATATCTCACCAGCCATTCTTAGAAAAACTTGAAACAGAACAATTGCTATCATGGATGGTGAGAACTCCAGCCTGCTGCCTTAAATGGACATCAGTAACCCAATTATCCTCCCAGAATTTTACAATGTTTCCCGACCTATTCTCCAACACATCCCTTGCATAAGCAATTGAATACCATGTATAATACTCCTCAAAGTAGTGGAGCAAACCTGCCTTGCTCCAAGAGAATTATCAAAAATAGAAGCCCCTTTAAGATATTTAGCCTAATAAATTTTTGCCCATAAACCATTGTCCTTAGAATGCAATCTCCACCCAATCTTAGCAAGCAGAGCCTGATTCATACTAGCAGTCTTCTTAAACCCCAAACCTCCTTTACCTTTAGGCCTACAAGCCAAATCCCATTGACAAAGATGGATCTTATTTTTCTTCTCACTGCTACCCCAGAAAAAATTACGGTTGAGCCGATCTAAATCATTACAGACACTAACAGGAAGTTTAGTAGTTTGTATAGCATAAACAGGGATAAAAGCTATAACCGCTTGAATTAAAGTAGCTCTTCCAACTAATGATAGGAGCTTACTCTTCCAAGCTGCCAGTCGATTATGCACCTTATCAACTAAAGAACTATAAGTGTGCTTTCCGATTCTAGAATGCAAAAGAGGCATTCCTAGATACTTACCAAGGTCATTAGTGAGAGGAGAGCCACAAATCAAACTTATCTCTTTAGCAACCTCATTACAAGTGTTATGAGAGCAGAAGACAGCAGACTTTTCAAAATTGACTACTTGTCTAGAAGCAGAGCAAAACAAATCCAGACAACTCTTCACAATTTTAGCTTGGTTAGCACTAGCCTCCGCAAACAACACCAGATCATCAACAAAAAAAGGGTGGGAGATCGCAGGGCTAGACTGAGAAGATTTCACAGGCCGCCACTTCTTCTTACTGACAGCATCACATATAATATGAGAGAGTTTTTCAATACATAGAACAAAGAGGTAGGGAGATAAGGGATCTCCCTGTCTAATACCATTCATTGGACTAAAAGGAGCAGTCAATTCCCCATTCACATTAATCTGATATCTCACAGATTGAACACAATTCATTATCAACTTAACAAATGGAGCAGACAACCTTAATTCAAGAAGCACATACTCAACAAAATGCCAACTCAACCTGTCATAGGCCTTAGAGAGGTCTATTTTCCAAGCGACAAACCTTTTTTTTCCCTTCAGACAGCTTAAATTTATGCATTAACTCCTATGCAATAAGGATATTATCTGTAATATGTCGTCCAGGGATAAAACTAACTTGGTTGGGACTTATAAGATCAGGAAGAATAGGCCTCAACCGAGCCACAAGGATTTTAGAAATGACCTTGTGCAGAGTAGAGCATAAGCTTATAGGCCTAAACTGAACCATAGACTGGGGGCTTTGCACTTTAGGCGCCAAAGTTATTAAAGTGTAATTCAGCTTGTCAGGGATGCTGCACTTCTGGAAAGCTTGAGTCACCAATGCAAAAATATCATCAGCACAATTATTCAATTTAGCTTGATAGAAACAAGCTGGAAACCCATATACACCAAGAGCTTTCAAACCTCCAATCCCAAACAAACTTCGCTTAATCTTAGCCATATCAACATCCTTCTCAAGCAACTCCAAATCAACCGAATCAATAACAGGGAACAACATAGGTAATGTCAGGTCTCTGTGCTTCACAATCTCTTGAGAAAACAACTGCTCAAAATACGCTATAGCCAAGCCTTTAATGTCTTGAGCTTCCTCAACCCAAACCCCCTCATTATTCTTTAATCTCTCTATTTTATTCCTCCGCCGCCTAATAATAGTAATAAGACGAAAGAATTTGGTGTTTCGATCACCTTCCTGAAGCCACTGTAATCTGGATTTTTGTTTCCATAACATAGCCTCTTGCTCCAGCACACAATTATACTCCTCAATCAAAGAAATTTCCAATTTACTAAAAAAAGTATTTGAGCCCCTGCACAAAGCTTTTTGAATACCATTAAGATAGGCCAACAAACAGGCCTTCCGTTTCTTAAGATGTCCAAAAACATTAACATTCCAATCTTTTAGAGGCTGAACCAACTGATAAGTTTTATCCAAGGCTGATCCAGCAGCTTGTCCCCAAACATCAGAAATAAACTTATTAAATTGTTCATGTTGCATCCACATTGCTTCAAACCTAAAAGGCCTTAAGTGCGGAGAAACAACAAAACGGGAGCTCAACTTAATCTTAATTGGATTGTGATCAGAAGTAGTCCTAGGCAAATGTTGAACATTAGCCTTAGGAAATAACCTTCTCCATTGCATATTACAAATAGCTCGATCTAACCTTGCATAGACTCTCTTATTATTCCATGTAAATTTAGGTCCAGAATAACCCAAATCAATCATCTCATTACCATCAACCTAGTTTCTAAAACCTTTAGATTTGCACTCTAAAATTCCACCAAACTTCTCATCAGCAGTAAGTAACTCATTAAAATCCCCGGCAATTAACCAAGGCATATTATGACTTGCAGCAACAAATGAGAGATAGTCCCACATTTTCGCTCGCTTGACAACATAGCATAAACACCAGTAAAAAGCCAAGGGTCTTAACCATTGCGAGCCACACAAGTAGAAATCGTTTGATCAGAGGTGCCAACAACTTCTACATGAACTCTAGAATCATCCCATAACAGCCACAAACCACCAGAGAACCCCACAACGTCAATAATTTCAAAGCAAGGAAAACTGAGAGATTTAACTACAAAAATAGCCTTTGCTCCACTTATACAAGGCTCACAAAGAAAAAGCATATCCAATCGATGAGTGCGAATCAAATCAAGCACATTAGACTTAAATTTGGAGCTCACTGCTCCTCTAACATTCCAACAACAAATATCCATAAAAAAAACCCATTAAAGAGCAGAGTAACCGTAGGGGCTAAAACCCCTCTATTAAGACTCAAAAGTCATACCTTCACCAGGAGTGGAAGTATTACTTGCCAAGTGTCCACCATGTGAACTAACGTGTCCTTCTGAAAAGTCCATTTTCTCTGTAGGATCCAAACCCTCACTATCAGAAGGGATTAGCACTTCATCATCACTGTTAGAACCAGAACTGTCATCCCTACTAGTAGCCATTTCCCCTATATTAGGTGGCTGATGCCCAAAGATATACAACCTTTTTTCCTTTTAAACTGGTTGTCCACTACCCCAGCTCGCAAATTGCTCATGTAGAGAACCAGCATCAACACTTTTCTTACCTTGAGATCCCACCCTTCCTATAGAATCAGATATACCAACGGTACTTCTACTTGCCACACTAGCAGCCTGGCGACTTCCAGAGGTATTTCTAGTTGACACACCAGTATTCTGTTAATTTTCCTTCACACGATTCTTCACAGGCAAGCTCTTGTTTGAAATATCCTCCAAAGCCTGCCTAGCAACAGACTTTTTACCCTTAGACTTTGTCCAAACCTTATTTCCCATATTCAAATTAGCCAAGAAAGATTGCACTGGTCTGCTACCAGTCTGATAAAAAAACTCACCAGAATTCCCTTAATCCTTTCCAAAATTCTCACCAACTTGCCTAATGTAGGGGACTTTTTCCTCCAGCAGCTGCAAATGGGCTGGGCTGCTGTAAAAGGGCAGACTGATGAAATTGTCCCACCTGAGTTCAAAAATTAGGCCCCAAAATACCTCGAAAGGGCAGTAGAGCCTTAGGAAGTATTTCGATTATCTTCACCAACCAAAATAATGGCAGCTTATAGGTAATTTCTTCATGCTTACAGATAAACTCTCAAGCTCAGCGTGAGTGGCATGTGGCATGGGAGCAAAATCAACATGAGTTTAGCATTAAGAGAAAATTTAGGCTTGCTTTGAGGGAAAATGAAGTGTTAGGGTAAGGAAAGAGAAGTTTTGTAAGAGATTTGGCTAGGAAAGGGAAAATGAAGAGCAGAGTTCTTCCGGCAGCTGCCAGAAGAGCAAAACGGAGAAGAAGATGAACAGTGCACGAGATTGCTGGGTTTTTGTAAGTTAGAGAGAAAGCTTGCTCTCTGGGTCTGAGTTGTGACTAATGGTGAAGTATTTGGTGGTTTGGGTAAGTTTCCAGCAGCCTGAAAAAAGCTATGTCAGACTCTAGAATGGCATGGCAGAATGGAAAGTGGGAGGAGATGGAGGATTAGGGCACAAAATTGCAGAGATTTCATGGTGAGAGATGAAGCTTGCTCTCTAGATGTGGGTTGCCTCCGTTGGGTAGAAAAGGCCTCAATTTATAGCCTCTGGAAGCTGACATTTTCCAAGAAGCACTAATGGTTTCCTTCCCATTTTGTCAAGTCTTTCCCTTCCTTTCTCCCTTCATCCCTTCAATCATCATTTTTTGGTGAAATCTTCTCTGCCCGTTTGCACAAAATCAGAGATTTATTTGGAGCTCAAGGCCCCCTTTCCCGCGGCTGTTTCAGACTCCTATTTTCAGCCATCCTTCTTCCTTCTTTTCTCTCCTCTTCCAAGGCTAGGTCTGATGAGGGAATGAATTGAATATACATGCTGGTTCAAAGGGTGCTTCTGGCAGCTCGCAGGCTAATATTCTTTGGTACTTTGAATGTTTCTTGCTTGGAATCTGCTCCCTCCATGTGTTGGAACCTCCAGCAGCATTGTTTAATGGACATCCAGACCTCCCTTTCGTGGCTTTTGTTCCTTCAGCTAGGTGCTGGTGCCTTGTAGCTCATTATGGTAGTTGTATGGGCCAAGATGGTTTATCAAGCAAGTGGGCTATTTAAAATGTTTGGGCTTTTTGGTTGAGTCAATAGGCTATTTTGATTGGGCTTATTTTTGGTTAGGTTATCTTGCTTGGGCTATTGGGCTACTTTTCTCTCTTGTGCTCACCCACATGTTTGGGCCTAAGAAATTGGCTTGAGTCTCGAGGCTCCCAAGCAACCCGAGACTTTCCATTTCTCGGCCCATCAATGGGCCTCATGTTGATTTATTACCATCCATACCACAACCCATTCAAGCAAGCCCTGGGCATTCGAGTGGCTTGGGCCCACTTAGGCTTGTAGCGTGGTTGGGTGTGTAATAATGATTTCCTACTTGGCATGACATGTCGCTTGGCATGGCATATCGCTTAGCATGCTTTCAATTATTATGCATGACGGGATAATTAGCATGGATTTGCAAAGATAATGCATTTTATAATCTTAATCTCGATTCCTAACATGACGAATTATTTATTTGGCATGGCGCGTGTGGTGTGACTCGCATATGACGAGCCTTCGCGTACTCAGATATGTGACTTTTCTTAATATAGTAGTGTATTGGACCGAAAACTTATTTGGGCCCAACCGTGGACTTTTTTGGGCCTCAACACCTAAGAGCATCAAACCTTGAGCCCTTATTTTTTACCCCAGAATCCTTGCCTCCCACTCCCTTAAAATTAGATTAAGGCCTACGCCTATGGGGAACATTCATCCATGGCCCTCTCAAGCTCTGGTCAGACTCATAGTGAGCCCTATTAATTCCCATCGAACTACTCCCCTCAACATTAGCACCCATGACACTAGTAGTCTCACCATTAACGGTTTTAGCATCTTTAACATTCAATTCACACTTCTCTCGTTTGTGGCCATACCTCCCACATAGGTAGCATATATCTGGCAGCCCCTCATACTCTATGTTATACCAATTCTGGTTGATTTGGATGAAAGCATCTAAAGGCTTGGTGAGATCTAATTCCACACACAATCGAGCAAACTTGCCCCTATTTTGAGCAGTGGTAAGAGAATCAATCTTTAACAATTTCCCCAATAAATTCCCAACTCGTTTCAACGACCAAACATCAAAACACTCAAGTTGAATAGTAGAGACACGAAGCCAAACAGCCATTCGAGTGATATGTGCAGTAGCTGGACAAAAGCCAGGCCTCCATTTTTGCATGACTAAATATTGACCAGCTATTATCCCAGGACCACCAGTGAGAACAAAATTTAAATCCTCCTTAAGATCAAATTTAACCACAAAATAATCATTCACCAAATCTATCAATTTCCACTCCCCTTTCAAACTCCATTTTTGGTGTAATCGATCACGTAAATAATTATAAGTATGAGACCTGCCCAATAGCTTAATAATCAAAGCATTCTTCCAAGGTCAGCATAACCTATCCATTATCAGAGAATTGAATACTAGGGCCTCGATCACCCCGAGAAATAACCACATCCTCGTTATCATTGAGATCCTCATAATCATCATCCAGACAATTAACATCTATACCCACATTCTTAGTCAAATTCACCTTGTTCATAAGCTTATCACGAAAACTATCAGAACCAAGGTGAAAATGAGATACCTGCTCAGAGTCAACAATAGGTGTCTGGTCCTGCATCAGACGTGAATCAGAATCAGCATCCATATCATACTCAGGTTTAGCATTCTCTGATGCTCGACTTCGCTTAGCCAAGCGATGAGGATTCAAGAAGACTCCAGGTGAACCTTCCGCCATAACCAACAGGAGATCAGAGGGAACTCAGCCAAAAACGACATAGAAACTGCCTGGAAACCACCGCAATTGGCAGTTTCCAGCAAGAATCAATCGGAAACGAGCGAGATCTGAAAAGCAAAGAAATATCCTTTGCGCGTGAGGCGCGTACAAAAAAGTATCTCCTATAAAGATCAAGAACTTTTTGTTTTTTGTTTTAAATCTTTTAAATTCGTGGTGAATTAGTGTTTTCTTATTCGGGTTATTTGTCTCTAATAGATTGTTATTAGACTAGAGATGAATTCGCAAGGTGGGTACAGGTGAACTCGACATACTGGCTAAAATTGGTGGTGGAGATCATGAAAATGGCTAAAACTGGAAATGAGAGGCAGATTACAAGAAGGGGATAACATATTGTTTTGCAACTTGTAAGATTTAATATGCAGCTAAGATTTTTTGCTTAATATGATTGGATGTGCCTGTTTATTGAATTTAATTTTTGTTTTACGTACAAATGAAATTTATTTGTGTTGTAACTCTTCTACTGTGCTCTGGTTTGCAACAAACTCCAAGTACGTATTTTCTCTCTTTCAATTTATCTTACACTCCCTTTTGCTTTTTAATACTTTTTAACCACTTTTGTTATTTCTCTTTCGTATTCTACCCTTACCTACAATTCTCTATAATAGATATGTACAATCACTTACTAATATTATGAAAGAATAAAAATCTGAGACTATTATGCATACCTTACTCTTTGTATATCTAAGTTCCTAATGACAGTTTGGTTAGTAGCATTCTTTGGTTCTTCTACCATATTTATATGTTAGCCCAAAAAAATTATTATTTATTAATGTGAGACCCCGTATTTATAAAAGTATATATAATTTGAAGACTTAATATTTTGCCATTTAATTTATATATTATATTATATTGTATATGTGTGTGTTACATAAATATCCTATTCTATTATATATATGTGTATAACTTATATATATATATATATGTATATTATATATATCTTTTGCTAATAGGTGGCTTCATTAGTAAAAGGGTTCTTGAATGGGTAGTTAGGTGTCAACAAGGCATGCTAGTATCCTTGCCAACTCACCCTGAAGAAATTAGAATAGGATTGTAGTCACCAACGTGTCTTCCTAGCAATTCTTTTCTTATCTATTATTGACTTGGAGTGCAAGGCCATATTGATATATTACTTGGAGATTAAGTTCTTACATAAATGTTGATATTATCATGTACTGTAGCTACCGTCTTCACCACACTATATATAGACCATTCCATTCCTTTGTTTTTCATTCGCATTTCGGCCAAGTTGCAAGCATTTGTAAGTTTGCACGAAGAAAAACATAAAATACAGAGAGAGAGAGAGAGAGAGAGAGAGAGAGAGAGAGAGAGAGAGAGAGAGAGAGAGAGAGAGAGAGAGAGATGATGATGATGATGATGAAATTCTTGGAGGAGATATAGGACTTAGTTTGTATTTTCTTAAATTGGAGAAATGCTTTGGAATCGAGGTAGGGGTTTCTTGGGGGCCTTTACGGGGATTGATCTAATTAAATTTCGTGAGCAATATATTATGCATGATATTATTATTTGATTATTATTGATATTGGGTGTTTAAGTGTTGTTAATTATCATTATATCATTTGATTAATATTGACATGTTCATATGTTGTCGGTGGTGGTTGGAATTCTTGGATTAATAAAGAAATTATGGAAAAGAGGGTAATGAGAAGAATCTTTTGTGTAGTTGAGTCTGATCATTGTAGGGACCAAGTCCAGGCGAGCCCGTGTGCACAGTAGATTAGGAAATTGGCGGTATAATTGTCGATTGGGTGATTTGAGCTTGGAGATCAATGGTGTAGACAAGACGACTAGTAAAAGGGGAATTATGGGATAACTGAGATGGGTGTTAGTTTATGTAAGGGGGCATTCGGAATCACAGTGGTAAAATGCATGGTATGGGACGTGTAGATTTGCTTGCCCTATTGTATAAATTAACGGGTTGGGTAGAATTGAAGAGCATTCATGCATTATTATTATTATTATTATTATTAACATGATATTTCCCTGTGTGATTGCATGTCACTTAATTTAGTTATATCAATTTACCGTGGTAAGGTCTCATGTCCCTACTGGGCTGTGGTTGCTCACCCCTCACCCTGTTTAATTTTTAGGTGAATTAGTGGGCAAGAAAAGGAATAAACCAGTTGAGGCTGAATTAGAGGAAAGTAGTATAGCATTTGTTTATTTATTGTAAAGTTGTAAGATTTGGAGATATTTTTATAAGAGAAGTTTATTTTAAACCCATGTTTCGGTTTCTTTTTATTTTATTTTACTTTTTATTTTCTCACGCTTCGGGCGCTGGATTTTCACCGACCCTCGGGTCCAGGGTGTGACAATTAACTACAACGAAGATAATGCTTTGCAATTTTGTGGGCGACCTAATGCTATTTTCAACAATGGTTTTTCATGGAAACGTTATCTAATGTGTGTTTCCACAACGGTTTGACATAAAACCGTTATCTAGTTGTAATATCTACAATGGTTATATAGAAACTGTTGTTGAACTAGACAAATTACAGTGGTGCTAAATAAAACTGTTGTGGAAAGTGACTAATTACAACAGTTTTATGTAACAACCGTTGTGAAAGGTGACAAATTACAATGGTTTTAAATAAAAACCATTGTGGAAGGTGACAAATTACAATGGTTTTAAGTAAAAACCATTTGTGGAAGTTAACCAATTACAACAGTTGTACATAAAAAGAAGCCTGGAAGGTGACTAATTACAACGGTTGTATATAAAACCATTGTGGAAGGATACAAACTACAACAGTTATTAACCGTTGTGTATATAATATAGAATAGACGACACGGCTAAAGTCAACGGTTTAAAAATTGAAACCACAACGGTTTTTAGCCATTGTCTATAACCTTTTTTGTAGTAGTGATTTATCATCACAAGAAGGATGTTATATGATGAGTCTCTCACGCATGCATATGGGAATATTGACCGTATTAATGCATTAGGTGTTGTCAAAATAAGGAAAAAGTCATGTGTCAATGGCCAAAATGCACTTGGTCGACTACCAACAAATTACAAACCAAAGATAAGAATACAGTACCGTGAGTAGGGCCTTGATTTGTTGCAAAGTAAGCGATTCTGCATCATCTCCATGTTCATTAAGCTCCAACAGGAACTGCAGAAAGCCCTTCCTTTCATGCTTTAGCGATAGCCCCCCATCTTGCTTTGCTGCCTCGCTCATCTGCTTTTCAATGGTAGAGTTGAGAATATTTTCAGTCACAGACAGAAGCTGCTTCGCACGGCTCGCAATTCCTTGCACATCAAACCTGGCAAGCCAAGGAAAAAAGTCGGAAATATTTCCCTTCCCAATCAACTCCACCATTTCAGCCACCACATTTATGAACTTTGTCCCAAGATCAGTCCCTTTCTCTGCTTCCAGAGTCCCATCCCACAACATTCTCATGATTGTGTTTGTTAGAGACCCTTCATATTCTTGACAGTTACAGCAAGTTAAGGAGATTTCTGTTACAATTGTTAATACCCATAATTGCCTTGTTGTCTGTTACAATTCGGCTATAACTCCCAGACCATTGCAGCTTGTATAAAATCCAAGTAATAGTGTGTGTTTAGATATGAAAAGAATATGTTTCTACATGGTATCTAGAGCCTCCATTTTTCCTTAAAAATTTTCTACTTCTTTTCCTTTCAATGGCATCCTCCTCCTCCTCATCCTCCTCTTTGGCTAGTGTTCTCTCCTTCCCCAATTTCTCTACTCTTGTCTCCACCAAAATCTTGGAAACCAATTACCTTTTTGGGGAAAGTCAAGTTCAACCCTATCTTAGTGGGCAAAATTTTTGGCAATTCATCGATGGTTCTCACACATGCCCTCCTGCTGTTCTCACTTCCACCACAGACAAAGCTGTTGACTCTACTCAGGACCCCGTGGTCCCTGTCCCTAACCCAGAATATCTTACCTGGTATCAAACCGATCAATCTCTTATCAGTATTCTTCGTTCCACTCTCACTAAGCCGGTTCTTGCTCAAGTTGTTGGTCTCACCACTTCCCAAGCAGTCTGGGATTGCCTTCGTAAGAACTTTTCTCAACAATCTCTTGCTAATGCCACCCATCTCAAGTTTCAACTTCTCACCATCACCAAAGGGACTAAGACAGTTTCTGAATATCTTGCTCTTGCCAAGAGCTTATCTGATTAGCTGGTAGCCATACGTGCCCCAGTTTCCTATGATGATTTGGTCAGCTATGTGATTCGTGGCTTGGGCCCCGACTACGCCATGCTTATCACTGCTATCATGCAATTTCCTCCCATACCCACTTTTGTTGATCTTCGTGCTCGTCTCCTCGCCTTCGATGCTCAACAATCTCTCACTGCTCTCATGGCCTCTCCACCACCACCGCAAGCTTTTTATTCCGCCCATTCCCAACATTCCCGTTCTAGCCATCCTCGTTGTTCTCGTGGCCCACTCCATGGTTCCCAGTTTCACCGCTTCAGACCTTCCTCTAGTGCATCAACCCGTCCTACTTTTTCAGGTTCAAGCCAGCCCCATAACCGGCCTTCCCGCTCCTCCCAGCCCAGCACTAGTGTTTTGGGGCCTCTTCCGACACCGCGCCCCCTCTTCAATGTTGGAACTGCTAACAATTTGGCCATATTGCTACTCGGTGCCCACTATCTTCTCGTGATGCTGACTTCTCTCCTCATTTTGCTGGCATGCATATCTATCAAACCTTTGACCCCAATTGGTACTTGGACTCTAGTGCCACCAATCACATGATCAATGATGCCCGCACACTGACAAATGTCTCCTCCTTTTCTGATCAAGTCCTCATTGGTAATGGTGCCTTCCTTCCCATTACTCATTCTAATAATGTCGCCTTTTCCTCTAACTCCTTTGCCTTTAATTTATCCGATGTCCTTCTTGTTCCCTCTCTTCACAAAAATCATCTTTCTATTGCTCAACTTACTCACAATCATCCTGTTAGTATTACTTTGGTTTCTTCGGGATATGTTATTTGACACTTACACACAGGTGCTATTCTCTTTCAGGGCCGATGTAGTGATGGCCTTTATTCGGTCTTGCCCTCCCTTGCCTCCAAGTTGGTTTCATGCTCCAAGTCCGCTTTCTCTTCCACCGTCTCGTCATCGTCCCTTTGGCATCGTCATTTGAGTTATCCGTCCAATAAATTGCTTAGTGCCTTAGTCTCTTAGTCCTTGTTAGGTTCTCCTTTTAGATTATCTCGTAATTCATGTAGCCATTGTGCCTAAGCAAAGTCAGTTCGTCTTCCTTTTTCAACTCATGACCATTGTTCACATGAACCCTTTCATTTAATACATTATGATGTTTGGATGTCTCCAGTTGCTTCTCTTTCTGGTTTTTGGTATTATGTACTTTTTACTGATGATTTTACTCGTTTCTCATGGATTTTTCCTATGCGACTTAAATCGGAAGTCTTTCATCATTTTCCTACATTTGTCTCTTATGTTGAAACCCAATTTTCTATGCATGTTAAACAGTTTCAAAGTGATGGAGGAAAGGAATTTGATAATGGAAACTTTAAACAATTTTGTGCTTCCAAAGGTATTATTCACCGCTTCTCATGTCCCCATACCCCACAACAAAATGGCCTTGCCGAGCGCAAACATCGCCACGCCTTTTCGGCGGTTGTTTCGTAATGACCCGGATTATTCTTTTATCCTTACATTTGGGTGTACATGCTATCCGTATCTTGGTGCTTATGTTTCTAACAAGTTACAACCTCATTCTCTTGCTTGTGTTTTTCTTGGATACAGTGCAAATCATCATGGATATCGCTGCTATCATCCTCCCATCGGGTGCGTATACACTTCTAGACATGTTGTCTTTCACGAGCATGATTTGTTCTATTCTGCCCATGCCTCAACGCCATCAAATGCCATAGTTGCCAATGGTTTGGTCTCTGTTCCAGTCGTCACAGATTCAGCCCCACTCTATGGGCCTGATGCCTCTCATCTAGATATTGGGCCACAGCCACATTTGGAGCCCATTTTGCCCCTACACAGTCAGCCCATGTGGAGCTATCTAGTCCTATAGCCGCCAACTTGAATTCATCTCCAATCCTTTCTCTCGTTCCAGCCGACCTTGCGACCCCGACTTCACCATCACCTGCTCTGGTCATCACACTAGCATCCGCACCAACCGCTGCCACCCATCTCTCGGCACCAGCCCCCTTGGCTCCAGCACCGACCAACGCCACACCAGTCTTGGCTACAGCACATCCCTCTTCGTCTGCTCCAGCACCATCGCCAGCCGGCACTCCACTGCTCCCGCCTTCAGCACAGCTTCCCGACAAGCCTCTTGCTCCTCCCTCTAATCGGACAAGCCCAGTTCACACATGGTCCAAATCCGGCATCTTCAAACCCAAGTTTCGTTCTAATTTCATGGTTCGCTATCCTATTCCTTCAGCGTTCATTGCTTTGGCTGATTTTGATCTTGAGCCTACATGCTACACCCAGGCCTCTCGATTTTCTCATTGGCGACAAGCTATGTATGATGAGTTTAATGCGCTTCTTAAGCAGGGCACTTGGTCTTTGGCTCCCTTGCCCCCTTCTGTTCGTGCTGTCGGTTGCAAGTGGGTTTTCAAAATCAAACGTAACTATGATGGAAGTATAGAACGTTACAAGGCCCGTTTGGTGGCCAAGGGTTATCATCAACAACCAGGAATTGACTATTTTGATACCTACAGTCCTGTTGTCAAACCCACCACTATTCGCGCTGTACTAAGTATTGCAATCTCCTCTGGTTGGACTCTTCGTCAATTAGAAGTTAAAATGCGTTCCTTCATGGCACTCTTTCTAAAGACGTATATATGCAGCAGCCTCCTGGATTTATTGATCCTACTCGGCCCCAACATGTTTGCAAACTCCATAAAGCTCTCTATGGCCTCAAACAGGCTCCTCGTGCATGGTTTCAGCGCCTCAGTTCTTTCCTCATTCGTTATGGGTTTCTCCAAAGCCGTGCCAACTCCTCAATGTTTATTTTTCGGAACAACTCTCACATGATGGTCTTACTTCTTTATGTCAACGACATTGTTCTCACCGGCAGTAGTACTTCTTCCCTTCTGGATTTCATTTGCATCTTGGGCGCTGAATTTGATCTCAAAGATCTTGGGCAACTCAATTATTTCCTGGGTATGGAGGTGACTTATTTGTCTGGTAGTATTCATCTCACACAGAATAAATATACCATTGATTTACTCAAACGCAGTAACCTGTTGGAGTGGAAGCCTTGTTCCACGCCCATGGCCTCCAAAGGCTCCCTATCTCGCACCGCTGGTCATCCTCTCTTTGACCTCTCCATTTATAGGCAGCTGGTTGGCACTCTACAGTACTTAACTCTCACTCGTCCCGACATTGCCTACGCGGTTCAATTTGTGTCTTAATTTATGGGCTCTCCTACTGATCTTCACATGGAAGCTGTCAAACGCATTCTTCGATACCTCAAGGGCACTCTTGGTCATGGTTTACCTTTCCATCCGTCCCCCCACTCCACCATTCTTGTTGCCTATTCGGATGCTGACTGGGTAGGCTGCCTCGATACACGTCGCTTGACAACTAGCTACTGCGTGTTCTTAGGGTCAAATTTAATTTCTTGGAGTGCTAAGAAACAACGTCCGGTTTCCCGCTCTAGTGCCGAGGCAGAACACCGCGCCCTCGCCTATGCCTGCGCTGACACCATTTGGATACAGGGTCTCCTTTGTGAATTACAATTCCCGCTTCACCAACCAGTCCTACTCAATTGTGACAATCTCTCTGTGACATACATGGCTGCCAATCCTATTTTTCATGCCCGCACAAAACATGTTGCTCTTGATTATCACTTTGTTTGCGAAAGTGTTGCCTCCGGCAGCCACAAAGTTTCCTTCATCCCCTCTGCTGCTCAGCTCGCTGATGTCTTTACCAAAGGGCTTCCTACAGACCGCTTTGCTCGCCTTGTCTCCAAACTTGTCTCTCCTCCGCCGCCAAGTTTGTGGGGGAGTGTTAGAGACCCTTCATATTCTTGACAGTTACAACAAGTTAAGGAGATTTCTGTTACAATTGTTAACACCCATAATTGCCTTGTTGTCTGTTACAATTCGGCTATAACTCCCAGACCATTGCAGCTTGTATAAAATCCATGTAATAGTGTGTATTTAGATATGAAAAGAATCTGTTTCTACAGTGTTGATTGCTGTAAAAAATGCAACTTGCCCGAAATCAATTGGTCTACCACTTTTGCCATAAATATGACCAATTGACTTGAGAACTTCCTATTTTCTCAGAGCATAAGAGCATTTCAGCAAAGGGGGGCGGACTGGCTCGGGGGGGGGGGGGGGGAGGTTTTTTTTTTTTTGGGGGGGGGGGGGGGGGGGGGGGGGGGGGGGGGGGGGGGGGGGGGAAAAACCCAAAAAAGGTTTCCAGCAACAAAGATCCCCGCAACAAAGGGCAAGGAGGGGGGCGGCGGCAGGGGGGTACCCGGGCTGGCTCGGGCGGCCGAGCGCCAGAGGGCAAAATGACGTCAGCATTGAAGTTTAAATTTTTTTAACGTTGCCCGCTATAGTGCCCCCCCAACGGCTCTTTTCCACGTGGCTTCTTCTAGGCTATCCGATCCACTTTTTCCAGAAATCCAACGGCAACCATTTTTTCCCGAATAAAAAAATCGAAACTGTCCCCCCCAACCGCTCTCTTCCACGTGGCTCCTTCTGGGCTCTTCGATCCCCTTTTTTCCAGCAATCCAACGGTAGCCAATTTTTGCCCAATAAAAAAATGAAAAAAAATCGATTTTTTTTAAAAAAATACCCAAAAAATACTGAAATTTTTTTTTTTTCTATAAATACCAACCAATACTCTTCACTTTTAACACCAACTCCTCATACATTTTCTTCTCCTTATACTATTATTCACTTTCTACTCAATATTTTTTCACTTTCAAGATGTTTTTTTCTCTATCATATTATGGGTTCTTCTAGTGAAACTGGAGGAGGGGCATGGAGCATGATGGAAGATGTTAGCTTGTGTGAGGCTTGGCTCCAAGTTAGTCATTGTCCCATAACGGGCAATGAGATCAAATTTTGTCATATGCGGAAAAAAAATTCATCAGGAATTTTGTGAAAGGGTAATTGGTTCGACCCGTACGGATCAAGCATTATCTAGTAGGTGGAAAATTCTTAATAAAGAGCTGGGAAAATGGAGAGATGCCTTGGCAAAAGCGATGGACAACCATAGAAGCGAGGAAAACCTTAGCAGTGAGGTAAATTATTTGTAATTTTTGTTTTATTAATTTCTATGTCATATTAAATTTTATTTAAATGTTTCTTGCAATTTATATATTTTGTTAATATTTCTTGTATTTCCAATATTAATATGAATGTTTCTTGCAATATTTATATTTTGTTTTGCATTTCTAATAAATTGTTAAAGTTTCTTGTGTTTCCATTATTTTTTTTAATACTTGTTGCATTGGCAATATTTTTTTTAAAGTTTCTTGTGTTTCCAATATTTTTTTTAATACTTGTTGCATTGCCAATATTTTTTAAAGTTTCTTGCATTTCCATTTTTTTTTTGTATAGATTATGCAAGCACAAATGTTTTTTGGTGCTACTGGGCAAGGCAAAAAAAGTTTCAACCATACCCTATGTTGGGAGGTGGTGAAGAATTGTAAGAAATTCCAAATTATTCCAACGGGTTTGACGGTAGTGTTGAACGAGATGCCACTCCATGAGACACCGGCATCGGATTCACCTATGGATTCCTCGATGAGTCAAGACTCACCTATCAAAAAGGAGCCGAGGCCTATTGGGAGGAAGGCGGCGGAGGCGAAGAGAGGGAGTAATTCTACCAAGAATACATCTAAATATTTGGAGGAGCTTTCAAAGATGCAAGCCATGAGAATTGAAATGGACATGAAACAACAAGAGCACGATAGGGCAATGGAAGTAGAATATGCAAAAGAAAGGGAGTATGTAAGCCAAGAAAAGATTGAAAAAAAGGATCGGGAAACCATAGCTATGGATACAACCCATATGTCCCCCGAAACAAAACAATTTTGGAAGTTAGAAGAAGGGATGTTATGAGACGAAGACTTTTTTGTGACGATAGACCTAGCAACACGGATTGGTTAAATGATCAAAACCATTAAGTTAGTTTGCTTGCCTTTCATTTCATTGTATTTTTTGTTTTGTTTAAAAAATTAGTGGTAATTCATGTATTTTATTTTATGAGTTGTATTGATTTTATTTTAGTGAATGAAGAAAATATTCAACAAAAATCCTTTTTATTCAAAACATTCCATACATAAAAAGCAAACCACAACCAAAGCATAAAAAATAAACAAACCACAACCAAAGCATAAAAAAATAAACAAACCACAACCAAAGCATAAAAAATAAACAAACCACAACTAAAGCATAAAAAAACAACAAAGCATAACTAAAAATACAACATAAACATAATACATTAAAAAAACATCTTCACTTCACTTCATTGCCTTTCACCGCCCACAAATGCTCCATCAAGTCAACTTGACGGTGTTCATGAATATACGACGATTGCATCTCTGTGTAGCGCTCAATCATACGATGTATGAAACTACCATCTCTAACCAATGGATCTTGCTGCACTGGTTCTCCATTTGGCCCCATAGATTTTTCATAAATTCATGTTAAGGCCGTGTTCATGGGATCTGGTTCATACACTTCATCAGCATCATAATCATACTCATCTTCTACAATCATGTTGTGGAGGATGATACAAGTCATCATTATACTCCTAAGCACCTCCTCATCGAATAGACGCGCCGCGCCCTTGATAATTGCCCACCAGGCTTGAAGGATACCAAAGTACCTCTCCACATCTTTTCTGTACCCCTCTTGATAGGCAGCAAAACAAAATTTCCTTATGAGATCGGGGATGTGGAATTTATTTCACAAATGTTGTCCACCTCGGGTAGATACCATCAGCTAGATAATACTCATTCTGGTAGACAGAATTATTAATTTGATATGTGATAGTTGGGCATTCACCTCACAGAACATCATTGAACACCAGGGATTGACCTAGGACATTCAAATCGTTTTGAGAGCCGGCAACTCCAAAGAAGGCGTGCCAAACCCATGTATCAAAACCAGCAACTGCTTCGAGGATGATGCTTTTCTGCCCTTTCCGATTGCCATAATCCCCTTGCCAAGCAGTTGGACAATTTTTCCATCGCCAGTGCATGCAGTCAATGCTATCAATCATCCCAGGAAATCCACAAGACTCAGCTTTTTGTAGAAGCCGTTGCAGGTCCTTGGGCGTAGGTCTGCGCAGGTAGTCCCTAGTGTACAGAGTTTCCACTGCATCACAAAATCGCACAAAGCTCTCCAAAATAGTGGACTTCCCCATCCTGGCAATCTCATCCACTTGATCAACAGATGACCCATACGCCAACATTCGTATCACAGCTGTGAACTTTTGCTCTGGAAGAAGCCCCAAATTTCCAGCACAATTTTTCTTTTGA
This sequence comes from Prunus armeniaca, assembly GCA_903112645.1. Classification (NCBI taxonomy): domain Eukaryota; kingdom Viridiplantae; phylum Streptophyta; class Magnoliopsida; order Rosales; family Rosaceae; genus Prunus; species Prunus armeniaca. The sequence continues at coordinate 7,141,218 of CAEKDK010000005.1, read as the reverse complement.
ACAAAGTAGTCATCATAATTGCAAATATCATGCATGACTTTATTGAATAAATGGGGTTGCATTCTATATCTTGCTCGAAAATGAACATCAGAGTACAGAGATTGTGGGATAAAATAATCTTCTAGAAGATTCTTATCCCGAGAATGTCTATGTCTATCCACATTCGGTGCCCAGCCTTCTCGTGAACCACGGCAGCTCTGGTTTTCTTCCTCTAGCAAAGCAGCAGCCACACCAAGTTGCTCATCTAGTTCTCTCTGCGCCCTTTTGCTTGCAGCTCTTCTACGCATTCTCGCTTGCCTTTCTTGCTCTTGCCTCTCCAAAACCTCTTCCATGTTTGACATTGAGAATGAAGAATGAAATCTAAAATATGATAAATGAAATCTAAAATATGAGAAATGAAGATGTAGAGAGGATATGGTGTGGGAGGTATGAGCTGAGCCTCTGGTTTTATAGAAAAATTTAGGCAGATATAGATGACACGTGGCGCAATTTTAGAGGGTGAAAATTTGATCTGAAATTTGAAATTCACATGAAATTTGGAATTTGAAATTTATCTGGAATTTGAATTTTGAAATGTATCTGAAATTTGACATTTTGAATTTATCTGAAATTTGAATTTTGAAATGTATATGAAATTTGAAACTGAAAATCTTATCCGATATGAATAGTATTGACACGTAGGAACCGAAAAATCTTATTCGAAAATATTATCCAAATTAATTGTTTAAGTAAACAAAGTTGTGAAAAAAACAAAAAAATGAATAGTATTTGCCATGGCAAGCCTAAACTGTTGGAAACACACTTTGCTAGGGGGCTAGGGCAGCCACTATTCACGTGAATAGTAGCTGCCCTAGGGCTCCCCTTGCCATGGCAAGGGGCTAACTGGTGGAAATGCTCTAACAAGCATCAAGGTTGCCTTTGCTCATCACGTGGCTCACAAACACCTTGCGCAACCTCCTCCAATCTGGATCGTAGGATCCGAATGTGATGTCAGTTCCTCCGTAGGAGGTAATCTATGCAGCAATTGTAAGGTCGTGATTTGCAAAGAGGGTGTCTTGGTCACGAACCACTTGTTTCACAAGTGATGGCGAAGAGAGCACAAAGCATAATTTGCTACCAAGTTGGAGTTCGTAGATAGGACCATAAACACTTGCCAGGTTTGTGAATTCGTGGTGAAGGTTGGGGCCTAAAAAGGGAAGGCTCCCAACAAATGGCAGGCCACGAGGGCCTGGAGGCAATGGAGGTGTTGGGTTTTTTTTAAGCTTTTCCAGTTCCACATGAACCAGAACAGAGCAACCGCCATGGCTGAAATGGTGAGAAATATTGCTTTGGTCATCATGAGATGGCCATCTTTCTCAATATTGCTAGCATCCCACCATGGTGACCACATTTTTTGTTAGCCTTAGGCCCTGAACCCTAATGAAGATGAAATATATATAGGCTTGTTATATATACAGAAAATACATATAGAAAAGCTTTTTGCTCCTACCAGATAAAAAAGCTTGTGGGATGTGGGGATAGCTTTTAAGGGCTAAATAATGTTTTGCCCCTACCACACAAGACATCCAGGAGAAAACGCCAGAAGAAAAATTGAGAAGTTGACAGGTTTGGACAATGGATGCATTATTTTGTGGCAGATTAATATCTCTGGCCACTGCTGTCTTGCAGTGTGTGCCTCAACTGGGTGGGCTCAGAGGTGTTAGGTTTCGGCATATGAAGGATACCCTCTAGGGTCCCTTCACTACTACAAAAAAGGAAAAACACGACGGGAATTCACCGTCGTGTATTCTGTTTTCAAATGGTCGTGGAATCCACCGACATCTTTTCCATAACAAAACCACGACGGTGAATAACCGTCGTTGTTAAATCAAAAAACATCATCAAAAAATCAAAACCGACGTCTTTGTGCTGCAAAAAGACATAAAAAAAACAGTCGAGGATGAGAATAGACGACCAACTCCAACAAAAAAACGTCGTTAAAAAGGAAACATATGACATATATTAACAGAACATGGCCGCAAGATAAACACACAATGACGAGAACTAAAACTTAACGCCGTTAAATAAATATTTAACGACAAATATAAATATGACGTCTTTACAATCATAATAGACGACGTTATTGACACCTACTACGTCACAACATTTCCAACAACAGTCGTAAAATAAATTTTCCACTTCGATTTTTCTATGAAGTATGACGTGGAAATAGATGTCAGGGTCATTACTTACGCATGTATTTACAGAGACGATATTGAAATGAATAAACAACGTCGGTTCCAAATAAATGAGAGCCGTATTACAGAATTTATATGTCATATTTTGAAAATAATGACGTGGAAAAAATGATGGGGTCATTAATTACGATACAGTAATTTATAAGGACGACGTTGTCGTCTATGTACAACGTCGTTACCATGAAAAAGACCGTCGTCTTTAATAATTTATACGTCTTCATTAAAAAAATTAATGTCGTCTAATTCATATATCTTAACGTCGACAAATTTAATGGACTTCAAATACCGTCATAAAATAAATTTTCCACTTCGATTTTTCTATGAATTATGACGTGGAAATAGATGTCAGGGTCATTACTTATGACGCATGTATTTACAGAGACGACGTTGAAATGAATAAACAACGTCGGTTCCAAATAAATGAGAGCCGTATTACAGAATTTATACGTCATATTCTGAAAATAAACGACGTGGAAAAAATGATGGGGTCATTAATTACGACACAGTAATTTATAAGGACGACGTTGTCGTCTATATACAACGTCGTTACCATGAAAAAGACCGTCGTGTTTAATAATTTATACATCTTCATTAAAAAAATTAACGTCGTCTAATTCATAAATCTTAACGTCGACAAATTTAATGGACTTCAAATACCGTCGTGAATTCATCATTTTCCCACTTCGTTTATGAAAGAACATGCGACGTGGTAAATTCATGACGACGTCGTCTTTTGTAACGTTCAGGTTAAAGTTCTCGTCTTTTAGACGTCGGTATTATGGGATTGGAGTCGTGTTATTTTGAATTACATGGCGGTTCTTTATGCTTGTCCGACGTGTTATCCTGGATAACTGTTTCACAATAGCATCGTGGTTCTTCATTGTTACGTTGCTTTAAGACGTCGGTAAATATATTGCGGTCGTTGAATGCTCCAAAACGTCGTTATTTATTAGAACAGACGTTTGTTTTTCACATTTTTATCAAAACCGTCGTGTTTGTAATCTGGAACCAGTAATTTTTGTATTGATTGTTTTGTGGCCAAAACCTGTACAATGAAAGTGAAGAAATCACATTACAATATATTACAAAATTAATTTCATACACTGCCAATTACATAAAGCATCATTCAACCCATATATCTTCACACCCATCTCGAATATTTTGACTCCCTAACTCAACCACCACTTCATCAAATGTGTCAACATTTGGCATCCCTCTAGTAAATGGCTCACACTCAATTCTCACATCACCTAAGACATCATCACCAATAACATCATTATATTCTCTATTAGGCATTGATAACACTACCGACCAACCACGATGCATCGGGTTGTCAACAAAAAATACTTGTTTGACTTGAGAAGCCAAAACAAATTGGTCATTCCTATGTCCAATTTTACTCAAATCTACAAGGGTAAATCCAAGTTCGTCCACTACAAGACCAGAAGTATTATCAATCCAATCACACCTAAAGACTGGGATTGTAAACTTTTGGTAGTCAAGGTCCCAAATTTCTTGAATGACACCATAGAAACCCATATTTGAGAGAATTGGGTTTTTTATCCTTGGCACTAGCAACTTGCATAGTATGTGCAAGTAAATAAACTCCACTATTTTGAGTTGTCCGCACATCATCTTGTGCCTTGATGTTGAATTTAATACCTTTAATGAGATAGCTCCTATATAATGGCACTGCCATGTTTGGACCAGCTGCTAGCCACCTTAAATTTTCTGATACGCCATGATTGTCTTCCTCAAATTAATCATAACTTAATTCCATCTAACATAGAAAGAAGAAAATTAAAAGTACAATATGTTATTCAATAATATATACCTTGAAGCGTAGCCATTGAATGAAAGTGCTATTGTGCTTATCCTGCAGCCACTTTGTTCTCTTTCTAAATTTTGGATAAGCGGTCTTGATGTGGATCATATGTTGCCTACATGACACACAAAATTCAAGTATTACGGTCCCAAACATATAAGATAAACATAAGAAATAATTTAAAATGGAAACTTAAAGAATAAAACTCATACGTACTCGATATAAGGTAGGACTTCCTCCGTATTCTCCAAGACATATAGATGTACTTGGTTCAACAGGTCCCGATCAACTACGCTGACTGTGCAACCTGATATTGGCTTTGAAACTCCCATCTTTTGGCTTGAAGGCACTCCAACTGTACTAACATCAGATAAATGCTCGGTACAAAACTCTACAGCTTCTTCAGCTATATACCACTCAGCAATGCAACCTTCGGGACGAGTACGATTCTGAACATACCCCTTTAGCACTTTCATATATCTTTCAAACGGATACATCCATCTAAAATATACTGGCCCACATAGACGAACTTCTCTGACAAGATGTACTACTAGATGAACCATGATATCAAAGAATGAAGGGGGAAAGTACTTCTCAAGCAAACACAAAGTAACTACTACATATTCTTCCAACTTATCTAGCTTGGAAACATCAACAGTCTTTGCACATATAGCATTGAAGAAGAAGCACAAACGAGTTATTGCATACCTTGCAGGCTTCTCCAAAACATAACGAATTGCCACAGGGAGCAATTGTTGCATTAAGGTATGACAATCATGTGATTTAAGGCCAAGAAGTCTTGAATCTTGTAAAGATACAAGATTTTTTATATTTGAAGAATAACCTTCAGGGACCTTCATACCATAGAAAGAATTGCAAACATCTCTCTTCTCTGCTCTTGACAAATTCCAAGGCCCGGGAGGCAAACGAGTACGTCTTTCTCCATACTCGGGTTGCAAATCAGTTTTGACCCCCCATGTTCAATAAATCTAATCGAGCAGCAATCCCATCTTTATTTTTTCCAGGGATCTCCAGCAATGTACCAATGATACTATCGCAAACATTCTTCTCAATGTGCATAACATCTAGGACATGCCTCACAGGAAGGTATTTCCAATACTCGAGATCAAAGAATATTGATTTCTTCTTCCAACAAACTCTGTCACCATCTTCAACCATATGCAGCACTTCTTCTCCGGTTAATGGCTCAGGAGGCGTGCCATATTCAGGTTTCCCATTAAAAGCTGCACGTTGCCTCCTATATGGATGATTGATTGGTAACCATTTTCTATGCCCAATGTAACAAATTTTGTGGCCATTTTTCAACCTGTGACTAGGTGTATCATCGCCGCATATTGGACAAGCTTTATATCCTTTAACAACACAACCAGATAAGTTTCCATAGGCGGGGAAATCATTAATTGTCCACATTAATGCAGCTCTTAGTGTAAAGTATTCTCCATTATGTGCATCATACACTCCTCCAATCCCATCCCACAAAGATGTTAAATCATCAATCAAAGGCTCCAAGTAGACATCTATATCATTTCCGGGCTGTTTAGGACCGCAAATCAATAAGGTCAACATCATGAACTTTCGTTTCATGCACAGCCATAGAGGGAGATTATATGTAACTAAGATAACTGGCCAGCAACTATATCTGCTACTTAGAGAACTGTGGGGATTGAATCCATCAGATGAAAGAGCCAATCTCAAGTTTCTCGGTTCATTACCAAACTCGGGCCATTTATCATCAAGAAGTTTTCCAAGACGGGGAATCCGCGGATGAGACATATAACCGTCAATTGATTTTCTAGCAGCATGCCAAGTCAAACTCTTAGCGGTCTCATGTGATCGAAACATCCTTTTAAACCTTGGAATTGGAGGAAAATACCACACCACCTTCGCTGGCACACCCTCTTTCAAGATTGAATCTTTGCCTTCCTTCCACCTTGAGATACCACAAGTAGGACAATGAGTTAAATCCTCATACTCCTTCCTATACAAGATGCAATCATTGGGGCATGCGTGCATTTTCTCATAACTCAGCCCCAATGCACACAAAGTCTTTTTTGCCTCATACATAGAGGCCGGTATTGTATTTCCTTCTGGAAGCAAATCGCCTTGAAGTATCAATATTTTGTAAAACAGACATCACTCATCCCATGTTTGCCTTCAAATTATACAACTTCACTAATGCCGATAACTTCGTGTACTTTCTACAACCAAGGTACAATGGTTGATCTCCATCCCCAATCACATTGGCAAACTCATAAGGATCAGATCCAAAATCACCAAAATCATTATCATCCATCTCTATTTCTTCAGACACAAAACTGTACCTACTATGGTCATCATCTTCTTCAACATTTCTACTAGCATTAGTAGTTGCTTCCCAAGGTTCTCCGTGAAATGTCCAATTCTTATAGCTTTGGTCAACTCCATTAAAGTATAAGTGATCCCTTATAATTCCAACCCCAAACAATTTCAAATTAACACATTTAACACATGGACAACGGATAGGTGTTGTAGTTAGAAGATTTTCTACAGAAAAGTTCAAAAATGCTTCCACCCCTAACTCATATGCCTTCGATTTTCTATCCGAGTGCATCCATGACTTTATCCATCTCCGACACTATACCCTATTATATATAAAAGTGAAAAGACAAGCAATGACCATCACTATAGCAGATTATATAAAGTCTAATAGCAAGTAATATACAACAAAGACGACGGTTTTTAAACAAAAACAGACGTATTTGACATATATATACGACGGATTTACGTCGTCTAATTATAACCACGACGGTAGTTAAATAACACCGTCGTGTATAAGTAATAAAAACGACGGTAAAGTAAAAACTGTCGTCGTATGCCTGAAAACGCGTCGGTATCCAGTTTATTTCAAGATCCCAAAACCCTATTAAGAACACAACATATACATGAAACCAAGCATGAAACCAACATATACATGAAACCAACATATACTAAGCATGAAAACAATAAATCCATTCCCAATTCAACATAACAGAGAGTGATTAAAAGATCCGACAAAATGAAATCCATTCCCTATTCAACATAACAGAGAGTGATCAAGAAAACATTAAACAGAAAATCCATGAACCCATACCTCCAACAACATTATTAACAGATCGCAAAACATATACCTAAAATCCTTTAACAAAACAATGTAATATCATTCAATGAATTTACAAGGGAAGAGAGGGTTTGTACTTACAGGTTGGCAGAGCTCACAGATTATGACCAAATTGGATTTGACACAGCCTGGAGAGCCCAACTTTGAATTAGAGATGAAGTGAGAGAGCGAAATGTTATGTTGCGCGAAATCTAAAAATTTAGGGTTCACGGTTAGAAGTATAAAACTAAGAGCCAAATCTGAAAATTTTAGGTCCCGCGAATATTTTAAGAAAGCGCGCTCTTTAAAACACACGACCGAAAAAACAAACATCGTTAAAATTTCACATTAAACATGACGCTTATTACATTAAGGACGTCATGGTAAAACTATGTACGACGCAAAATCAAACAGAAGTCGTCAAAACTATGCAAAACCACGTCGGGGTTAAGTAATTAACGACGTTGGAAATAACAATAAACGACTCACGTGTAAACAAACGTCGTTTAAAAGAGAAACCATGGCGGATTTTTCACCATACGACGTAAAGTCAATATTCCACGACTCAACACCGTCGCTAAAAGTAATACCCTAAACTTTAAAACCATAAATTTATATATTTGTAAAATTTAATTTTATAAAATTGTTTATGGTTTTTACAGCCTAATATAACAAACATAAACCCTAAACCCCAAAATTATACTTTAACCCTAAACCCTAATAAATAACAACCCTAAACCCCAAACCCTAAACCCTAAACCCTAAACCACAAACTATATAAGTGATGTTATGACTCACAAAACAATTTTATTTTGGTTGGTCATTTTAAACTTTTATTACTCAAACTGCATTTTTTGGGGTTTAGGGGGAAGAAAATATATCAATGACTTCATAGGAGTTGAAGTTGAATTTTTTGGATTTATTTTAAATTTATTTTTAAAATTTTGAATTAAAAATAATAAAATATTTTCTTATATCAACAACAAACCCACGGCGGGGTTAAGTAACTAACGACGTTGTAAATGATAATAAACGACTCACGTGTCGTTTAAAAGAGAAACCATGTCGATTTTTCACTATCCGACGTAAACTCAATATTACACGACTCAATCACGTCGTTAAAGTATACCATAAATTATATATTTTGTAAAATTTAATTTTATAAAATTGTTTATGGTTTTATAGCCTAATATATAACAAACATAAACCCTAAACCCCAAAATTATACTTTAACCCTAAACCCTAATAAATAACAACCCAAACCCCAAACCCTAAACCCTAAACCATCAAACTATATAATGATGTTATGACTCATCAAAACAATTTTATTTTGATTGGTTATTTTAAACTTTTATTACTCAAACTGCATTTTTTTGGGGTTTAGGGGAAGAAAATATATCAATGACTTCATAGAAGTTGAAGTTGAATTTTTTGGATTTATTTTTAATTTATTTTTAAAATTTTGAATTAAAAATAATAAAATATTCTTATATCAACACCAAACCACAGCGGGTTAAGTAACTAACGACTTGTAAATGATAATAAACGACTCACGTGTAAAAAAACGTCGTTTAAAAGAGAAACCATGTCGGATTTTTCACTATCCGACGTAAACTCAATATTCCACGCCTCAATCACCGTCGTTAAAAGTAATACCCTAAACTTTAAAACCATAAATTATATATTTGTAAAATTTAATTTTATAAAATTGTTTATGGTTTTACAGCCTAATATAACAACCATAAACCTAAACCCCAAAAATTAACTTTAACCCCTAAACCCCAATAAAACCCTAAACCCTAATAATAACAACCCTAAACCCCAACCCTAAACCCTAAACCATCAAACTATATAAGTGATGTTATGACTCATCAAAACATTTTTTTGGTTGGTCATTTTAAACTTTTATTACTCAAACTGCATTTTTTTAGGGTTTAGGGGGAAGAAAATATATCATGACTTCATAGGAGTTGAAGTTGAATTTTTTGGATTTATTTTAAATTTATTTTTAAAATTTTGAATTAAAAATAATAAAATATTCTTATATCAACAACAAACCACGACGTTGTAATAATAATAAACGACTCACTTGTAAAAATGACGTCGTTTAAAAGAGAAACCATGGCGGATGTTTCACCATCCGACGGAAAATATATTCCACGACGCCTGAATCAATCACCATCGTTAAAAAGTATTACCTAAACCCTAAACTGTAAATTATATAATAAACGACTTACTTGTTCAAAGGACGTCGTTAAAAGCGAAACCATGGCGCAATTTTCACTAAAACGACGCCCATGTACGTACAAACGGTATATCACGTCTAAATATCATTTTACGTCTTTTTTACATATTATGTCGTTGGAAGTTATTACACGTGGGTTCCGCAATTTGTTTTTTCTTTATATTATGAAAACCTCAAAAATTTTCAGGGAAAAAAAGGATGTATATTATAGACAAAATTTGTACATTATATATTATAGACAAAATTAGTACATATTAAAAATATCAAGTTTTTCCAAAAATCCTCCTATTCCATATGAAGGCAAACAAACTCTGCCCATTCATCCGACTTTCATCAATGGCTTGCTTGGGGTATGGCGCTTGCCTCTTTTCCCTTGGCAAACTGCAATCCATAAACAATGATTTATTAGCTTTACAAAATCAAAGAAATTCAGTCAGTCACAGACGATGCTTTTTTTCATAACGAGACAGTAGTCTATCGTTTCACGACGGAATTTTAAAGGACCGCGTTGATAATACAAAAAACCACATAAAATTTCAGAAAATTTTCTTTCTTACCTTCTTCTCAACTCCCAAGGAAGGATCCCATGTGATTTGGTCCCTCATTGAAGCGCATCCATAATACCCGATTCGACACTGGGGTTGCTTTGGTGTGCCTGGGCAGAGTTTTTCAAATTTGTTGCTTTACGGCCTGGTCTGCCGATGTGGGAATTATATACATTTTTAAAGAGCACTTGTTCACGATGTTTTTGCCTCCTCATCAACCAACACGATTTCCAGGAAGAGGATCCCGAAAATAAGACCCGTTTTTTTTTCCTTTTTGGCTCTCTAACAATCATCAGACCCTAATGGACGGCTGCACAAATTAAATATAAAAACGCCGGTTATATACAACCGTCAGCACAAGAAAACAAACGACGGTTATTTATAAAAATCGACCTTAATTAATTGTTAAATTTATATATAAAAGTTTCATTCTCACAACGTAATAACGTAATAAAACGAGAACGTACATTATAAATTTATGACGACGGTAATTAACTGGGCAAACGACACTGGTTTAGGGTCAACCGACCAAAAATAAATAAAATAACCGACCGTGGTTAGAGAGCTTCAAACGACACAAAATTATTAAGACAGTTTATAATGGTCAGTTAGTGAAAACATTACAAACAAAATCCTTTTAAGGAGCCCTACCCTGGGGTAAGGTGCATCATGGAAAACTGTTACCATCTGTTTTTTGAAAGGCCTGGCTAGGTCCATTCGTGATCTGTCAGTTTAGTGACCCAGCGTTGGCACGAACTTGAGCAGGGTCGGATAAATCCAACCATGGCTGGCACATATTTGCTTCTCTCATACGTCATATAAGCACCTAAATTCTAAAACAAAGACGGTTATTTATAAACAAAACGACGTATTATCAATTTCACACGACGAACTGAAATAGAAACAGACGTTATAACTAATACTAATTTAGATCCACGACGGTAAAAAAGAACGACGTGGTTGGTAGTGGTTTTAAAATGCACGCCAATAGATTAACCAGCCGGACGTCTTATGCTTAGAATGTTGATTTTGATAAGTTTACAAACTCTCTATATATACTGCAACCACAGTAGGCCCTCCAATTTCTCCATGCCTGAAACTGTGTAATCTTCATGGCAAGACGAAGGTACTGCGATCTGCACCAAACACCTCCTCTCCAATGTTGAAGGTCATGATCTTCCCCTGTGGGCTTTAGTGGTCGTTTTCCAACCTAAACTACAAAGGATTGTAAGGAAGATGCAAAACCTCCGACATTTTGAATAACAACTACTTTTTCATTACCACCTCCCTGTTTTTTTAAAAAGAAATAAACAAAAAATTAAAAAATGGACCGTGGTAATTCAATAAAAACGACGGTTTTTTAAAATAAAAAAACGTCGGTCCGATAATAAATTTTTAAACCGACGGTAAATAAAAAAAAACCCGTCCGTTTTTTTTTTTTTTTTTTAAAAAAATAATTTTTTTTTATTAACGTTCCAAATAGAAAATAATTTTCCCGACCGTCAATTTTGGAAAAAAACAAAAACGACGGTTTTAAAAAGAAAAAAAAATCCGACGTCCCCTGAAAAAAAAATGTTGGGGGGAAAAAAAAAAAAAAAACCAAAAAAAAAAAAAAAAAAAAGGGCAAAAGTTATGAGAATATTCACCCGCTTCCGGTCCATGCTTTTCCTTTCCAAAATCTTGTTTTTTTTCTTCTTTTTCTTCTCCCTTCATCAAAATTTACATCTGTCGCTTTCCTTTCCTTTTTTGCCATTCCATCTTTTTTTTTTTCTCTGCTTTTTTTTTTTTTTTCCTTCTCTTTTTCTCCCCTTTTTCCCAATCCTTGTTTTTGTTTTTTCTCCCTTCTGTCCCCGCCTTCATTAATCTTTTTTTTTTTTTTTTTTTTTTTCCTTCCCACTTTTTCCTTTCTCTGTTCATCTTGGAATTTTTTTTTTCCCTTTTTTCTAAAAAGCCCCGCCAGAAGTTTTAAATGTGTTTTTTTTTAAAAGTAATAAAGAAAATATAATCTAATAAGCCAGATTTGGGGGGGGTACTGAAAAAAAAAAAAAATTAAATCCACAAAAAACGTCCCCCCTGGTGGGTAAAGGCATAACAAAAGACAAAATATGTCAGATTTATGGAGAAAAAAACGTCTTTAAAAAAAAATTTAAAATGTAAAAAAAGCGATTTTTAAAATAATAAAACGTCCCTTTGGGTTAAATTTGGGTCCTAATTGTACCGCTCGGTAAAGGAAACTTTTACAACAAAACCCGTCCGTCCCCTTAAAAAACCACAAAGTCGACGTCTAAAATCGTGGTAAAAAAAACGGAAGTAAAAGCTTACAAATAACACCGTTGGGTAAATTGGTAATGGGTAAAAAAACTGGTCCGACGGTTTTTTTTTTTTTTTTAAATTTAATAAAAAATCTGTGAAAAGTCGTGTGTGTGGTGTGTGTGTTGTGTGGGTGGGTGTGTGTGGGTGGGTTGTGGTGTGTGTGTGGTGTTGTGTGTGTGTGTGTGTGGCTAGTGGGTGGGGGGGGGGGGGGGGGGGGGGGGGGGGGGGGGGGGGGGTGGTGGGGGGTGGGGGGGGGGGGGGGGGGGGGGGGGGGTGGGGGGGGGGGGGGGGGTGGTGGGGGGGGGGGGGGGGGGTTGGGTGGGTGGGGGGTTGGGGGGTTGTGGGGTTGGGGGGGGGTGGGTGGGGTGGGGTGTTGGGGGGGGGGGGGGGTGGGGGGGGGGTGTGGGGGGGGGGGGGGGGGGGGGTGGGGGGTGGGGGGGTTGGGGGGGGGGGTTTGGGGGGTGGTTGTGGGGTGGTGGGGGGGGTGGTGGGGGGGGGGGGGTTGGGGGGGTGGGGGGGGGGGGGGGGGGGGGGGGGGGGGGGGGGGGTGGGGGGGGGGGGGGTGGGGTGGGGTGGGGTGGGGTTGGGGGCGTGTGTGGGGGGTTGGGTGTGGTGGTTGGGTGTTGTTTGTGTGGTGGGTTGTGGTGGGTGGGGGGGGGGGGGGGTGGGTTTTGGGGGGGGGGGGGGGGGGGGGGTATGGTTTTTTTAAAACGCGGGGGGGGGGGGGTTTTTTTTTTTTTTTTCCCTTTTCTTGCATAATAACGACCCGTTCTATTGTTTTTTTTTTAAAAAAAAAAAAAAACAGAGAAATTTTCAAAAGTTTTCAGATATTTTTACCGTTTTTTTTTCCCTTCCCTGCGGTTTTTTTTGTTTTTTTCCCCCATTTTTTTTTTGGCCAGTAAAATCAATCCCCTCTTAAAAATGGTGAAGGGATTCCTCACATTCAGCCCAGGGCCCCCAAAGAAACAGCCCAAATTTTTGGCTTTATCCCAAGACATTTGGATTTTTTTTATTGGGGGAACTGTTTGTTGCCTTCTAGAACCTTGGTTTTGTTTTTTTGTTTGACAGGGGCCCTAGTTTTTTTTTTTTCGGTTTTAAAGCCAAAATGGCTTGGAAAAATCAAAAATTTGGGGGGGATTGAAGGTTGGGGAAAAAGCTTGAACCACCTGGTTTTAGTTAAAATGGTTTTCCTTCCTCAAAGACCATCTTACCCTATTGGGTTTTGGGTCTAGCTTCCAATCTTTCCCCCTTTAGTCCCCCCTCTTCCCTTTGAAAGGACAAATTCCTTCACAACTTTCCTTCATTGGGGGGGGGGGGGGGGGGAAAAAAAAAATCGGCAAAACTTTTTATCCCTCTGTGGGTCCCCCCTAAGGGGTAAATTGACGAAAAAAAATTCCCATAGGGGGAAAAATTCCCCCCCAGCCAAACCTACAAACCTCCTTTACCTCTCCCTGGGGGGGGGGGGGGGTATGGCCTCCGGGGAACCTCAAAGCCCCCAAGGGTTCAACCGCACATCATTAATTTTGCCCCAGTTTTTAAACTAAAGACTGGTCCTTCAGGCACCTTTGTTTTTTTTTTTTTTTTGCAATTCCATCCTAAAAACAAAGACAGATAAAAAAGTCCCAGCCATAATAAAAAACACAAACGACGGTTTTTTTTTTTTTATTTTATAAACCAAAAACCGACGCAAATTATATAATTTTCCCCACGACGCAAAAATAATAAGAAAATCAGACGTTTTGTTAAAATAATTATATTTTATACAATCGACGTTACTGTATAAAAACCGACGTGGGTTTTTTTTTTAGTTTTTTTTTTTGTTTTTTTTTTTCAAAACGAACCCGGGGGGGGGGGGGGGCAAAAATAAAAATAAACCACCCCGACGTCCCCTTTATTGGCTTGTAATTACAAAAACAAAGTTTTTTTTTGTTGTGGGGATTCGCAGATTTAGAATCTTTCCCCAACGAACCGTTTTTTTTTTTTTTTTTTTGAAAACATTTTCGAACCGTAAAGTAAATTTCATTCCCAACAACGACCGAAAAAAATTAACTCACCGGAACGTCCCCCCCCCCCTTATGCTTATAATTTTAAAACATAGAAAACAGGGGTTTTGTTTTGATTTTTCCAGAAAAAATTTTTAGATCCTTTTTACCAACGACCGTTTTTTTTTTTTTTTTTTTTTTTAAAACCATTTTTTTTTTCCCGACCTTAAAGTGAAAAAATCAATTCACAGCGACGGGAAAAAAAAAAAAAAAATAAATAAAACATAAAGAACGTAAGCAGAATTATAAAACCATCAGTTTTTAATAAAAAATTGGTACACAGAGGTTTGGGTTGGTAGGGGGGGCTTACAAATAATTTTTTTGCGCTTTTTTTTCCCTGGGGCCACCCCCTTTTTTGGGAATCTCGTCCGGGAATGTTCCCGAACGTTTTGGGGGGGGGGGGGGGGGGGCCCCACCTGTTGTCCTAGCCATTTTTTTTTGTCCTTCCCCCCATTAAGGGGGGGGGGTATCAAATCGACCAAATTTTTTTTTCCTACCTCCCAGGCAATGTTTTTTTTTTTTTTCCTTCCTCCCATTGATTCCTCCCAAACCAAAATTATCCCCCTTTTTGCGAGACACTCGATGAATTTGGTACTCCCAAGTTTTCCCTCCCTTAATCTTGTTGGGGGGGAAAAAAAAAAATGTTTTGAAGAAAATGCATCCCAGAATCAAATTCTTTTTGGATCACCTTGAACTTACAAAGGCATCCCCATTTCCTTGCTTTTTATTCCCTCCCCCTTCCCTCCTATGAATTTTTAATTTATATACTTTCAGGGGGGGTTTTTTGGCTTTTTTAATTTTTTCTTCCCCCCTCCTCCCTTGGATGGGTAAAAATGAAAGGGAAAATAATTCAATTGCCCATCGTCAGTGTTAGACTTGAAAATTCCTTCCATTTTCCTTTGGGCAGCCGAGAAGATTAACACCGAGTTTGTCTACCCCTTCCCCCGCCTTGGGGACACTAAATCCATCAAAAAAATCCCATTTGGGGTCCAAACAATCGGCCACCTTTTTTTTCCCCCAAAAAAAAAAAAAAAAAAAAAAAAATTTCCCTGGCTCCCTTTTTTAATAATCCGCTTTTGGGGAATTTTTCCAAGCGCCATTTTTCTTGGGGTCCCCCCACCAAGTGGGACTCTGGAAGCAAAAGTGCCCCAACACACCAATGTAAAAAAGGAACCTGCACAATCCAGAAATGTTTTGTTTGGCAGGGCCCCCCCCAACATTGCCCTTTCCCCCCCTTCTCTTTTTTTTATTTGTTACCTCAAAAAAAAAAAACCTTTGGGCTTTTTGATTTTTTTCTGCAAATTTTTTTTTCTCCCTTTCACAAACACCGAGGGCCATTGTTTTGCTTCATAAAACCTTTGGCGACCTGACCCTTTGCTCCCTCCATAAAGTGTTTTTTTTGTCCCCGTGGTCTTGGTTGGTTTTTTTTTTTTTTTTTTTTTTTTTTTTTTTTTTTGTTTTTTTCTGTCCCTCAGCAAGTTTGAAACAAACTTTCATCTTCTTCAAAGGGCCTTTGGGGGGGGGGGGGGGCCCCTTTAGGGGGGGGGGGGAGGTGTTTTTTTACCATTTTCCAAGCTTTTTCCAAGCCTCCCTTACCTCCCCATTTTTTTTTTTTTTTGGGAGCCCAGATCCCCCCTTTTTTCTCCCACTTTTCGGTCCCTTGAGAACCAAAAAATGGGGGGGGGGGGGGGGGGGGGGTTAACAGAAAAATAAAAACAAAAACCTTGGGGGCCAAAACCCAAGGTGGAAAATATTTTCAGGGGAAAAAAAATTAAGAAACACAAAGGGAAAACGTTATTTTTTTTTAAATAAAAAACACGAAACCCCGTAAATTGGGGGGGGGAATAAAGTTTTTTTTTTTTACAACGCGTAAAAAAAATAAACAAATAAAAAACCTCAAATCAAGACCGTAAAATAAATTTGTTTTTTTTTAAAAGTAGGGGGAAAAAAAAAAAAATTATAACATGTTTTTTAAACAAACGACGAAAACAATATTGAACATAAAGATTTGTAAACTAAGAAACTTTTATTGTAGGGCGGTGGATATTTTTACAAAAAAAAAAAAAAAAAAAAACACACGTTCCCCGTTTGGAAATAAAAATTCAAAATTTTAAACATGAAAAACGTAAATAATTGTAATATAAACGTCGGGGGTTTTATGTGGGTATTCATAACCGGACGTGGAAAGTAAAATAAGTTAATAAACCGTTCAGTATTTTTTTAATAAGAAACCCAAAAAACATTTTTTTTCTTTTTCTCTGTGAATGGTTTTTGGGGGAATTGGGCAGGTTTTAATTTCTCTTGAAAACATGGTTTTTTTTTTTGGTTTTTTTTTTTTCCGCCCCTACTTTTTGTGAATTAAAAATACAAAAGAAAAAGAAAAGAAAGGTTTTTTGGGCAATCTTTTTTAATAGACGACCCCGTAAAAAAAAAATTCTTTTGTAAATAACTTCCGTGGGGGGGGATAAACATTTTTCACACGGCAAGGTTCAAAAAAATAAATAAGATACCGTCCGTCCCCTATTAATAAGATTAAAAAAACCCCTTAACTTTTCTTTTTTTTTTTTGTTCTTTTGTTATTTTATCAAATTAGGAAAAAAATGAAAAACAAGGGTTTTTTGCAAGGGAAATCAAACCTGGCGAAAGACGAAAAAGAGGAAACAAAGCGAAGGCAAGAATAAAAAAATTTTGCCCGGTCCCCATTTTTTTTTTTTTTTTTAAACAAATCAACTTTAGATGAAATTCCCAATTTTTTTTTTAGTTTTAATACGCGCTTAGAGACCGAACTGAACGACAACCCGTCCCCGTGGGGGGGTCTTAAACATTATTTTTACACCACACGTAAATAAAAGAAGCGCTACCGTCGTCCTTTAATTTTGTAAGTTGAATTTAGTTGTTTTTGTTGTGTGTTTCAAAAGTTTTGGGAAACTTTTTTTTTCCCTCTCCTTGTCCCCCCTTGTGGTTAATTTGTTATCAAAACTTTTTGGAAAGGAAATAAAAATGGATTTTTTCCCCAGAAAAAAAGGTAAATAAAGATTTTTCAAAAAAACAAAAAACGCGTATTGAGGGCTGCAAATTTTAACCCCAACAAAAAATAAGTTGAGAAATGGGGGGGGAACGCCCATTTACGCCCTTTTTTTTTTGTTGTGTGGGCAAAATTGAAAAGGTCTTTTTCTCCTCGGAGGGGGGTTTGGTGGGTTTTTAAGTTTTCCAGAGACCGACCCGACGAAGACGATGAGATACTCCTACAGTTTGGGGCCTCCTTGACACGGGGGTAAAAAGACGAAAAGTTTTTTTTTCCCTTGCTGGGAGTATGAAAAATTTTTTTTTTTCTCAGGGTTTTTTTTTTTTTTTTTTTTGAAAGCATGGGGCGGCCCAAAATGGTGTACGTCAGGTTAGGAACGAAAAAAGTGTTTTTGTATATATATACAAAACCGTTTTTTCCAATAAGTAATAGAACAGCGGTTGTTTTTTTTTACATAGAAAAAAAAAAAATGAACGACGGGGGGGGGTATTTTAATAGGACAAAACTACGACCGAATAATTTGGAAACTTTTAGAAAAAACCGTGGGTGAAAATAAATTTACGACCAAGTAGTGGGTTTTTTTTTTTTGTACGGTAAAAAAAAAACCGTCGCCCCGTAGTAAACTCCGGCCTAAAATAAAAGTCGATACACTCCCCAAAATAAATCTTCCGGCCGTTCCCCAATGGGTAGAAAAAAAAAAAAAAAAAAAAAAAAAAGAAATATTTTTTAACATGAAAACGGTGTTTTTTTTTTTTTTTTTTTTTTTTTGGGTAAAAAATTTTTTTACGCGACGTTTTTTAATTTTTTTTTATAATTATAAACGTTCGTTTTTGTTTTGTAATATAAGCTCGACGTGGAATTTTTTTTTTATTAGACGGCAGGGTTTTTTTTTGTTTTTTGTTTTTTTTTTTTTTTTTTTTTTGTGTAAAACGACGGGCGCCCGTGGAGGGTTTTAAAAAATTTAATTGTAATTAAATTTTTTTGGTCAAGCTTTTTTCCCCCCCTTTTTCAGTTTTTTTTTTTTTTTTTTCCCCAGTTTTTTTTTTTTTCCCCCATTTTAGGTTTTTTTTTTTTTTTCCTAAGTTTCTTTCCTCTCTCAAGGACACTTTTTTTGTCTTCTCAAACATTTCCCGAAGACCAAATAAATTTTTTTTTGGATGTCCCCCTTTTTCTCAACAAAATCCTAATGTTCCCCCACAATAGGAAAAGCTTCTTGTCCAAATCCTGATAGGGGGAAAGACCTTTAGTGGGTCTTCTGAATGGGGCTCCTTGCTTTTTTCCGGCAGACAAAAGAAGAATTGCCAAGCCCCCTGCCCTCCCACTCGGGGGGGGGGCTTGGGGGTCCGAAGGAAAAGGTTTCCGCTCTTTCCCTCAGGGAAAACCTGAAGGATCAGAATGTTTCAGCCACCTCTGCCTCCCGATTTTGTTTTTCCTTGGGTCTTAAAGAAGATTTTCTTCGTTTAAGGTTTTGGTGATAGAGAAGAAAGGTTTTTAATCGCGGCATTTAGTGGAAGAAGAAATTTGGGGGTTTTTTTATCCGGGTAGGCTTTTGCCTGAAAAAAGAAGGGAAAGAAATTTTTGTTTTTTTTTCAAGAAAAAAATTGCAAAAAAAAAAAAATAAAGAAGTTTTTAAAATGGCTTTTTTCAAGAAAAAGAGGGAAACGGTTTTAAAGAACTTTTTTGAAACCAACACACGACGGTTTTTTTTTAAAAAAATGTTTTTTTTTTCTAAAAACCCGATGTCCCCCCCCTTTTTTTTTTTGTGTAACCTAAGGACCGACGTTAAAAATAAATTTTTTTTTTGTTTTTTTTTTTTTTTTGGCGAACCGTGTTAAATTCGTTTTTTTAAAAAAGCATCTTTTTAAAAATGTGGGGTGTTGGGTAATATAAAACGACTGGGGGGGGGGGGGGGAATTGTTATTTTTTTTATAATTTTAATAAAATAGAATTTTTTTTTTTTTTTTTTCCCTTGGTTTTTTCTTTGTCAGTTTTTTATTTTTTTTTTCAAAAATAGTGGGGGCGCGCCCTTATAAATAGGTTTTTTTTTTTTTTTTTTTTTCCCGAGGAAAATTTAAATGTTTTTTCTAAGGGAAAAAATTTTTGTAAAAGTTTTTTTTTTTTTTTTTTTTTTTTTCCTTTTTTTTTTAATTTAAAACGGACCGCGAATATTTTTTTTTTTTTTTTTTCGCACCGTGGGGGATTTGTCTTTTTTTTAAAAAAACCCTCGTTTTAAATGTGGGTAATTAAAATAAAAACCCCGACAAATGGAAAAAAAATTTTGTTTTGGTTTATTTTTTTTTTATAAATTGTTTTATGGAAAAAAAAAAAAGAAAATAATAATTTTTTTTTTTTTTTTTTTCTTTTTCCCGTCCTTTTTTCAGTGTTTTTAAATTTTTCAACCTTGTGGGCCTTATACAAATACAGTGGGGGTTTTTTTTGTTTTTTTTTTTTTTTTCCGAGAAAAATTAAAAGTTTTGTTCTAAAGAATTTTTTTTGGTTTAAAGTTTTTCCTTTTTCTTTTTTCCTGGGGGAAACCCTGATTTTTTTTTTAAAAAATTCAAATAGCAAATTATAAAAACAACCGAAACTGTTTTTTTTTTTTTTTTGTTTTTGTTTTTTTTATGCCTCGTCCTTTTTTTAAACTAAAACAACGCAATATTTTTTTTTTTTTTTTCCCGCGCCGACGTTTGGGGGGGGGGGGGGGGGGGGAAAATTTCCCGTTTTTTGTTTTTTTAAATGTTCCCCCCCCGTTATGTGTAATATACACGCGACGTGGAAAAAAAAATTTTTTTTTTTTTTTAAATTTTTTTTTTTTTGTATAATTTTAATAAAATATAAATTTTTTTTTTTTTTGTTTTTTTTTTTTTTTTTTTTTTCCCGTTTTTTTTTGCCGTTTTCCTTTCAGTTTTTTAATTTTTTGTTCAGAAAAAAAACAAGTTGGGGGGGCCCTTAAATAAATAGAGGGGGGTTTTTTTTTTTTTTTTTCCCCGAGGAAAAGTTTAAATGTTCTCTAGAAATTTGTTTTAAAAGTTTTTTTTCCCTTTCCTCGGGGGGGTGTGGGAAAACCCTTGATTTTTTTTAAATAAAGAAAAAAAAAAAATTTACGAATAAAATAAAACCCCGACGAATGTTTTTTTTGTTTTGTGTTTTTTTAATAGCGCGTCCCGTCTTTTTTTTTTCTCCTTGTGTGTCCCGTATTACAGTAAGACCTAAAAGACGTAAAATGTTAATTTTTTTTTGTTTTTTGTTTTTTACACCCGACGTGAAATTTTTTAATTTTTTTTTTTGTTGTTTAAAGCAACGTTTTAATGTTGTAAATTAATAACCCGACAGGGAAAATTTTTGGGTTTTTTTTTGTTTTGTTTTTTTTTGTTTTTTTTAAATTTATAAATTAGGAATTTTTTTTTTTTTTTGCAGCAGGTGCGCTTTTCAGTTTTTTAGTTTAATATTTTCCGATTTTTAGGGGGGGGGGGGGAGGGGGGGGGGGTTGGTTTTCGCAACCTTCTTCCTTGCGGCCCCGCTTTTTCTCTATGTCTCACCTCAATCTCTTTTGTGGAAGGGCAACATTGTTTTGGAAATTGTTTTTGTTTTTTTTGTGGTGGGGGGTATGTTTTTTGTGTTTAATCTAATTTTCCACAAAACCATACCGTCCACCAACATCAACCCATTTTTTCAAAAAATTGTTCCCCCCCCCCCCTCTCTGATTTTGTCAAAAAATTTTCTTGTTGGCCCCCCCTTTGCTTGCGCCCGTCCCCCCCGTTGAAAATTTTTAGGGAGGACAAATTGTTTTTTTTGGGAATTTGTTTTTTGTATTGTGTGGGGGGTGTTGGGGCGTTTTTTTTGGTGTAGAATTACAAAACAAAACGCACACACCATATCCCAAATCCAACCTTTCCCCAAAAAAAAAATGGGTCCTCTTCTGATTTGGCCAAATCGAGGGCAAAAAAATGCGCGCCCGTCCCGTTCCAAATTTTTTCGAGCAAATTTTTTTTTTTTTTTTGGAAAATTGTTTTTAAAATGTTTAAATGGGGGGGGGGGGGGGGGGGGGGGGGAAAAAAAAAAGCGTTTTTTTGTGGGGGTAAATCTTCAAAGACACCAAATACAACATAAACATCAATTTAACCGTCTAAAAATAATTGTCCCCCCCCCTTTTTTTTCCGCCCCTGGTAAGATTTTATGAATGAGGGGCAACAGAGTTTTTTTCAAAAAAAAAAAAAAAAAAAATTTCCTTGTTAAAAAGAAAAAAAAAAAAAATTTTTCCTAAACCCCCTTTTGTGAATCTCAAAATAATCCCGAATTTAAAAATGTCCCCCGGCGGTTTTTTTTTCCTATATAAACCGTCCGGTGGTTATTTTTCAATTTTCTTTGTCCCCAAAATTTTTTTTTTTAAAGTTTGTAGAAATCTTAAAAGCTCGACGTATGCATAATCAAAAATCCAAGGAAAAAAATAAAATTTGGTTGTTTTTAAAAAAACATTCTTATTCAGACGACGGTTTTTTAAATATAATGGTTAAAATGAACGTATAAAGTTTGGGGACCAAAATAACGAAACTTTTTTTTTAAAATTGTTATAAAATTACCCGTTTCGTTTAAAATGAAAAACCCCCAACTTGGGTTTAAAGATTTTTTTTTTTTTAAAAAAAGATTCCAATCGTAGGAATTTTTAAAAACGAAAGAAAAAAAAAACCGTGTCGGTTTTTATAATTTTTTAAATCTTTTTTTTTGCCCGTAAGTTTTTTTGGGTTAACATTTAATTTTAATAACGAACGGTAACAAAAAAAATTTTTTTGTTAATTTTTTTTTTAACCGGCCCCCGCCCGTTGGATTTGTTTTTTTAATTTTTTTTTTTTGTAATTTTTATAAGGCTTTTTTTTTTTTTTTTTTTTTTTTTTTTTTTTTTTTTTTTTTTTTTTTTTTTTTTTTTTTTTTTTTTTTTTTTTTTTTTTTTTTTTTTTTTTTTTTTTTTTTTTTTTTTTTTTTTTTTTTTTTTTTTTTTTTTTTTTTTTTTTTTTTTTTTTTTTTTTTTTTTTTTTTTTTTTTTTTTTTTTTTTTTTTTTTTTTTTTTTTTTTTTTTTTTTTTTTTTTTTTTTTTTTTTTTTTTTTTTTTTTTTTTTTTTTTTTTTTTTTTTTTTTTTTTTTTTTTTTTTTTTTTTTTTTTTTTTTTTTTTTTTTTTTTTTTTTTTTTTTTTTTTTTTTTTTTTTTTTTTTTTTTTTTTTTTTTTTTTTTTTTTTTTTTTTTTTTTTTTTTTTTTTTGGGGGGGCCATAGATGAGAGAGAAGGAAAAAATTTAGCAAAAGGTGCAAAATGATGCTGGGAGAAAGGGAGGAGACCAAAAGAGTAGGAAGATACCCGTTGGGTATTGGGACATGATTACCCGTTAGAAATTACACTAGAATGGCTATATTCCTTTATGGAGCAAGAAAGAAAGAAGGACTTGAAGTTTTCGGAAAAGGAAGGAAGATTGCGCAGCTAGGGATTTATATACAAATTTATAAAAAACCCAATCTTAGACATGTATTTATAAAAAACCCAAGCACTATGTAAACATAGAAACACACCCAAAATAACCCCAAAGTCAACTTTTTGGGTGGTTTATAAAAGGGTTTTGAGTGTGTGTAATGAGGGTTTGGGTGTGTTTATAAAGTGTTTGGGTGGTGGGTTTTTTTATAATTTCAACCTCCATTTTGGGTGTTTCGTGAAACTCCCAATTTTAATTCATTGGCTCAGTCTTTCTCTTTAATATTGTGTAATTATATGTGGGGTATAGTTGTTCCTATACAGAAGTCTCTAAGAATAAAGCTATACATACATGGAATATGCTATATTATCCCTATTCTCTCAACGTTCGCATGAGTGAGCTGGCTCGTTAGTCTTCAAATGAGCGGTGGATAAGCGCTGGGTGTCTGAGTAGTTTGCTCTTTTTTTTGGCTGTTGAGGTGTCTGTGAATGTATTACTGTATCAAAGCTCACCCTTAGAAAATTGGATGAAGTGTAAAACTTTGTCAGCATGTGCCTAAATGGATCTTCAAAATATAATCTGAAGGGGTAAATTGGCTGAAAAAGTATTCATTGTGTTAAACTCTATAGTCAATAGTCTGATTAGTTTGAGGGTGGTTATTTGGTAGTTACCCATATAGCGCTTCTTTTTACTGTTGATTGTAAACTGTTTTTGTATTCTCGCGTCAGTGCTAAGCAAGTGGAATAAAACAAGCCATTGTGTTATGTGGAGTTTACCATAGATATCATGCTCCTGTTACTGTTGATTGATAACTTGTTTTTTGTATTCTCGCGTTCAGTTGCTAAGCATAAAAGTGGAATAAACACAGAAGCTATGTGCATAATATATATATATAGATATATCAGAAGAAGTTGGGGGAATCAGGTGATGTAAGTAATAATTACGGATGAGGAGGAATGAGGGAAGAGCCTTTTGAAAGTTTGCAGATAGAGCTTAATAGGACTTGGTCTTCCTTGGTCTATGAGGAAGGTTCTAGACAGAGATTTTACCAACACCGGTTTCTTTCCAGTTATTTTTTTTTTTTTTGGGTCTCATCGTGGAATATCTAGTAGTGTGTCAACTTTCCTTTTCATCCTCATTTTATTAAATAATTATTTGGTAAATGCAGGAAGTCTCAGTTCCATATATCATGGTTTTCAGGACCCCCAAAAAAAAATTGCATGAGTTATAATATTAAATAACTTGCCATTAGCTTTTATTTACGTCTTCAATCTTTTTCGTGGCTTATATATAAATAGTGGTATTAGGCATAATATATATATGCGTGCAACAAAAATTCACTTGCAGGTGACCAAATTCCAAGACATTTTGACAGTGGCGAGTTACTAAGTCATTCATTCCTTCACTTATTGAGGAAAACACATGCGGATTTACTCTCAAGCATGTGTATTTCGGAGGCACTTTTGTGAGATCTGACGGTTTGAAACTTCAACCATCATAAGATCCCAAAACTGGTTCTCGAAATGAAAGTGAGGAAGACGCAGAGAAACCAAAATTAAGGCACGAAAATATGAGCCACAGTGGGAGATATCTTGTGCCTTGACTAATTTAGGACCAAACATTGATGATGTTTAACAGGCCGGGAAAGTGCTATCATAGCTAGTTCTAGGATCGAAAACAGACAGCTCAGACACGACCCAATCGTCGTGGGAAGCTACAGGGGAGAAGGATACTGTGGTGTCCCGGAAATTAAACTGCCCCAAAAAACCACGAATGGAACCCATGGCAATGTGTGTGTCAAAACGATTCAAAATACAAGCAAGAGAGAAACACTGTTTGCCTGTCTATTGATGGAACAGATCACAAATTTCGTGTATGGAACGCCTTGAACTCAGAAAGGGCGAACACAATATAATGGAAAGATGTGCTGAAAGACACCTCACTTCACCTATCGTTGTCGTTCTCTTATCCTTAAACTCAAATCCCACACGAACCTTTGTCTTAGTTTTATGCATAAAATCAATTTGATTGTATTGTCAACACCTGTTTAAGTGTCATTTAACTCTTAACGCATAGTCGATCCCTCGATAACCGTTAGTTTGTTTTACCCTGCCAACTATTATTGACTATTTTCACATCCCTCACAATTCCATGTCAGGTTTGTTTCTTATAGGGTTGAGAATTCTTGCACAATTTGTTTTTCCAAACAATAACACACCCTTGCCCTTTCTAGAGAATGCAAAATGTGCTCTGATCTAAATATTCCCAAAAGGCTGCGGTTTTAAAACTGTATCAGTTTGAGCAGGTCATCACAATACTGCCAGATCAAAGTTATATGTGGGGCCTCCAAACTGTAAGACAGACTGTTCTGTATGTCTACTGCTGTACACTCGTCAAGTAAGGCAAGAACACTTAACATGCTCAAACGCAAATACGCATGTGTTGACTTAGCGGCGAGCGCCTGGGTTGTTACATCATGCTCTTTATTATGGAAAGATGGACTAGTAGATATATTCTAAATTTGGGACTGGGGACGGATGAGAATGATAAGTATACGACCTTTTGAGGTTAGTCTTGATACTCGTCTTAATATTCTGTCTAATGTCTTGCCCCTTTGTCTGGTGGAACATGTTCAAATCCTGATAGGTCTCTATTTGAGGACCACAGCTACACTAATGTGGTATGGATAAAGCGAAAGAGGGAAGACCACCCATAAGGTGATGACTAGACGATGATGACTAACAGGTGATGCGAGAATCCGTTTTTGACGTGAGGTTTTGTGAAAAAAACTGGTTACTTTAGTGAGCACTTGGAAACTTGTATGTACCATGTACCACCCACTGGCCAACGGTCTTCATTTTCCCTTGAGGTTGTGAAGGACATATTACAGTTTTGGATTTAGTTAAGTTGATTAAATCTTAATGTATGGGCTGGTGTGCTAATCATGGTTCATTCTTCTTTAAGAATCTTGACTCAAACGTAAGTCCCTTCGTGCATTTTCTGTTAAATTGTGAATGACCGGACCAAGCAATAAGAATTTGGGCCTTGGCAATCCTGTCGTTAATATTTGTACTGCGCGCTCTGCACAAATTGCCCCTAGAGGATTTGCACCTCTGTAAACATGTTTATGATGGCGTGACGCGGCTCACGGCTGAAGAATGTAATCAGCAATTCCTTTGCAACTACCTGTCTTTCTTCGCCATGCTATTCATCGCTTATGAGATGAGAGGCAACTCCCTCCTATGGTTACAAGCACGGTTTTCTTGTCATCCTGTGTGTGCCTATTGTTTCCACTAATGTACAACTAGCTTAAACCACACAAACCACACACCACCATATATGTATACTATTACTCTAACGTCATAGCCAGGAAATGATACTTGCTAGGATACTCTGAGACGACGCGGAATGGGAAGAAGGTAGGATTCTGTGGACAAGACTTGGTACGGTAATAGAGCCACAGGAAGCGCCTTCTCAATGTCCAGTAGAGGATAGCATCAGACCGCGATCAGCGTGTGTCCGAACCCAATGAGTCTAAGACAAGCAACACACATTCGATGGTTCACAGACATATGGGCACCAAGTAGCATAGGCCAAGGCTCATTGACGGCAGAGAATGTACGGGCCGTACGACCATTTACACTAAATGTAGCCAAGGGAAAAGAAGAATTGGATCGGGGCATAGTCGAAAAACATGGTTGAGTTGCCTGTGGTATCGAGCTTGTTTCAACTCTACAAGGTACTACTGTCCTAAGAAACGAGCTATTGTACTAGTAAGAAGATGCGGCTCCTGCGCTTGAGAGGTTTTAGCTCCAGTTTTTGCATTTTTGTGTAACTGTCTTGTCCGCGCAGAATTTACGTCGAACAACAAAAGAAGGTGTGTTGGGGTAATACGCCTTACTATGCTCAAGTGGTAATGCAATGTCAATTTGAAAGGTCAGAAACCTCAGCGAAATTTCGGGCACAGAATTCTCTGTACTGTGCGCTCTGGTTGATGGGATTCCAAGGTGGGGAGGATGTATAAGGGATCTCCACGTGGCAGATGACGGACTGGTCGTGTTTCCTCTCCGATTGTCAACGAGCAAAATGTGTGGTGCGAACTCGTGCAAAGGTATACTGTTACATTGAGCTTGCTCAGTGTGTTTGGTTACATCTTTGTCTGAATTAATTGGTAGTGTTTGATGAATAATTTTCTGTAGTTGTGTGGGTGTAGCATTGCCTTTGGAGATGTGAACGAAGCCACATTGACAAACAGACTCAATTTGGAAGAAGATGAATTCTTGATGCGAGAGAAACGTGATGGTTTCTATATGCTGATGATGACAAGAACTTGGCTCAGGCTATTGCAGCAGCACGTCTAGAGCTTAACCAAACAGTGTGTGCAGCAGCAGAGGCAGAGCAATTTACCTGATGTAGAAGAAGCCATGTTTCGTTGGTCTTTAATTTCTTGATGCAGCAATTCAGTGAAACATTATCGAAATATATGAACCATTTTTTATTACTTGATAGCTTCCGTTGGAGTTTTTTTTTTGGTTGAAAGTCCTTCTATTCTTGATTGTGGCTGTTCTTCATTCATGGATCCTTTTATTCTGTGAAGTCCTATTTTTCTTCTTGTAAAACCCTGAACCCTTTCTTTTGAAGAACTTAAAGCATTATAAACAAGCTCAAAAGTCAGTGGCATATCCAATCGCTAAATTTTGGTTCATTAAAAATGTAAATACCAGCATGCGGCTGCATCCCAATTTTATAGTTGCCCAACATAAAGAAACCTATTTCAAACAATTATACTACCAAGCTCCTGCAATCTAAAAACCCACTACCTAATCCATTGACAAAACAAACCCATATCTCAAAGAGTGGCAGCATGCATAAATCAATATCAAGCAAAAATTGGAATCATGGCCTATTTATATATTTGAGTTTTTATTTTTTTATTATTACAAGCGATTATGAGAGGGGGTTTACACAAATATTCATTGAGTGCTTAGGGGTTTTCGAACATCTGTCCACATGGATGAAGGTGAAAAAGAGCTCAACTAACTGAACTATACCCGACTGACTATATAGTTTAAGTCCTTAATTTATTTAAAAAAGGTATGAAGAGTGAATTGATAATTAAGGGTATAGTACAATATAAGAGCATCTCCAACCGATGTTAAAGTGACGGCTAGAAATAACATCTCTTACACTCCAACCGATGTTGTCAAAGTTGATGTAAAAATGAAGGCCGGAGGTTGAGTATGTTATTTTTTGACATCCCAAAAGCAAGATTCAAAATGAATATTTTATTTTTTTTTAAAAACAACTGGTTGTAACTTTTAAATTTTTATTTTCCTTTTTTATTTTTTTTCTTCTTTATCTTAAATGATTTGACTGTTACAATATTATTTATTTGACATATCGGGTGGAGTATAAAATTGTGTAAATGTCAAATTGCCACATCAGCTATCAAATTTAAAATTTGATGTTTGGGTATTTGACATCTCCCTTTGGATATGCTCTAAAGGGCACGAACGGCAGATTATCCTCTCATTTGACCTTTTAAGCATTTGGGTTTCGAATTATAAAAATTAGGCCCCAATTTCTTTCTGGACTCTAACACTGTTGGGCCATATCCAAATGCTATAAATTTATGAGTTCTAGGGTTTGCTTGCGAAGCAACATTTTGGGGACGCTACCGCTAGCAAAGACCAAAGACATTTCAGCGGGAAGCCCGCCATGGGTAGAGTCATCAGAGCTCAGCGTAAGGGTGCGGGGTCGGTCTTCAAGTCCCCACACCCCACCCACCGCAAGGGTCCCGCCCGGTTCCGCAGCCTCGACTTCGGCGAGCGCAACGGCTACCCTCAAGGGCGTCGTCACCGAGATTCATCCACGACCCCGGTCGCGGAGCCCCGCTCGCCCGAGTCAGCTTCCCCCATCCTTTCCGATACAAAAACAGAATGAGCTCTTCGTCGCCGCTGAGGGCATCTACACTGGCCAGTTCATCTACTGTGGGAAGAAGGCCAATCTGGTCGTCGGCAATGTGTTGCCTCTCAGATCGATCCCGGAGGGAGCTGTCGTCTGCAACGTCGAGCACCATGTTGGTGACCGTGGGAGTCCTTGCTAGGGCTTTCTGGTGATTACGCTGTTGTTATCAGCCCACAACCCTGATAACGATACCTCCAGGTCTCTCTCTCTCTCTCTCTCTCATCCTTCTGTTTTCGTTTGATAATTATATCCTAAGAACATTAATTAATAATTGTATCGTATTTGATGAAATGTAGTTTGCTTTCAATATGAAGCATGAAATATGGCATTTTTATTGAAAATTCCCACTTGGGTATGTTCATTTACAGACTCGCGCAGTCTTAAGTAGCTAGTATTTTGTCTCTTGGGATTTTGTTGAATTAGCGGTGTGGGCTCTGAACCAATATAATTAGTAGTAAGACTTTTGACTTGGGCTGGATTATATTTGAATTTTAGTAGGATTGGGTCTCAACCCAACGTTTCATTTTATTTCAAGTGTGTGTTGTGTGCTTTTTCTTGTATTGAGATTATAATTGCTTTATATTCTTGTCTTCACTTTCTACCTGTGCAGGCTTTGGTTTATACTAATCCGATTTGATCATTCGATTTTTGACATCTATTACTGAATGTACTTTTCAATTTAGCTTGTCATTAGCTTCTCTGTTTTCCTTGGTCAAGGTCTGCTGCGTTGGTTAGGGAATTAACTCATTGTGTCTGTTTTACTGTTCTTAACAGGATCAAGCTTCCTTCTGGTGCGAAGAAGATTGTGCCAAGTGGTTGCAGGGCAATGATTTGGGCAGGTTGCTGGCGGGGGTAGGACTGAAAAGCCAATGCTCAAGGCTGGTAATGCGTACCACAAATTCAGAGTGAAGAGGAACTGCTGGCCTAAGGTTCGTGGGTGGGCTATGAACCCAGTTGAGCATCCTCACGGAGGAGGTAACCACCAGCACATTGGACATGCAAGTACAGTCAGGCGTGATGCGCCTCCTGGCCAGAAGGTCGGTCTCATTGCTGCAAGGAGAACAGGAAGACTTAGAGGACAAGCTGCTGCCACTGCCTCCAAGGCTGACAAGGCTTAAGATTAATCTTATATTTTTTATGTTCTGATTTTGGACCGCAGAATCTTTTAAGAGTGCTCACATCACCATTTTTCCTTATCTAAGTTTGCTATTTGGTGCCGATTACTTCGTGTACAAGTTATCCGAGACTTGCGGGTTTATTTCGTGGTAGAAATTTTGTTTAGTTGATGGTCCTTTTCGATCTA
This sequence comes from Prunus armeniaca, assembly GCA_903112645.1. Taxonomy (NCBI): domain Eukaryota; kingdom Viridiplantae; phylum Streptophyta; class Magnoliopsida; order Rosales; family Rosaceae; genus Prunus; species Prunus armeniaca. The sequence goes on along the minus strand of CAEKDK010000005.1, from coordinate 7,111,122 downwards.
AATTTTGCCAGTTCCATGGAAATTAGCCGACCAGAAGAATTTATTGCAGACAAGGTTCATACAGAAAGGAAACATGAAATTTATTTGAAATTATGTTGGAATTTATGGCCACAAAATTGAGTTAACACGATTGTAGCTGTTAGATCGCCAGACTCTATGAATTAAGGTTTAATCACAATCTATTGGATTCTGTTCTCATTAGATACAAAATTGTAATGCATTGAAACAATCTCTGTTGGCCCTTAGGCTTAACTAAACTGCTTTTTAAATATTTTCCGTCTTCATTTGTTTTTCTTTTTACTTTTCTGGAGTGAATTTTCATTTCTCACTTCCCACGTAACAGAACTGTGACTTTAATAAAAGAAAAAAGCACTTTTTTTTTGGTCAAAAAAAGAAAAAGCACTTGAAGCTGTAGAAGGCTTGACCGGACAATGAATTTCCAAAACGGCTGCGCTTAAAAGAGGATTGTGTCTCATGCTAGGCACTAGGAGCAAAATTATGCCTATATTTTTATAGATGAAGGATGAGCATCTTTCATAAAAAAACAAAAGTGAAATTTGGTACTTTCCCACCGGGAGTAAGAGGCATCCCGATCATATAGGCTAGAGTATGGGCTTTCTGTAGGTAGGTCCTTCTACATGATGTCTTGTGACAGAGCTATCCTGATGGAGCCTCGTAGGCTTTTCACCAGTTGGGCCCCATTCACTTCACCTATGTTATGGTATCCTTGGTCATGCTGTCGTTTATCGCATCATGATTGTTTAGCGTAATATATTTCAATGGCAGTCTTTGCAAAGAAGAATTGTATCCCAATGTCATGTAGCCACATGAAATAGGGCAGGTATACGTGACGTACCGACGGTATGTATCATTGAGATGTTAATTAAATGTGTCAACAGTGGGCTGTAGTTCTTAGGACTAGTCAGAGTCGCTCTGTGGCGGTCCTGTCGGTCACCTTGATGCTTGTATTCTCTCTGTCGCAGAACAATGAGGCAGCTGCCTTGACGACTCTTGGCCCCACGATACCTCCGTGCCCTCTCGTTATTGCTTGGCTCGACGTAGGGTTAGCTCCTTTCTCTGCCTACTTTGCCCTTTGGTAGTGGGGAAATGTCTGGAGGATCTCACTCATCCGGTTTTTTTGCGTAGAGGTACAAAACTTTGGCTCGGTATTAGGGAGCCTTAGACTTCGTGCGGACCGCGCTGCAAGAGCTGGAATCTTCCTGTTCTTGGACTACAAGGTTACCCCTATGTCTACCTGAATTTACACTGTTCTGGATTCAGCTATCGTGCACATTAAAGGGTTTCCTATAGTGGCCATACAAACCTGGTGGAGGACCTAAAAGGGAGATTCTAGTTGTGGACTACAAGGTTGGGTTGATTTCGGGCAATAAAGCTTCTCAATCATTCTGAACTGCATATGTTAACTTGCAATTCATCCTGTAGTATTTTATTAGGGTGTCTGTGGACTTCTAATGCACTGCAGCATACCTATCTGTTGGTCAATTCCTAAAACTAAAATGAGTTATTAAAAACAGCAACTTTAATTCTCGCAAGTGCACGAACCGTTTATAGTATAGCTTATGTAAATACGAGGTCGATCCCACGGAGAATGGTAACTTGGTTCCAAGTTAAATTACTTAGAATGCTAGAAAAAACATAAAACAAAGAAACTGACTAACTAGCTAAAGGCAAGTTCGAACTCAACAATGCCTCTTGCTAATTACTCAAGGTCTAGGACAGAATCCTAGCACCACACACGCACTCGAAATGGGGGGGTTTTGTTGTTGAAATGAAAAGAAGAACGTGAAATGAAAGTGCTCGAAAATAAACACTGGCAGCAATCAACAAGTTGTGAAACAAAGATTGAGAGGTGTTAGAGCCTTGGAATCTACCACTAGTCTTCCTATCCAAGTTATGAATGCATAGAAATTGACTCAAGCTTCATCAACAATAGATTATCGCATACAAGCCTATGGTATCTAGGTGCAGGATGCATGATTCTCCTAAGGCATGTGATTGTGCATGGTATCTACACAACACTTGATCTCTAATATGCAACCTAAGCATGGTATCTACTTAGAATAAAGCATACAAGAGTCATTAAGCTCCTTGAGAATATGATAATCACACAAGTCCTAGAACATGGTATCTGTCCTAGTCAACTATGGTTATTAACCCCTTGAATGATTCTTAGGCCATTCATGTGTTGCTTGTGAAAGGAGAGTAGAATTGGTGAATCTAAACCCCTTCCCAACCTGTGCTAGATGCATAAAATCCTAGTTAGCTACTCTAAGCAAACATACATCAAGCACATGATAAACTGGAGATTAACAACTTGATAATGAAATCAAGGAAATCAATTAACTATAAATCATCCATAACATTGAATATTCATGACTAGGGCTTCATCCTAAGCCCTAACTAAATGGATTAGTTAGACATAACTATGAATACAGAAAATAAGAAATACATAGATAGGATAAAGAGAGGAGAAGAACTAGATGATGGCAGCAAGGAATTCCCAGGACAGCTCCAAGCTCTCTTCTCTCTTTGTGGTGAATCTGAATTTGTGTATGAGAGTAATGGGTGAAGTGAAAATGTGTATCTGACTCTCTATCTTGAATGAGTGTGCAGCCCTCTATTTATAGAGTGCAATTTCGTCCTCCCCTTTGGCTGGTGAAGCACACCTCTCTTAGCTGCTCCCAACAACTCCAGCAGCCCATACTTGCCACCTGCTCCAGATGCCCATACTTGCCACCTGCTCCAGCTGTCAAATACATGCTTTGGTATGGTTTTTTAATGGAAAATTGACTTTTGTTCATCATTCTGAGTTTCTGAACTGATTTGACTCCCATGTATGGCTGCCCATGCTTAGCACATGGCTCTAGGGATGTAGATGTGATGGCAGCCAGTCATGACATTTCTGTGAACTTGGTTCAGTCTTTGACGTGCTGAGGGCTCCAGATTTATCCAATTGGGCTGAAATTTGGATATGTTATAATAGACACCAATTGGAACAACTTCTATCAAGGATGTCTCCTCATCCGACCTGTGTAAGTTGCTGAAATGAGGACTGCAAGATGACCCACGAAACTGGACTGACAAGGATTGTGGCCCAAATTGGGTTTGTCCTTAAGCTCATATTCCTCTTATCCCAATCAGCCCTTATCAAGCATGGATTGCATCAAATGTGATCTCTTGCTGTCTTAACCTACAAAACACACAAACATAGGTAAGAGACTCAAAATAAAGAGAAGCTAAACAAAATTACTAAGCAAAGAAGGCATGCAAATGTGTGAAATTATGACCTTATCAAATACCCCCAAACTTAGATTTTGCTAGTCCTCGAGCAAAACAAGGGAAAAATACCATTTAGAAAACAGGAAATAAGCTGCTAGCCTTCCAAACAATATCCTCAAAGAATCACTGAAATATATGGTTCCAAAGAAACACAACAATCACAATCTAAGTTCCACACATGATTCAAGGGTAACCAAGGCTCACAATGACATCCTTAAGTGTAGTGTGTGAATGCCAAATCAGAACAACACCTGCAACTCAAATAAGTACATGCGCACACACTTAGAGCAAAATCAAAAATTCCGAACCCCATAAGCTCATTATCCAATCTGCTCTCCACATAATACCATGCAACACCAAGGATCAAAAGGACTTTACAAGGGTAGTAATGAGGTTTAGGGTAGTGGTTGAATGAAAGAAGGGATATGAGATATACAATATTTTGAGCATAATTAAAGCATAGGTAAGAGCATAAGAGATTACTGAACTTTGTAACAAGCAAGGAACACATACATGAGCAGATTTTCAACATAATTTCAGCACCTTCATATCTGTTTATTTGGCCTAATTTTGTGGCTCTTTACCCTAGATCACCATGATCTTCTCTTTTATAACACCCTAGGGCCGTGACTACATTGGTCACACTTCATTACCTCTTTTGATTAGTTACCAATACCCCCAAACTTATTTCTTTTCAACACTTGGGTTATGGCACTAATGATTCATTTTTTTGCTCCAAAAACCTTGCATTCTTTATAACTCTCTTTTGAAGATAGCTTTAATTGCTCATACGATAAGTAAGAATAAGAAAACAGAGGTTCATTATGGTAGGAAGGGTTTACACAAAGAAAGGCTTAACTTAGGCTCAAATGGGGTTGACTAGGGATGAATACATGTAGAGGGATGGTTAGAAAGGCTCAAACGGTTCAAACATGGCCAAAATCACTTCCTAAGCATTGTATGGCAACAAAATGTCTCAAGAGATATTCAAATAAGTTCTAGAGTACAAAACCAAGATCATGAGATAAGTAGAATTGCATAACATCTCTAAGTAACCAGAAATTGGACTAACTTGGCAAAGTGCTCAATAAGTGCAAGGATGGCATGCAAGACAGAGTTAACTCAGAACCACACAAAGTCCTTAAACAATGACTATCAATTTCTGAGAAACCATATTAGTATTAGATCCAAGTCTTATCATAGGTGTTTGGAAGGATAACGAAACAAGACACAAAATCCTGCGTTTTTGGCCATTAGACACACTCAAAATTTTAAAATTTGATAATTTGAAACAACATAACTAAATCCTTCCCCCCAAACTTAAATGAAACATTGTCCTCAATGTTTAGAGTGTAAGAAAAAGCAATGCCTCATAAATGAAAGGAAAGAAGATAAGGGAAAGACATAAGCAAAGGTTAGAGTTCAGAAAAACTCCCCTTTGAAGCGATTAGGACAAGCAGGCTTCCTTGCATGTTCTGTCTTCTCCTCGTCACCTTGGGTTGCCTCCCAAGAAGCGCTAAGTTTTATGTCTTCAGCCGGACGTTCAAACTCTGGTGAACATCAAGAGAGTGGTAGAGGCTCCTTGAGTGCTTGAGACTCAATATTGGCATCAAAGTTGGCATCAAAGTAAGGTTTCAACCGATGTCCGTTCACCTTGAAGGTGCTGCCATCCTTAATATTTTGAATCTCCACTGCGCCATGATCAAACACATTAGTAATAACAAAAGGGCCAATCCACCGAGACCGAAGCTTACCTGGAAAGAGCTTAAGGCGTGAATTGAATAGGAGAACCTTCTGCCCTTTCTCAAACGTCTTCCTAAGAATTTTCTTGTCATGATATTGCTTTGTTTTCTCCTTGTAAAGCTTAGCATTCTCATACGCTTCATGTCGCAACTCCTCCAACTCATTGAGTTGAAGCCTCCTCTTCTCACCAGCAGCTTTCATATCAAAATTGAAGGCCTTGATTGCCCAATAAGCCCTGTGCTCAAGCTCCACTGGTAAGTGACAAGGTTTACCGAAAACAAGCCTATACGGAGACATACCTATAGGTGTCTTATAAGCAGTCCTATAAGCCCACAATGCATCATCCAAACGCATGGACCAATCCTTCCTTGTGGTGTTCACCGTCTTTTCAAGTATGTGCTTAATCTCCCTATTGCTTATCTCAACCTGCCCACTAGTTTGGGGATGATAGGGTGTTGCCACCTTATGCGTGATTCCATATTTCTTCAAGAGTGCTGCAAAAGCTTGGTTAACAAAGTGGGAGCCACCATCACTAATGATTGCTCTAGGTGTGCCAAACCTTGTAAAAATATTTCCTTTGAGAAAACCGATCACAACCTTAGCATCATTAGTTCTAGTGGCAATGGCTTCTACCCATTTAGAAACATAATCGACAGCAACTAATATATATTCAAATCCATAAGAGGTAGGAAAAGGGCCCATGAAATCAATTCCCCAAACATCAAATATTTCAATGATTAGGATATTGGTGAGAGGCATCTGATTTCTAGCATGTAAATTACCCATCCGTTGGCATCTATCACATGAAGCACAAAAAACATACGCATCCTTAAAAAGGGTAGGCCAAAAGAAACCTGATTGTAGCACTTTGTTGGCAGTCTTCTTTGCTCCAAAATGTCCTCCACATGCATGGGAGTGACAAAACTCCAGAATGCTCTTAAAATCACCTTCAGGCACACACCTTCGAATTACTTGGTCTGGGCAATGCTTGAATAGATATGGATCATCCCAAAAGTAGTATCTTGCTTGCTTCCTAAGCTTGTCACGTTGGAACGTAGATAACCCTGTAGGGAGTTCATTAGTGCACAAATAGTTAACAATATCAGCAAACCAAGGTAATGGATTGAGAGAATTCAAAACACAAATGGAGAAGAGTTGCTCATCAGGGAAGCTTTCACGCAATGGCAATGAATCCTCCTCTTCGTTAGACACATGCACCAATCTACTCAAATGATCAGCCACAACATTCTCACTTCCTTTCTTATCTTTTATCTCCAAGTCAAACTCTTGCAACAAGAGAATCCATCTAATGAGTCGTGGCTTGGCATCCTTCTTGGCTAACAAGTATTTTAATGCTGCATGATCAGTGTAAACAATAACCTTGTTAGTAATCAAATATGATCTGAACTTTTCTAAAGCAAATATGACAGCTAATAACTCCTTCTCTGTGGTGGAATAGTTGAGTTGGGCATCGTTGAGGGTTCTACTAGCATAGTAGATGGCATGTGGCTTCTTATCAACTCGCTGTCCCAAAACAGCTCCAACGGCATAATCAGAGGCGTCACACATCAATTCAAAAGGCAAGCTCCAATCTGGTGGTATAATGATTGGGGCAGTTGTGAGCATCTTCTTCAAAGCATTGAAAGCATTCTCACAGTTTTGATCAAAGACAAAATCCATGTCCTTGGCAAGGAGATTGCACAAAGGCCTCGCAATCTTAGAAAATTCCTTAATGAAACGCCTATAGAAACCTGCATGGCCAAGGAAAGAACGTACTTCTTTGACAGAAGTAGGTGAGGGCATGGAGGCAATCAAATCAATCTTAGCTTTATCTACCTCGATTCCTTTACTAGAGATGACATGACCAAGAACTATGCCTTGGTTAACCATAAAATGACATTTTTCCCAATTAAGCACAAGGTTAGTCTGTTCACATCTAGCCAACACCTTGGATAAGTAATGCAAGCATTGATCAAAAGAATCACCAAAGACAGAGAAGTCATCCATGAATACCTCAATGAACCTTTCTACCATGTCGGAGAAAATGCTCATCATGCACCTTTGAAAAGTGGCTGGGGCATTACAGAGACCAAAAGGCATCCTCCTATAAGCGAAAGTACCAAAGGGACACGTGAAGGTTGTCTTCTCCTGATCCTCTGGGGCTATGGCGATTTGGTTGTAGCCTGAATATCCATCAAGGAAGCAATAGTGGCTATGGCCAGCCAATCTCTCAAGCATCTGATCAATGAATGGAAGAGGGAAGTGATCCTTGCTTGTTGCTGTGTTGAGCTTCCTATAATCGATGCAAACTCTCCAGCCCGTGGTCACCCGTGTAGGTACAAGCTCATTTGCTTCATTCTTCACCACTGTGATACCTGACTTTTTGGGAACAACTTGCACTGGGCTCACCCATTTACTGTCAGAAATAGGGTAAATAATACCAACATCTAAAAGCTTCATTACCTCTTTTCTTACCACCTCCTTCATGTTCGGATTGAGACGTCTTTGGGCATCCCTCTTAGGCATTGCATTGTCTTCCAATAATATCTTGTGCATGCATAGTGTTGGACTTATGCCTTTGATATCTGCAATGCTCCACCCAATTGCAGTTTTGTGCTCTTTTAGAACTCTCAAAAGCTTCTTCTCATCATTTGGTTCGAGGTGTGAGGCAATGATAACAGGTAGAGTCTCATTTTCACCTAAATAAGCATATTTAAGGTGTTTTGGCAATTCCTTTAATTCCAACTCTGGTGCCTGCACAATAGATGGTAAAACCTTATTAGTAGGTGGGGGTAATGATTCAAATTGATTTGCATACCTCTTTCCAACTTCTATGTAGCTATCCATGCTGCAAACAAGCTCAAGAAGTAAAGGAGAGATCACAGCCTCTAAGCTGTCCACTTCTTCTTTCCTTATGCTTTGTGTGATGCATGCTTCAATGGGCTCCAAATAACTCATTGGCAGTGCTTCTTTCACCATAGTATCAATTGCATCAAGCTGGAAAACTTCATGCTCATCACTTGGAAACTTAGAGGCTTCAAACACCTTGAATGCTATTGTCTCATCAAACACGTTCATGGTCAATGTACCCTTCTTCACGTCAATAATAGCACCGGCAGTTGCCATGAATGGCCGACCTAGAATGAGTGGTAACTGATTGTCATGAATTGGTGCTTCTTCCATTTCCAACACCAAGAAATCTGCTGGCAAAATTAGCTCTTCCACTTTCACCAAAACATCTTCTAGAATGCCCTTAGGGTACCTAATAGTTCTATCTGCCAATTGAATGCTCACAGATGTGGCTTGCAACTCACCAAGGTTAAGTTTCTCATAAACATGATATGGCATAAGGTTTATAGAAGCACCAAGATCAAGCAAAGCTTTTTGAAACTTAAAATCACCAACTATGCAAGGTATAGAAAACGAACCTGGATCCTTTAGCTTTGGAGGTAGCTTTCTTTGTAACACTGCACTTACCTCTTCACTCAATGCAACTTGTTCATGCTCTTTGAATCTCCTCTTGTTAGTGCATAGATCCTTCAAAATTTTGCATACTTTGGAATCTGAGCAATGGCATTGAGCAATGGGATGTTGATTTGCACCTTCTTGAATGTTTCCATTATCTCATCCAAGCCTTGATCTTTCTTTGACTTTGATAACCTGCTGGGAAAGGGTGCAATAGGCCTAAAAGCATTAGTTGAAATTGGAACTTGATTAGCATTAGATGATACCTTAGGGCTTGTGCTCTTTCCAGGAGCATTGAGGGGCTGTTTGTTGGAAGCTGTGGGCTGCCCATGTGGTGGCTGAATGATCTCCACGTTTTCTCCATCTTCTTGCTCTTCGTTGACATCTCCAACCTTGTTATCAACTTGTTTACCACTTCTCAAGATGTGTACTGCTTTAGCATGCTCTTGATGCCTTGGATTCACCTCTGTTTGGCTTGGAAATGTTTCGGATGCCCTATTGCTCATGGAGGATGCAATCTGCCCAACTTGCACTTCTAGTTTGTTCACTGCATTTTGAAGATTCTGATTGGTTTGCATCTGTTGCCCCATGAACTTCTTGAACATGTCTTGCAATTCTCCCATTTGATCACCCCTTTGCTCTTGCACTTGTTGGGGAGCTTGCTGGAATTGCCTTTGTTGTATTTGAAATCCTGGGGGAGGTCCTTGAGATTGTTGCACATTTGGGTTATTGCTCCACTTGAAATTAGGATGATTTCTCCACCCCGGATTGTACGTGTTTGAGTAAGGATCATTATTAGGATTCCTTGCTTGAAGGGCATTTGCTTGTTCTAGCATGTGCTCTGCAAAAGATTGATCTTGAACTTCCACTTTGCTTCCAAGAGGGCCAGTCACTGCCTGTTGAAGCAAAGAACACATAACATCAAGTTTTGCAGCAATCTCATTATTAGTACTTACCTCAGAGACCACAGCTTTCATAGAAGCTCCTCTTCCTTTATTGTGGCTCCATTGTTGAGAGTTAGCACTCAAGGATTCAAAGAGAGTAAAAGCCTCATCTGCTGTTTTGTTCATCAGTCCTTCTCCACTTGTTGCATCTACCATCATCCTTTCGGAATCAAGCAAACCTTCATAGAAAGATTGCATTTGCATCCAACTCTCTATGTTGTGGTGTGGGCAAGAACTTATCATCTCCTTGTACCTCTCCCAACATTCATGAAAAGCTTCTCCTTCCTTTTGTGTGAAACCAAGGATTTCCTTTCTAATCTTGTTAGTCTTTTGAGCCGGGAAGAATTTCTGCAAAAACTTATTAGAAAGCTCTTCCCAAGTATGAATTGAAGCATTAGGCAAAGAGTATAACCAAGACTTAGCCTTATCTTTTAAACTGAATGGGAATAGCCTCATCTTAATCTGCTCATCATCAAGGCCATGAATTTTGATCGTAGCACATATTTCAAAGAATTGCTTAATATGCATGTAAGGATCCTCAGTGGTATTACCATAATAAGTTGGAAGAAGATGAATCATACCACTTTTAAGCTCAAACCTGTCAACTGTGAGTTGAGGATAGACGATGCACGAAGGTTGATCGGTGACTTTGGGAATGGAAAACTCACGCAGGGGTTTTCGAGGTTGGACAACAAGCGCACCACCTCCTTCAACATTATTGTTGTTGTTCGGAATCTCTGCCATCGTGCTTGAACCTTCAGATTCGGAACTTTTAGAATCAGCGCTTGAAGAACTATAATTCCTTCTCAAACCAGCACGTACAGCAGCGGTTCTTGGTGAAAGTGGCTCAGGTGAACTTTGCTCCTGATCAGATTCGGACATGCACACACCAAGGAACTCAATTCAGTGCTTTCAGTGGAGATAACAACTAAACACAAAAACAGAATACTAAAAGAAAAACCAACGAAAAGAAACAAATGAAACAAACAAAAACAAAACAATCAAAGTAATCTAACTATAGCACCATCGTTACCGGTTCCCCGGCAACGGCGCCAAAAACTTGTTGAGCCTTTCTTAACAACTAAAATGAGTTATTAAAAACAGCAACTTTAATTCTCGCAAGTGCACGAACCGTTTATAGTATAGCTTATGTAAATACGAGGTCGATCCCACGGAGAATGGTAACTTGGTTCCAAGTTAAATTACTTAGAATGCTAGAAAAAACATAAAACAAAGAAACTGACTAACTAGCTAAAGGCAAGTTCGAACTCAACAATGCCTCTTGCTAATTACTCAAGGTCTAGGACAGAATCCTAGCACCACACACGCACTCGAAATGGGGGGGTTTTGTTGTTGAAATGAAAAGAAGAACGTGAAATGAAAGTGCTCGAAAATAAACACTGGCAGCAATCAACAAGTTGTGAAACAAAGAATGAGAGGTGTTAGAGCCTTGGAATCTACCACTAGTCTTCCTATCCAAGTTATGAATGCATAGAAATTGACTCAAGCTTCATCAACAATAGATTATCGCATACAAGCCTATGGTATCTAGGTGCAGGATGCATGATTCTCCTAAGGCATGTGATTGTGCATGGTATCTACACAACACTTGATCTCTAATATGCAACCTAAGCATGGTATCTACTTAGAATAAAGCATACAAGAGTCATTAAGCTCCTTGAGAATATGATAATCACACAAGTCCTAGAACATGGTATCTGTCCTAGTCAACTTATGGTTATTAACCCCTTGAATGATTCTTAGGCCATTCATGTGTTGCTTGTGAAAGGAGAGTAGAATTGGTGAATCTAAACCCCTTCCCAACCTGTGCTAGATGCATAAAATCCTAGTTAGCTACTCTAAGCAAACATACATCAAGCACATGATAAACTGGAGATTAACAACTTGATAATGAAATCAAGGAAATCAATTAACTATAAAATCATCCATAACATTGAATATTCATGACTAGGGCTTCATCCTAAGCCCTAACTAAATGGATTAGTTAGACATAACTATGAATACAGAAAATAAGAAATACATAGATAGGATAAAGAGAGGAGAAGAACTAGATGATGGCAGCAAGGAATTCCCAGGACAGCTCCAAGCTTTCTTCTCTCTTTGTGGTGAATCTGAATTTGTGTATGAGAGTAATGGGTGAAGTGAAAATGTGTATCTGACTCTCTATATCTTGAATGAGTGTGCAGCCCTCTATTTATAGAGTGAAATTTCGTCCTCCCCTTTGGCTGGTGAAGCACACCTCTCTTAGCTGCTCCCAACAACTCCAGCAGCCCATACTTGCCACCTGCTCCAGATGCCCATACTTGCCACCTGCTCCAGCTGTCAAATACATGCTTTGGTATGGTTTTTTAATGGAAAACTTGACTTTTGTTCATCATTCTGAGTTTCTGAACTGATTTGACTCCCATGTATGGCTGCCCATGCTTAGCACATGGCTCTAGGGATGTAGATGTGATGGCAGCCAGTCATGACATTTCTGTGAACTTGGTTCAGTCTTTGACGTGCTGAGGGCTCCAGATTTATCCAATTGGGCTGAAATTTGGATATGTTATAATAAACACCAATTGGAACAACTTCTATCAAGGATGTCTCCTCATCCGACCTGTGTAAGTTGCTGAAATGAGGACTGCAAGATGACCCACGAAACTGGACTGACAAGGATTGTGGCCCAAATTGGGTTTGTCCTTAAGCTCATATTCCTCTTATCCCAATCAGCCCTTATCAAGCATGGATTGCATCAAATGTGATCTCTTGCTGTCTTAACCTACAAAACACACAAACATAGGTAAGAGACTCAAAATAAAGAGAAGCTAAACAAAATTACTAAGCAAAGAAGGCATGCAAATGTGTGAAATTATGGCCTTATCAAAACCGTCGTGGAATCGACCGACATCTATTTGGGTGTCAAACCACGACGCTAAATCACCGTCGTTGTTAAAACAAACAACGTCATTAACAAATAATAACCGACGTCTTTGTAATGGAAAAAGAGATAAAAAAACAGTCGAGGATGAGAATAGACGACCAATTCTAACAAAAAAAACCGTCGTTAAAAAGGAAACATATGACATATATTAACAGAACATGGCCGCAAGATATACATACAACGACGAGAACTAAAACCCAGGGCCGTTAAATATACCTTTCACGACAAATAAAAATATGACGTCTTTAAATACATAATCGACGACGTTATTGACTCCTACTATGTCAGTATCTTTTCAACAACCGTCGTGAAATGAATTTTCCACTTCGATTTTTCTATTAATGATGACGTGGAAATAGATGTTTGGGTCATTACTTACGACGCATATATTTAAACTGACGACGTTGTACTAATAAACAACGTCGGTTACAAATAATGGAGAGCCGTATTACAGAATTTATACGTCATCTCTTAAAATATAATCGTCGTCTAATGGATCTGACACGGCAAGGTTTCTCAGTTCACCGCCGTGTAAAATAGTTTTAACGACACGATCTTAAAATAAACGACGTGGAAAATATGTTGGGGTCATTACTTACGACATATTAATTTATAAAGACGACGTTGTCGTCAATATACAACGTTGTTATCATTCAAAAGACAGCCGTGTTTCATAATATATACGTCATCATTAAAAAATTACCGTCGTCTAATTCCTATTAGACGGCGTTGTTAATTCGATATTAGCCGTGTAAAGAAATTTTAACGACATTATCATAAGAAAAGAGACGTGGATACATTCATATAACGTTGTTTTTGTAAAGGAACGACGTCCAAATATATCTTAACGTCGACAAATTTACTAATGGATTTAAAATACCGTCGTGAATTCATCCTTTTCCACTTCGTTTATGAAATAACATGCGACGTGGTAAAGTTAAGACGACGTCGTCTTTTGTAACGTTCAGGTTAGATATCTCGTCTTTTAGACGTCGGTATTATGGGATTGGAGTCGTGTTATTTGGAATTACATGGCGGCTCTTTATGCTTCTCCGACGTGATATCCTTAATAACTGTTTCACAATAGCGTCGTGGTTCTTCTTTGTTACGTTGCTTTAAGACGTCGGTAAATATATTGCGGTCGTTGAATGCTCCAAAACGTCGTTTTTTTTATTAGAACAGACGTTTGTTTTTCACATTTTTATCAAGACCGTCGTGTTTGTAATCTTGAACCAATATTTTTGTACTGATTGTTTTGTGGCCAAAACCTGTATAATGAAAGTGAAGAAATCACATTACAATATATTACAAAATTAATGTCATACACTGCCAATTACATAAGCATCATTCAATCCATATATCTTCACACCCATCTCGAATATTTTGACTCCCAAACTCACCCACTAGTTCATCAAATGTGTCAACATTTGGCATCCCTCTAGTAAATGGCTCACACTCAATTCTCACATCACCTAAGACATCATCATCACCAATAACATCATTATATTCTCTATTAGGCATTGATAACACTACCGACCAACCACGATGCATCGGGTCGTCAACAAAAAATAATTGTTTGACTTGAGAAGCCAAAACAAATTGGTCATTCCTATGTCCAATTTTACTCAAATCTACAAGGGTAAATCCAAGTTCGTCGACTACAAGACCAGAAGTACTATCTATCCAATCACACCTAAAGACTGGGATTGTAAACTTTTGGTAGTCAAGGTCCCAAATTTCTTGAATGACACCATAGAAACCCATATTTGAGAGAATTGGGTTTTTATCCTTGGCACTAGCAACTTGCATGGTATGTGCAAGTAAATAAACTCCACTATTTTGAGTTGTCCGCACATCATCTTGTGCCTTGATGTTAAATTTAATACCTTTAATAAGATAGCTCCTATATGATGGCACTGCCATGTTTGGACCAGCTGCTAGCCACCTTAAATTTTCTGATACGCCATGATTGTCTTCCTCATTAAGTTCACTTTGAACCTGCAAATTAATCATATCTTAATTCAATCTAACATAGAAAGAAGAAAATTAAAAGTCCAATATGTTATTCAATAACATATACCTTGAAGTGTAGCCATTGAATGAAAGTGCTATTGTGCTTATCCTGCAGCCACTTTGTTCTCTTTCTAAATTTTGGATAAGCGGTCTTGATGTGGATCATATGTTGCCTACATGACACGAAAAATTCAAGTATTACGGTCCCAAACATATAAGATAAACATAAGAAATAATTTAAAATGGAAACTTAAAGAATAAAACTCATACGTACTTGATATAAGGTAGGACTTCCTCCGTATTCTCCAAGACATATAGATGTGCTTGGTTCAACAGGTCCCGATCAACTACGCTCACTGTGCAACCTGATAATGTTTTTGAAACTCCCATCTTTTGGCTTGAAGGCACTCCAACTGTACTAACATCAGATAAATGCTCGGTACAAAACTCTACAGCTTCTTCAGCTATATACCGCTCAGCAATGCAACCTTCGGGACGAGTACGATTCTGAACATACCCCTTTAGCACTTTCATATATCTTTCAAACGGATACATCCATCTAAAATATACTGGCCCACATAGACGAACTTCTCTGACAAGATGTACTACTAGATGAACCATGATATCAAAGAAGGAAGGGGGAAAGTACTTCTCAAGCAAACACAAAGTAACTACTACATCTTCTTCCAACTTATCTAACTTGGAAACATCAACAGTCTTTGCACATATAGCATTGAAGAAGAAGCACAAACGAGTTATTGCATACCTTGCAGGCTTCTCCAAAACAGAACGAATTGCCACATGGAGCAATTGTTGCATTAAGGTATGACAATCATGTGATTTAAGGCCAAGAAGTCTTGAATCTTGTAAAGATACAAGATTTTTTATATTTGAAGAATAACCTTCAGGGACCTTCATACCATAGAAAGAATTGCAAACCTCTCTCTTCTCTGCTCTTGACAAATTCCAAGGCCCGGGAGGCAAACGAGTACGTCTTTCTCCATACTCCGGTTGCAAATCAGTTTTGACCCCATGTTCAATAAATCTAATCGAGCAGCAATCCCATCTTTATTTTTTCCAGGGATCTCCAGCAATGTACCAATGATACTATCGCAAACATTCTTCTCAATGTGCATAACATCTAGGACATGCCTCACAGGAAGGTATTTCCAATACTCGAGATCAAAGAATATTGATTTCTTCTTCCAACAAACTCTGTCACCATTTTCAACCATATGCAGCACTTCTTCTCCGGTTAATGGCTCGGGAGGCGTGCCATATTCAGGTTTCCCATTAAAAGCTGCACGTTGCCTCCTATATGGATGATTGATTGGTAACCATTTTCTATGCCCAATGTAACAAATTTTGTGGCCATTTTTCAACCTGTGACTAGGTGTATCATCGCCGCATATTGGACAAGCTTTATATCCTTTAACAACACACCAGATAAGTTTCCATAGGCGGGGAAATCATTAATTGTCCACATTAATGCAGCTCTGAGTGTAAAGTATTCTCCATTATGTGCATCATACACTCCTCTAATCCCATCCCACAAAGATTTTAAATCATCAATCAAGGCTCCAAGTAGACGTCTATATCATTTCCGGGTTGTTTAGGACCGGAAATCAATAAGGTCAACATCATGAACTTTCGTTTCATGCACAGCCATGGAGGGAGATTATATGTAACTAAGATAACTGGCCAGCAACTATATCTGCTACTTAGAGAACTGTGGGATTGAATCCATCAGATGAAAGAGCCAATCTCAAGTTTCTCGGCTCATTACCAAACTCGGGCCATTTATCATCAGAAGTTTTCAAGACGGGGAATCCGCCGGATGAGACATTTGACCGTCAATTGATTTTCTAGCAGCATGCCAAGTCAAACTCTTAGCCGTCTCATGTGATCGAAACATTCTTTTAAACCTTGGAATTGGAGGAAAATACCACACCACCTTCGCTGGCACACCCTCTTTCAAGATTGAATCTTTGCCTTCCTTCCACCTTGAGATACCACAAGTAGGACAATTAGTTGAATCTTCATACTCCTTCCTATACAAGATGCAATCATTGGGGCATGCGTGCATTTTCTCATAACTCAGCCCCAATGCACACAAAGTCTTTTTTGCCTCATACATAGAGGCCGATATTGTATTTCCTTCTGGAAGCAAATTGCCTTGAAGTATCAATAATTCTGTAAAACAGACATCACTCATCCCATGTTTTGCCTTCAAATTATACAACTTCACTAATGCTGATAACTTCGTGTACTTTCTACAACCAGGGTACAATGGTTGATCTCCATCCCCAATCACATTGGCAAACTCATAAGGATCGGATCCAAAATCACCAAAATCATTATCATCCATCTCTATTTCTTCAGACACAAAACTGTACCTACTATGGTCATCATCTTCTTCAACATTTCTACTAGCATTAGTAGTTGCTTCCCAAGGGTTCTTCGTGAAATGTCCAATTCTTATAGCTTTGGTCAACTCCATTAAAGTATAAGTGATCCCTTATAATTCCAACCCCAAACAATTTCAAATTAACACATTTAACACATGGACAACGGATATGTGTTGTAGTTAGAAGATTTTCTACAAAAAAGTTCAAAAATGCTTCCACCCTAACTCATATGCCTTCGATCTTCTATCCGAGTGCATCCATGACTTATCCATCTCCGACACTATACCTTATTATCTATAATAAAGTGAAAAGACAAGCAATGACCATCACTATAGCAAATTATATAAAGTTTTAATAGCAAGTAATATACTACACAGACGACGGTTTTTAAACAAAACAGACGTATTTGACATATATAGACGTGGTCTAATTATAACCACGACGGTAGATAAAGAACATCGTCGTGTATAAGTAATACAGACGACGGTTTATTAAAAAACCGTTGTCGTATGCCTAAAAAGGCGTCGATATCCCAGTTTATTTTCAAGAACCCAAAACCCTATTAAGAACACAACATATACATTAGTTTTTATGTTGGGTATTAAGCATGAAACCAAGCATGAAACAACATATACTAAGCATGAAACAATAAATCCATTCCCTATTCAACATAACAGAGAGTGATCATGAAAACATTAAACAGAAAATCCATGAACCCATACCTCCAACACATTACTAAAAGATCGCACAACATATATCTAAAACCCTTTAACAAAACAACCTAATATCATTCAATGAATTTACAAGGGGAAAATAAGGGTTTGTACTTACAGGTTGGCAGAGCTCACAGATTATGGCCTACTTGGATTCGACGGAGCCTGGAGAGCCAAACTTTGAATTAGAGATTAAGGGAGAGAGCGAAATGTTATGTTGCCCGAATCTGAAAATTTTAGGGTTTAGGTTACAAGTTAAGACTTAGAGCGAAACTGAAAATTTTAGGTCGCGCAAATTTTTTTTGGAAAGCGCGCTCTTTAAACATCGACGAAAAAAACAATCGAAGTCGTCAAAACAAAGAGAACCATGGCGAAAGTTTTACCACAACCGACGTAAATTCATTATTCCACGACTCAAACACTGAACTCAACGCCGTTTATTTTAAAGAAACCACGTCGTCTGTTGAACCAATAGCGTCGTTTGAATAACCTTTTATGTTTTTTTTTAAAATCGATGACGTTGTTATTCATGTACAACGTCATTTTAAAGGAACATAAACACCGTCGTCAAAAAAGTAAACATCGACTGAAAACATAAATACCGTCGTTAAAAAATAATACCCTAAACCCTAAACCCTAAATTATATATTACTAAATATAGTTTTATAAAAAGGGTTTATGGTTTTACAATATAATATATAACGTCTTTTAAACCGTAAACCCCAAAAATTATCCTTTAATCCTAAACCCTAATAAATAACAACCCTAAACCATCAAACTACAAGTGATGTTATGACTCATCAAAACAATTTATTTTTGGGTGGTCATTTTAAATTTGTATTACTCAAACTGAATTTTTTTAAGGTTTAGGGGGAAGAAAATATATCAATGACTTCATAGGAGTTGACGTTTCATTTTTTGGATTTATTTTGAATATTTTGAATTAAAAATAATAAAATATTCTTATATCAACTACAAACCACGTCGGGGTTAATAAATTAAAGACGTTGTAAATCATAATAAACGACTCACTTGTAAAAAGGACGTCGTTTAAAAGAGAAACCATGGCGGATGTTTCACCATCCGACGTAAACTCAATATTCCACGACTCAATCACCGTTGTTAAAAAGTAATACCCTAAACCCTAAACCCTAAACCCTAAATTATATATTTTTAAAATATAATTTATAAAAGGGTTTAGGGTTTTACAGCCTAATATATAACAAACATAAACCGTAAACCCCAAAAATTATCCTTTAATCCTAAACCCTAATAAATAACAACCCTAAACCCTAAACGCTAAACCATCAAACTACATGTGATGTTATGACTCATCAAAACAATTTATTTTTGGGTGGTCATTTTAAATTTGTCTTACTCAAACTAAATTTTTTTAAGGTTTAGGGGGAAGAAAATATATCAATGACTTCATAGGAGTTGACGTTGCATTTTTTTGATCTATTTTATATTTATTATGAATATTTTGAATGAAATAGAATAAAATATTCCTACAAACACAACAAACCACGTCCACTTTAAGAAAGTAACGACGTTGTAAATATAATAAACGACTTACTTGTTGAAAGGACGTCGTTTAAAAGCGAAACCATGGCGAAATTTTCACTAAAACGACGTCCTATCGACGTACAAACGTTATATCACGACTTAAACAAAAAAGGTGTCGCCGTGTAATTTAATTACCACGTCATACATGTCGTCTAAATATCCTTTTACGTCGGTTTTGTTTCAAACTATTACACGTCGGTTACGCAATTTGTGTTTTTTTTAAAAAATTAAGAAAACCTCAACAAATTTTCAGGGAAAAAACGGATGTATATTATAGACAAAATTTGTACATTATATATTATAGACAAAATTTGTACCTTATATAAAAATATCAAGTGTTCTAAAAATCCTCTAGTCCACATGAAGGCAAACAAACTCTGCCCATTCATTCCTGACTTCATCAATGGCTGCTTGGGGGTATGGCGCTTGCTCTTTTCCCTTAGCAAACTGCAACCCATAAACAATGATTATTAAGCTTTATAAATAAAAAGAAATTCAATCACAGACGACGTTATTTTCATAACCGACGTAGTATATCGATTCAACGACGGTAATTTTAAAGGACCGTCGTTGATAATACAAAAAACCACATAAAATGTATCTGAAAATTTTATTCTTACCGTCTTCTCAAACTCCAGGGAAGGATCCATGATGATGTCTCTCATGAAGCGCATGACATAATACCCGCATTTGATACTGCTGGGTTGCTTTGGTGTGCCTGGTAGAGTTTTCCAAATGGGTGCTTTACGACCTTGTCTGCCTATGTGGGAATTATAAATTTTTATAGCACTGTTCACCATGTTTTTGGCCTTCTCATTAACCACACGATTTCCAAGCAGAGGATCCAGAAAATAGACGGTTTCCTTCTTCGCTCTCACAATCAGCAAGACCCAATGACGACTGCACAAAATTAATATAAAACAAAGATATATAAAAAAGTCAGCACAAGAAAACAAATGACGGTTATTTGTAAAAACGACGTATTATATAGTTTCACACGACGAAATAATGTAGTAATCGACGTCATTATAAATTTATCACGACGGTAATTAACTAACGACGTGGTTAGTCGTTTCAAATGACTCAATAAATAAAGAACCGACGTGGTTAGATATTTCAAACGGCACAAAATTAGTTAAACAGTTTTATACGCAGTGCATCATACAAACAAAATCCTGTTAAGGAGACTAACCCTGGATTGTAAGGCATCATGAAAATCTGTTCACCATCTGTCTTCTGATTCGACTGGCTACAATTCGTGATTTGTCAGTTAGTGACCCAGCGTTGGCACTAACTTGAGCAGGGTCGATAAAGACAACCATGTTGAGCATATTTGCTACTTTCAAATGATCATATAAGAACCTAAATATATAAAACAAGGTATATAAAGAAGTCAGCACAAAAAAGACACGACGGTTATTTATAAAAAACGACGTATTATACAATTTCACACGACGAAATGAAATAGAAATTGACGTTATACTTAATTTATAACGATGGTACATAACTAACGACGTGGTTAGTAGTTTCAAACGATGCAATAAATAAACCACCGACGTCTTATGCTATAATGATTTTTTTTTTCAACACAAATTTGAGTGTGAAATAAATATTTGATAAGGACAAACCTCATATATACTGCAAGCACAGTAGCCCCAATTTCTTCCATGCCTGCTAAGTGTGTAATATCTTCAGGCAAGACGAAGGTACTGCGATCTGCACCAAACACCTCCTTCCCAATTGTAAAGGTCATGATCTTCTCCTGAGGCTTTAGTGTGGTTTCCACATAACGACAAAGGGATTGTAAGGAAGATGGCACCTCCACCTTTGAATAATCAGCTACTTCAATACCTTGTTTAAAGAAATAAAGCAAAATAAAATGACGTGGTAATTCAATAAACACGAAAGGGTTAAAGAAAACAACGTCATCTGATAATAATTTAAATGATGGTAACAAAAGACCATCGTGCTGAATACTTTATTACGTCATAGGAAACAAATTACGACGTCTAATTTGAAAACAAACGATGGTTTAAAGAAACTATCGACGTCTGAAATTTGAAAAACAAATAAAAAAGGCAAAGTTATGAGAATATACCTTTTCATCATGCTTTTCTTCATCTTCTTTTTTTTCTTCTTTATTTTCTTCATCTTTTTTTCTTCTTTATTCTCTTCAACTTTTTTTTCTTCTTTCTTCTCTTCATCTTGATTTTCTAAATCCCCAGATTTTTGTTTTAAGTAAAAAAGAAATATATAATATATATATAAGACAGATTGTATAGAAAGTAAAAAAATTAAATCAAAACGTCGTGGTAAGGCATAGCTTAAGACGGTATGTAAAAATTATGGACGTCTTAAAATTATTAAACGATGGTAAATAATAAACGTCGTGGGGATTCATATGTTACGTCAGTAAGGACTAAAACCGTCGTCTAAATCACCACAAAAGTTTTCAAAAATAACGACGTCTAATGGCGTGTAAAACAAGTAAACTAAATACGACGTTGTATTGAAATACAAACGATGGTTTATTAATAAAATCGTCGTGGTATGTATTTCAAACGACGGTTTGCTTCATAATAACGACGTCTAATAGCTCTTTTAAAAAACAGAGAATTCAAAGTTCAGATATGTTACCATTTCTTCCTGCTTTTCCCCATTTTTGGCAGTATCATCCTCAAAATGTAGGGATCTCACATCCCCAGAGCAGCTTGCTTTGTCAGACATTGGATTTTTGGGACTTTGCTCTAGACCTTGGTTTTGACAGGGGCTAGTTTTCGGTTTAAGCATGCTTGGATCAAAATTGGGGATGAGTTGGGAAAGCTGACTCAGTAAATGTTCCCTCTCAGCCTCTACCAATTGCTTGGTTCTAGCCTCCATCCTTAAAGTCTCTTCCCTTGATCTAGCTTCCATCTTCTTAGTCTCTTCTTGAAGGACAATTCTTACACTTTCCTTCAATTGATCGGCAAACTTTACCCTCTGTTGTCTAGGTAAATTGAAGTATTGCCTAGGGGAAATCCCAGCACCTAACCCTCTTACTCTCCCTGGATGCTCGGGACCCAAAGCCAAGGTCAACACATCATTACTGCCAGATACACTGAGACTGCCTTCAGCGACTTGTTTTTGCAATTCATCCTAAAACAAAGACATATAAAAAAGTCAGCACAAGAAAACACACGACGGTTATTTATAAACAAACGACGTATTATATAATTTCACACGACGCAATAACATAGAAATCGACGTTATAATATATTTATAACGACGTTACTTAAAGAACGACGTGGTTAGTTGTTTCAAACGACGCAATAAATAAACCACCGACGTCTTATGCTATAATTACAAAAAACAGAGTAGCGATTCCAAATTCGGACATGTAACGACGTTTTTAAAACATCTCGACGTAGTAATATATTCAAACGACGCAATAAATAAAACACCGACGTCTTATGCTATAATTACAAAGACAGAGTAGTGATTCCAAATTCAAACCTATAACGACGTTTTTTAAAACATATCGACGTAGTAATATCATTCACACGACGGTAAATATAACATAAGACGTAATAAGAATTATCAGGGCAATACAGAGTTTAATAAAAATTTAAAACAGAGTGAGTAGGCTTACAATTAATTTTGCTTTCTCTGCCACCTTTGGATCAGGATGTTACCATCTTTGTCTTGTCTAGCTTTCTTCCATAAGGTAGATCGATCAATTTCTACCCCAGGCATGGTTTCCTCCAATTGATCCTCCAAACCAACATATCCTTTTCGAGACAATCGATGATTGTACTCAAGTTTCTCCCTAATCTTTGAATGTTGAGAATGCACAGACACAAATTCTTGGGATAACCTTGAAGCCACAAAGGCATCCCATGCTGCTTTCTCTATGAATTTATATAGTTCAGGGGGTTGGCTTAATTTCTCCTTCCATTTCTTGGCAGCAGAAGATAACACCAGGTTCTTGCCCCCTTGACCTACCACAAAAGCCATGTCAACGGCTTCCCAAATATGCTCCTTTATATCCTTGGGGATTTTAGCCCATTTCTTGTCCACAAGTGGGAATTTGGAGCGTGCCAACACACCAATGTAAGATTGCATCTCAGTATGTGCAGGGCCACATCCTTTCCCCCTTTTATTGTACTCAACAACTGGCTTGATTTTCTGAAATTTTCTCTTCACAACAAGAGGCATTGTGCTCATACCTCAACCTGACTTTGAATCCTCAGAAATTGTTGTCGTGCTGGCTGGTTCTGTCTCAGCAGATGAAACAAACTTCATCTTCTTCAAGGACTTGTCTTGAGGAGTTACCATTCCAAGCTCCTTAGCTCCATTTTTTTTCGAGCCAGAGTCCTTACTTTGGTCTTGAGAAACCATGGTTACAAACAAATCAAACTTGCAAGTGAAAATATTTCAGGAAAAAATTAAGAACACAAACGACGGTTATTCATAAAACACGACGTATGATAAGATTTTACACGACGCAATAACATAACATCAGACGTAATAAATGTTTAAAACGATGGTACTTAAACAACGACGAAACAATATAAAAGAAGACGTAATAAGAAATTATTACGGCGATATTTACACTCCGTCGTGATATTTAAATTCAAACGACGTTAATATTAATATAACGTCGTGGTATTAAAATTAACACGACGTGAATAATAAGATACCGTCGTCTATATAAGATTCCAAACCCTTCTTTCTTTGTCTGTGAATGTTTGATTGCAGGTTTGATTTCTCTGAACCATGGTTTTTGTTTTTCCTAATTTGATAAAATACAAAGACAAAGAAAGAAGGTTTTGGAATCTTATATAGACGACGGTATCTTAGTACAACGTCGTGGTATTAACATTCACACAATGTGAATAATAAGATACCGTCGTCTATATAAGATCCCAAACCCTACTTTCTTTTCTTTGTATTTTATCAAATTAGGAAAAACAAAAACCATGGTTCAGAGAAATCAAACCTGCAATCAAACAAGCAATAAAAAAACGACGGTCATTTTAAAAACAACTTAGATCAATTTTCAGACGACGCTAGGGTGACTGATGAACCGTCGTGGTCTACATATTTAACCACGTAAATAAGAAGCTACCGTCGTCTTATTTAGTTGAAGTAGTTGTGTTCAAAGTTGGAAACTTTCCCTCTTTGTCTGTATATTTTATCAAACTTGGAAAGAATTAAAATGATTTTGGCCAGAAAAAAGGTAAAAAGATTTTCAAAACAAAAACCGTATGAGCATGCAAAACAGCAACAAAAATGGTGAGAAATGAAAGCTTACCTTTTGCGTGCAATGAAAGCTTCCTCTCGGAGTTTGGTGTTTAAGTTCAGAGAAGACGACGGAGACGAGAGAAGACGATGAGATACACTGACAGTTCTCTGACGAGGAAAAAAGACGAAAAGTTTTCTCTCGGAGATTGAAATTTTTTATCGGGTTTGGAAACAGTGCATGTGTAAGTCAGGTAGACGAAAAGTTGAATATATACACAAACCGTTTCGTACAAATAAGACGGCGGTTTACAAAGAACGACGACGTATAAATAAAAAACTACGACGATAATTTGAACTTAGGACGTGGTAAATAAATACGACAATAGTGTTGTAGGTACCGTCGTAGTAATCTCAAAATAAAAGTCGATAAATTAATATCTCGCGTCATGGTACAAGGATTTAACACGTCGTTTTTTTAATATACCGACGTGGATTTTTATAATATACGACGTATATTAAATAACAACCGACGTTGATTTTAAAATTAAACGGCGGTTTGTGTGTAATGACCGCCGTGGGTTTTAAAAATTTATTGTATAAATTTGTCGCTTTCTTTTAGTTTCAGTTTTCATTTAGGGTTCCAAGTTCTTCCTCTCTCACAGACACTCTCTCTCACCTCTCAAAGACAATAATTTGGATGTCTTTCTCAAAGAGAAATGGAGCTTACTCTCCAACAAATCTATGTCCACAAGAAGAAGCTTGTCATCTAGACTTCTCACTTCCGTGATCAGGCCTGATAGGAGACTTAGTGCTTCTGAATACTCCTTGCTTTCCATCAAAAGAGATGCAAGCCTGGCCTCCACTCGCTGTCGAAGGAAAGTTCGCTTCTCAACACGGGTCCGCTGCGCCATTTCTTTGCAAAGGGAAATGTAAAGATCAGATGTGCCTGATCCTCTGCTCGATTTTCTTGGCTAAGAAGATCCGTCATATTTGTGATAGCCTGTTCCTTTATCCGTAGAGCTTCAGACGAAGAAGATGAGTTTTCAAGAATGCGATAAAGAATAGAAATGGCTTCAGATGGCCACTAAAGCCTGAGCAATCGAATTTGTAAAGACATTGTCAATGCTTTGAACTATCCAAGTCCTGCAGAAAGAGAACAGACCAAATTTGAAACAACGACGGTTTTTTGTTCTATCGTCGTGTTTTTTGTCGTCGTAGTATATTATAGTAAGATGGCGGTAGGTTTATAATTACCGACGTAGATTATTTTTTGTTAACGTCGTTAAGTGTAATATAACCGACGTGGATTTTATTTTTTAATTATAAATAGAGTTTTTTTTCCCGAGGAAATTTAAAATGACGGAAATTAATGTTCTAGAATTTGTATGTTTGGGTCACTGATTTAAATTAAATACGAATATAAAAACGACGGTTTTTTGTTCTACCATCGTCTTTTTTGTTGTAAGATGGTGGTAGGTTTATAATTTCCGACATCTTTAATTTCTACGTCAGTTACTTAATTGATTTTGTCGTTGATTTTTTGCTCTGAGACTAAGACAACGCAATATATTTGTTTCGCGACGTGGATTCTTTTTGTTAAATGTCGTTAGGTGTAATATAACCGACGTGGATTTGATTTTTTAATTATAAATAGAGTTTTTTTTTCCGAGTTCTTTCAGTTTTAGTTTTCAATTACAGTGCGTTATAAATAGAGTTTTTTTTCCAGAGGAAATTTAAATGACGGAAATTAATATTCTAGAATTTGTAAAGTTTCTTGTTTGGGTGACTGATTTAAATCAAATACGAATATAAAAACAACGACGGTTTTTTGTTCTACCCTCGTCGTTTTTTGTCATAAGATGACAGTAGGTTTATAATTTCCGACGTCTTTAATTTCTACGTCATTACTTAATTGATTCTATCGTTGGTTTTTTGCTCTGAGACTAAGACGACGCAATATATTTGTTTCGCGACGTGGATTCGTTTTGTTAAACGTCATTATGTGTAATATAACCGACGTGGATTTGATTTTTTAATTATAAATAGATTTTTTTTCATGAGTTCTTTCAGTTTTAGTTTTCAATTAGGGTTTCAACTCCTTCTTGCCCTTTCCTCTGTCTCACCTCACCTCTTAGGAGGCAATTGTTTGAATTTTGGTGTGTGTGTATGTTTGTGTATCTAATTCACAAACATACACACATCACCAATTTTCAAAAATTGTCTATCTGATTGCAAATCTGTGGCTGCCGTCGTGAAATTTTAGGAGGCAATTGTTTGGATGTTGATGTGTGTGTGCGTTTGTGTAGATACACAAACACACACATCATCAACTTCCAAAAAATTGTCTCTTTGATTGCAAATCTGAGGCTGCCGTTGTCAAATTTCAGAGGCAATTTTTTGGATGTTAATGTGTATGTGCGTTTGTGTATCTCAAAGACACAAATACACATACATCATTAACCTCTAAAATATTGTCTTTCTGGTAAGATTATGATGAGGAACAGAGTTCCATTTGGTAAGATTTTGTAACCCTTGGGATCTCAGAAAAATGTGATTATGTCGGTGGTTTTCTATATAAACCGTCGTGGTTATTTCAATTCTTGTCATTAAGTTGATCTACCGACGTAGGATAACAAAATCCAAGAAATAAATTGTTTAAAAAAATTCTTATTAAGACGACGGTTTAAATATAAGGTATGACGTATAAAGTGAATAAATACGACGTTAAATTTTATAATACGTCGTTAAATGAAAAACCCCAACGTGGTGAGAGTTAAAGATACCGTTGTAGAACTATACGAGAAAGACGTCGATATATTTATCTTTGCCGTAGTTGTACATTAATTTAATACGGCGGTATTTTGTATTATACCGCCGTGGATTTATTTGTAATTATACGGCGCCTTATACGAAAACTTGGTCATGTTAATTTCTGAGTAAAAACGGCGGCTTTTTTGACATCGTCGTCTATACTTTCTACGTCGGTCTATTCATAACTTCTGCCGTTCTTTGTTGGCTTAGAGTTTAGTCTGCGGAAATCCCATTTCAATAAGACGTTGGTTTTTTAATTAGGTGCGTCGTCTTTTATGAACAACCATTGGAATCTCCATTTTTTAGGTGTCTAAGGTGTTATTACACGGCGGTTTTATAGAACCGTCGTCTTTTAAAAAACAACGACGGTTTTCCCTTAGACCGTCGTTTTTTTCTGGTCGTCTTTGTCACTTTTGTAGTAGTGCTTGTATATGTGAAGTTCAGCAGTTTTTATTTTCTGTTTCTGCAGATAGTTGGCTATAACTAACATGGACTCTTCCTACTTTCACATGGACTACATAGCACAGAATTCCCAATTCCCGACCCCGGTTTTGGCAGACCAGCCTAATCACAAACCAAGGTAGCTAGCTAGGATGTAATATAATAAAAAGTGTGGATAACACCAATCCTGGAATTCAATGACTTCAAAATCTTCTAACATCTTACTCATAATCCGTAATTTATAAGAAAATGACAAAGGGCAGGCATACCTTGTCGTCCGAGTGAAGTTGTATTACAAATGGCAAAAGCAACTGAATCCACCTTTAGTAGTGTTAAGCCCACACTTCCCTCCTGATTCCACACAACGGTTACATTGATCATCATCAATCTCCAAGTCCAATTCAGATTCCCCATCTACTGCTTCGCCAATAGTCATTTGATTAGCCTCTAGAGCCACAACAGCTGTTCTAAAAACCGGAACAATGACCCCATTTTCACAAGCGCCATTAGCAACTGGATCACTTGGGGGACTTTGTGTGGCATACGAAACAGTGATGTTACCATTGTTCGCACTGCAAACTTGGGAACTAGAAGTAAGCCCTGGGACACTTGTATTGCACCCGTGGTAAAAGGTCAGGTTTGTAACCTCAGAAGAATAACTAAACAGAGAGAAGTTGATGTTGGTGTTGACATAAGTACGAGGACAGATAGTTTCCCAATAGTCCTGCCTAGCAACTGTAACAGACGAAGCAATAGAGTTCATTTTAAGAATTCTATAATTGATATTTGACATGTTGATCATGGGGGTATTGTCTACGTATTTGACCTCGAACCCTGGAAGACCATAGTAATTAGCCCAGTTTACTCCCCAGAAGGGGTACGTGATGCCTCCAACGCCACCGCAGTTAATATCTTCACCGCAATTTGCGTATTTTTCATTGTCTTGGCCTAGACTTAACTCAACTTTGACCGAAGAAAGGAAGTGATCAAAAGCAAAGGAAACAACGATTGAAGCAGTAGGGGATGCATATTTGTTGGGAAGGCTCAGGGTGAGAGAAACCAATACAGATTCAAAAATAGAAAAAGCGACATGGAAGCAGCAGGGGATGCATATTTGGTTTTCAGTTGTAGGCCTTTGAAATATTCAACGAATGGGACATAAGAGCATCTCTAGCGCCAGACCCAAACTGGGGGAAAGGCAGCCCTGGCGAGCCCAAGACACCTCCAGCGCAGCAGATGCAGCCCAGTTTCGTGGTGGGTCCCACCAGCCCGGGAGAGCCCAAGGGCAAGTCTCGCCTGGGCTGAAGCCCGAGTCTTGTGACGTCAGCGCTGGCGTCACGCTGACGCCAGCGCACGGTAATTCAAATTTTTTTACTGCGCCAACGGTAAAAAAATTTGACTTCCATGCACTAGCGTCAGCGTGACTCCAGCGCTGACGTCAGCGTGACGCCAGCGCTGACGTCACACCTGATAGCCTCCAACGGGCATTTGCCACATGGCGCGACAGGGACTCTCGGATGGTTTTCTTTTCCAGAAATCCGACGGTCCTCGTTTTTTTGCCTAAAAAAATTGCAAAAAAATTCGAAAAAATTCTGAAATTTTTTTTAAAAAAATACCCAAAAATTCTGTATTTTTTCCCTATAAATACCTAACCATTTTATTTACTTTCCACACTAAATCTTCATACAATTTCTTCTCCATCCAATATTTTTTACTCTCCACTCACATTATTCACTTTCCACACCAATTCTCCATACAAACTTTTCTCCTTCCAATATTTTTTATCTCCACTCACATTTTCACTTCCACACCAATTCTCCATACAAACTCTTCTCCTTCCAATATTTTTACTCTCCACTCACATTTTTCTACTACTTTCCATTTGTATAAAAAAAAACAAATGGCATCTTCTGTCGAAATCGGAGGCTCGTGGTCAACGAATGAAGATATTGCGTTGTGTCAATCTTGGGTGAAAATTAGTCATGACCCTATCACGGGCAATGAGATGAAGTTTCATCACATGTGGAGCAAAATTCATGGAGAATTTTGTCAAAGATCGGGTTCTATTCGGACCGAAATGGCCTTGTCTAGTAGATGGAAACTTCTGAATAAAGAGTTAGGGAAATGGAGAAATGCCTTGACAAAAGCAAAGGCGAACATTCGAAGCGGTCAAAATTTGACCGATGAGGTAAAATATTTATAATTGCCATTTTAATCAATTCAATGTCACTTTTTTTTTATTGCATATTCTATTTGTTTTTCTTGCATAATATATATATTTTTTTTTTGGTGCTCCTTTAATTTGTCTATATTTTCTTGCATAATCAATTTATTTTTGCATTTCAAAATAGTTTATATTTTCTTGCATAATAATTTTTGTTTCTTGCACTTCCAATTATTTATTTTTAATAGATCATACAAGCACAAATGTGGTTCGGTGCCATGGGGCAAGGCAAAAAATGTTTCATGCATTTCCATTGTTGGGAAATTGTGAAGGATTGTTCCAGATTCAAAAATTATTCCCACCGGTCAGTTGGTTGTGATGAATGAGACGCCACTCCACGATTCGACATCAACCGATTCGCCATTGGACTCTCCAATGGAAACGGAGTCACCATTTGTGCCACGTCCGCCGAGACCTATTGGGAGAAAGCGGCAAAGGCCAAGAGAAGGGGCACTTCGACCAATGAATGTGTACAGTTATTGGAGCAAATAGCTAAGAGCACCTCACTAAGAATGGAGAGAGACTTGAAAAGAGATGAAATGGGACGTGGCACGAGAGGAAGCATTTGTTATTCAACAGCAGAAGGCACAAGAAAAAGACATAGATGATAGAGAGATGAAAATCATGGCCATGGATACGAGCCATATGTCTCCCGAAACAAAGGCCTATTGGAAGCTACGACGAAGAGATGTGATGAGAAGAAAACTTTTCCATGACGACGGACCTAGCAATACGGATTGGTTAAATGATGAAAACCATTAGGTTGTATTGAAACACCTTTGCCATATGTTGTATTGTTGTATTATCCTTTAATTTGTTGTATTGTTTCCTTTTTATTCAATAAAAAAAGCATTAAATAAATGACTTTTTATTAAAAACATTTGAGCATCAAACAAATATTAATTAAAAAAAACCTTCATTTATTGCAAACAACACACAAAAACAAACCATACATAAAAGCATAATAATAATAAAAAGCATAATTCCAAAAAAACACACACACAAAATAAAGCTAATTAAAAACAAAGCATAATTCCAAACAAAGCACTAATCTTGACTTCATCCATTGTGATTGCCTTTCATCTCCCACAAGTGCTCGACCAAGTATCTCGTGAACATATGTAGATTGCATTTCTTCATACCGATCAATCATGGGGTTGTTGAATTGACCATACCGAAATAACAGTTCGGGCTCTAGGGGTAGTCCATTTGGTCCAATCGGCCTTTCATATATTCTTGTCAATGACGTGTTCATGGGATCGGGTTCAAACACCTCTGGAGCATCGTAGTCACACTTATCCTCCACAATCATGTTGTGGGAGGGTGATGCAAGTCATCATAATACTCTGCATCACCTCCTCATCTAGCATCCGAGCAGCACCCTAATAATTGCCCAACGAGCTTGCAAGATACCGAAACACCTCTCCACGTCTTTCCTGTAACCTTCTTGAAAGGAAGCAAACCTTCTTTCCTTCTCGGATTGGGGATTCGGAATTGTTTTCACGAATGTCGTCCACCTAGGATAAAATTCCGTCAGCAAGGTAGTACGCACCAAGTATACGGTATTGTTGATTTGGTACGTGACCTGGGGGGAATGACCTCGCAATACCTCGTCGAACACCGGGAATTGACCAAGGACATTAAGGTCATTTTGAGATCCGGCAACCCCGAAGAAGGCATGCCAAACCAACAGTCGAATGAAGCTACGGCCTCCAAAATTATACTTTTTTGGCCCTTCCGATTCCCGTACTCTCCTTGCCAAGCAGTAGGACAGTTCTTCCCCTGTCAGTGCATGCAATCGATGCTTCCAATCATTCTGGGAAACCTCTAGCCTCGCCTTTTTGTAGAAGCCGTTGCAGGTCCCTCGGCGTGGGTTTGCGAAGGTACTCCCTCGTGTACAAATTTTCCACTACATCACAGAATCTCACCAAGCACTCTAGGATAGTAGATTTTCCATCCTTTGCAATCTCATCCACTGCTCTGCAGATGCCCCATAAGCAAGCATCGCAAAGCAGCTGTAAGTTTTTGCTCCAGGATAAGACCCAAAGCTCCAACAGCATCATGCTTTTGAATGAAGTATGTGTCGTAATTACAAATATCATGCATGATTTTTTGGAACAAATGTGGCTGCATTCTATATCTTGAAACTTAGAAGCAGGAGGATATAACGAATTTGGGATAAAATAATCCTCCATGAGATTCTTACCCGAGACTCCCTACGTCTGTCACATTTGGGGCACGACGACGACGGTGTTGCCTTAATTGACCATCATACACACCGCTGCTGCAAGCATTTGTTCCTCTTCTTCATCGGCGTCCCGATCTTCTTGAGCACGTACGCCGGATTTCTTCCCTTTTTCTGTTGCCTCTCAACATACCCTCGACAAGTTTGACATTGAGAGTAGAATGTGTTTTGTAAAATCTGAGAAATGAAGGAATAGATAAGAGATGGTGAGAGGTATGAGTTGATGGAGTAATTTATAGAGGGATTTAGAAGATAGAGATGACATGCGGCACAATTTTAGAGGATGAAAATCTTATATGAAATATGAGATTATAATTTTTAAAAATATTTGAAAATCTTATCTGACATGGGACACGTGGCACAATTTTAGAGGGTGAAAATCTTATCTGAAATTGAGATTATAATTTTTTTTTAAATATCTGAAAATCGTATATGACATGTGACACGTGGCACAATTTTAGAGGGTGAAATCTTATCTGAAATCTGAGATTATAATTTTTTTTAAATATCTGACATGGTACACGTGGCACAATTTTAGAGGGTGAAATATTATCCGAAAATTTAATTACAAAAGATTATATCAAAATTAATGGTTTGAAGTATAAAAAAAATAGGAAATAAAGTACAATGAATAGTATTGCCTTAGACTTGCCCTAGACTTTGCCTTCATGGGTGGAACCACAAATCAAAGGCTGACACTATTCACGTGAATAGTGGCAGCCCTTGCTTGCCCTTGCCTTAGACTTAGCCCTTATGGGTGGAAGTGCTCTAAGACTTTCGCATTTTCATAGATACATGGTTCTGCCAAGATTTCAATGGTGGATCTTTTGAATATTTTTTTTTCGACCAACTAGCTTGTGGTGGTACTCCTGCTTTCAAAATTAGAAAAGATACAAAGTTGCTGAAAACACAGAGAGGATTCCAATCTGTTGCGTCGTAGGCTTGAGCATATCCGTGAGAATGGGATGGATACACTCCACTCGAAGGGGAGAGTGGCTGCAAACAAAGTTTCTAAATAATTTCATAATATACTTTTTATCTTATACAAAAACAGTAGAATTAATGAAAACAGCTTTCATTCGAGTTTTCGGTTAATCAAAAACGGTTTCATTTTCACCAAGCCAACTTCTTTCAATTCAACTGGCATTTCCTAATACAAGAGATCTTCTAATGAAACTAATTGCCTTAGTCCATTCAGATGGTTGGGATGTGGTCACAGGTCTTCTGCAGCTATTGTAGGAGAAAACAACAAAGGCTTTGGTGCAATTTGCAAGAATGAAGGGGTCCTTCCAACATCTCTACAACTTTGCTCATTGATGGCCTAACAGAAGGGAGGGTTGAATGCACCACAGACTTACTAATATCATCTTTCTTGCTACTTCTTTTTCCTCCTCAGATATATCCGGATCCCCAAATATATTTTCATCCTTATCTAGCTCTAGATCTTTATAAACATAATGTGGAAACATTTCACTCGTATGAGACACTCCCGAATCCAAATTCTTTTTTGCTCCAACCATTTCAAGAACCAACATCCCGTAGCTGTAAACATCAGATTTGTGAGATACTCCTCCAAAGTTCCGACTAAACACTTCTGGTGCAATGTATCCTGCAGTTCCTCTTGTACCCATCATTGATATAATACTGTCCTTCGTTTTGCATAGTTTGGCTAGGCCAAAATCAGCAACTTTCGGGCAAAAATATTTGTCCAAAAGAATGTTCTGTGGCTTGATGTCAAAATGCAAAATTCTTGTGTTACATCCACAGTGTAGGTATTCTAGTCCTCGCGCAATACCAACTGCAATTTCAGATAGTGTTTTCCATTCTAAGCGAAAATTTGCCATTCCAGATCCGTGCTTATGTATGAATTATCCAGAGATCATTAGGCATGTATTCATAAATCAAAGCTCGTTTGTCCCCTCGTAACAGAATCCAGAAAGAGTGACTATGTGACATGGAGGTTCTACCAATGCTAGCAACTTCATTAATAAAATCTTCTCCTCCATTACCCTTGGACTCGCTTAGGACTTTGACCGCCACCAGAAGCCCATCAGGTAGCCTGCCTTTGTACACAGTTCCATATCCACCTTTACCTATTTTGTCTCTGAAAGAGTCTGTCATTTTCATGACATTTTCATAGGTATACCGCTTGGGAGTAAGCGATCCATAGTTCCTTATAAATGCCTCAACATCAAACACATCCCTCTTATCTCTCTTGAGGAAGGCCATTATTCTTTCCTTGATATGCATATAGTAAAAAAAAGGATTATGAAAATCAACCGAGCAGCACCCCAATGCCTTCTCCTGAAACAATCACAAGATAGAGAAATGTAAATCAATAAATGAATATGTGTATAATCCTTGATTAAAAAAAGAGACCATGCCAAACAGACATTTTGTAGTTACATGTTGCTAATTTCACTAAATCTAGTCACTTTGTTGCCAAATGTTCACAATTTGAGAACATGGCTTTTTTTTTTTTTTTCCTCTCTATAACTTATTAAAATATCATTAATCAAATTAAAATCAATAAGAATCCGTGTCGTTTTAATTTGACTGTGGTATTTCATAGCAGGAAAGCAAAGTAGGTTCGCAAAACTAAAAGACGATAAAGTTTTGGATACGGATCGTCAAAAACACTACGTAAAAAATTTCCAGAAATTCCTAATTCACGACGGCTTACTGTTGCTATCTTTCTAAATCCCACCTGTGAAACAAAAAATATAAAGTCAAGTCAATTCCTAGTTAATTATCACTGGTAGTCTCCGGTTTGAACTTTCTTTGTAATTAATGGCGTGTTGTAAAAAGATTCTCTTTATTATAATTTTAGACTATTATTTGTATTAAAAAAATATACGAAAATAAGAA
Source organism: Prunus armeniaca (assembly GCA_903112645.1). Classification (NCBI taxonomy): domain Eukaryota; kingdom Viridiplantae; phylum Streptophyta; class Magnoliopsida; order Rosales; family Rosaceae; genus Prunus; species Prunus armeniaca. The sequence goes on along the minus strand of CAEKDK010000005.1, from coordinate 7,076,211 downwards.
AAAATTTAAACTTCAAGGACGTATGCTGTGGAATATGGTACCTGAAAAGTCACACACCCCATCCCACAAAGGCAAACGGGCCGGTTCGTAGTATGGGGGTCAAACCACAGCCCGTTTTAAAAATTAGGACATTTAGCGCATTCCTTTCATAAGGGTTGGTATAGTTAACATAAAGCCTTCCATGATCGCTTCCTGAAACAGCGACCTGTTGGCACCGAGCTTCGCAGCCGCGGTCTTGAGAATCGGCACTGTAGTTTCAATCTTACACTTTACACCGCTCATAATCTGGTCGATCGGGACCGTCCCGATCAAGTAATAAGAGTCTTGGAAAGGCAGATTGACGTTGCAGTGAAACCATTCTCGGCTTGGGGGTAATGGTAGAGGAATTACAGCCGTAGAAAATGGACACCTCCACGTCGTCGTTCTCATTGTAGGCGAAGAACTCGGATTTGATAGTTGTGTTGGCGAGTTTGTCTGTGCATGTCGAGTTCCAGAGGTCTGAGCGGACTAACCTTAGATTTTTGTGAACTGGGTTGAGTTCGAGAACTCGGTACCTCAGCGACATGATGGTCAGCTCGGGCGAGTCGTCCACGCAGCTGATGTGGAACTCCGGTGGACCACAATGGGCAGGGCGCGCCCCTCCGGTGAACGGATATGAGAGGCCTTGGAGCGGGCCACAGGCGAAAGTCTGGGAGCAGACCGGTGTTTCCTTTGGCTGGATTTCCTTATTCCGTGTTTCCTCAGACGAAAACGATGTCGTGGCGTCCACGGAGTAGAAGAAGAAGAGGAGAAGGAGGAGGGTGAGGATGGGAGAGAGGAGGATTGGGTGCATTTTGGACGGGGGTGGGAGTGTTGTGGGCTTGCTGGTAAATGCCAATAGAGATTAATACAGGTTTGATGAAGAACGCGTTGATTAACTACAACTTGACTTGAGGTCTTGGACTGCCGGTCGTCTCTCTCTTTTTATGTGGTTATAAAATTACGAAATCTTCCCAGTTTTATTTGACGAGTTATATTCATTAGAGCATCGCGTGGGGGCTCTCTAATGGGACAAAAGCTTGCAATTTCTATTCCTTAGCAGCATGAAGGAAATAACAAGTTGTCTACCGTGAAGAAATTGGTGGAGGAAAATAGGTAATAGGAATTAAAGATAATTATTTCTCAATAAAATTGTAATTATCAAATACAATAACAAAGTACATGAAATAAGGTAATTAACAAACACAAATAGAAAATACTAACACTTTAGCGAGTGTGGCTTGTAAGAATTGTAAGTCCTAAAGACAAATTCGCCCATACCTTGGCTCCCAGTTCTATAGGCGTCTATCTCCCAAGATTCAACAATTGATATCCAAATTGAAGTACTGCAATTTACAGACTCCGTGTGAATGATAAGTTCATATTTCCTATATTTGTATATCTCTTATATTTCGGTTTTGTAGGGGAAGTAATTAAAAATAGCATTATTACCTTACTTTCCTTATTTTCAGTATTATGCGATGTTGGAAGGTGTTGACTCTGAAAATCCGACTTTTTGAAAGACTTTAGCTCATAAGCAATTGAAGGGAGAAGAAAAATCTAAGAATTGGAGGATCATTGTGTCAAGGTTCATACCTTTTATACAAGCCAAATGCCCATGACTAGCAAGTCATACACAACCTAAGTTGAACATTCTTGCTAAAAATTGCACTACTGTGGAGGAAGGTTGACGATTTTGGTGTAACGACATAATTTCCGTTTTTTTTTTTTTTTTTTTTTTTTTTTTTTTTTTTTTTTTTTTTTTTTTTTTTTTTTTTTTTTTTTTTTTTTTTTTTTTTTTTTTTTTTTTTTTTTTTTTTTTTTTTTTTTTTTTTTTTTTTTTTTTTTTTTTTTTTTTTTTTTTTTTTTTTTTTTTTTTTTTTTTTTTTTTTTTTTTTTTTTTTTTTTTTTTTTTTTTTTTTTTTTTTTTTTTTTTTTTTTTTTTTTTTTTTTTTTTTTTTTTTTTTTTTTTTTTTTTTTTTTTTTTTTTTTTTTTTTTTTTTTTTTTTTTTTTTTTTTTTTTTTTTTTTTTTTTTTTTTTTTTTTTTTTTTTTTTTTTTTTTTTTTTTTTTTTTTTTTTTTTTTTTTTTTTTTTTTTTTTTTTTTTTGGGGAAAGAATAAAAATGATTTTCGCCAGAAAAAAGGTAAAAAGATTTTCAAAACAAAAACAGTATGAGCATGCAAAATAGCAACAAAAATAGTGAGAAATGAAAGCTTACCTTTTGCGTGCAATGAAAGCTTTCTCTCGGATTTTGGTGTTTAAGTTCAGAGGCGACGACGAAGACAAGAGGAAGACGATGAGATACTCTGACAGTGCTCTGACAAGGAAAAAGACGAAAAGTTTTCTCTGGGAGATTGAAATTTTTTCTCGGGTTTGGAAACAGTGCATGTGTAAGTCAGGTAGACGAAAAGTTGTATATGTATACAAAAACCGTTTCATAGTAATAAGACGGCGGTTTACATAGAACGACGACGTATTAATAGACAAACTACGACGTTAATTTGAACTTATGACGTGGTACATAAATACGACAGTAGTGTTGTAGGTACCGCCGTAGTAAACTCCTAAATAAAAGTCGATAACTCAATATCTCGCGTCATGGTAGAAATATTTAACACGACGGTTGTTTTAAATTTACGACGTTTATTTTTATAATATACGTCGTTTTATTGTAATATACCGACGTGGATAACACTAAACTAAAACGACGTATTATTTTTTTCACGACGTGGATTCGTTTTTAAACGTCGTTATGTGTAATATAACCGACGTGGATTTTATTTTTTTATTATAAATATAATTTTTTTCCCTTTTTCTTATAGTTTATTTTTCAAAACAGTGCCTTATAGATATAGTTTTTTTTCCCGAGGAAATTAATGTTCTAGAATTTGTAAAGTTTCTTTTCTAGGTGACTGATTTAAATCAAATAAAAATATAAAACAACGACTGTTTTTGTTATACCGTCGTTGTTCTTGTCGTCTTAAGTAAGAATAAAACGACGTAATGTATTTGTTACCGACGAGGATTATTTTTGTTAAACGTCGTTATGTGTAATATAACCGACGTGGATTTGGTTTTTTAATTATAAATAGGGTTTTTTTTCACGGGTTCTTTCAGTTTTAGTATTCGATTAGGGTTTCAACTTCTTCTTGCCCCTTTCTCTGTCTCACCTCATCTCTTGGGAGGCAATTGTTTGAATGTTGGGTTATCTGTGGCTGATTGCAAATTGATTGCAAATCACCAATTTTCAATAAATTGTCTCTCTGATTGCAAATCTGTGGCTGCCGTCGTGAAGTTTTAGGAGGCAATTGTTTGGATGTGAATGTGTGTGTGCGTTTGTGTAGATACACAAACGCACACACATCATTCACTTCCAAAAAATTGTCTCTCTGATTGCAAATCTGTGGCTGCCGTCGTGAAATTTTAGGAGGCAATTGTTTGGATGTTGATGTGTGCGTGCGTTTGTGTAGATACACAAACGCACACATATCATCAACTTCCAAAAAATTGTCTCTCTGATTGCAAATCTGAGGCTGCCGTCGTCAAATTTCAGAAGCAATTTTTTGGATGTTAATGTGTATGTGCGTTTGTGTATCTCAAAGACACAAATACACATACATCATTAACCTCTAAAATATTGTCTTTCTGGTAAGATTATGATGAGCAACAGAGTTCCATCTTGTAAGATTTCCTAACCCTTGTGATCTCAGAATAATCTGATTATGTCGGCGGTTTTCTATATAAACCGTCGTGGTTATTTCAATTCTTGTCGTTAAGTAGATCTACTGACGTAGGATAACAAAATCCAAGAAATAAATTGTTAAAAAAACTTCTTATTTAGACGACGGTTTAAATATAATGTATGACGTATAAAGTGGACAAATACGACGTTAAATTCTATAATACATCGTTATATGAAAACCCCAACTTGGTAAGATTTAAAGATGTCGTCGTAGAAATACGAGAAAGACGTCGTTATATTTACCTTTGCTGTAGTTGTACATTAATTTAATACGGCGGTATTTTGTATTTTACCGCCGTGGATTTATTTGTAATTATACGGCGCCTTATACGAAAACTTGGTCGTGTTAATTTCCGGGTAAAAACGACGGCTTTTTTTGAAACCGTCATCTTTACTTTCTACGTCGGTCGGTTCATAACTTCCGCCATTATTTGTTGGCTATGATGTTACCTCTTGAAAATCCTATTTCAATAAGACGTCGGTTTTTTAATTAAGTACGTCGTGTTTTATGAACAGCCATTTGAAACTCCATTTTTTAGTTGTCTAATGTGTTATTACACGGCGATTTTATAAAACCGTCGTCTTTTAAAACACAACGACGGTTTTCACTTAGACCGTCGTGTTTTTCTGGTCGTCTTTTTCACTTTTTGTAGTAGTGCTAGTAGGATTAACTTTGTTTCTTAACCTGCTAAGTTTCAAATTTTGATAATTGCTGACTTCTAAATTATTAAAGGCTTTTTCAATTGTCGCTATATATCACTAGAATATGTGTTACTACTGGATATGGATTCAATGTCATAGCAATTGGTTTGAGCAAAAGATTCTAACACTTTGAGACCAACACCCTGGCTCAAGTACGGTTGCATCACATGTGCTCATTTATCATCGGGATCAATAATTATTTGGTATGTGTAGAAGCTTATAGGCCTTGAGGCTTTCCATTACCAATACTATTCATGAATTTTCGAGAAAGGAAATAACATTTGAATTAGTTCTCGATGTTAGATGGTCAAGTTGCTAATCTTAATTATTGATCAAGTTCATATAAACCGTAGTTTAAGTACAACTTCAATCATCAAAAGCATTAACAACTTGAAATATTGTAGGCCACTCATAGAGTGCTAGATTCGATAGCCTTGGAGTTGGGATGAGAACCAGAGGTATCTTCTTCTTCATCACAATCCCAAACTTCTCTGAAAGATCCAGCTCCTCCCCCTGTGGCAATTTCCAGTCAAAGGAATGCAAGAGTGTAGCAAGTGTATATACCATCATTCTCTCAGCCATTGCTGTCCCAACACATATTCTTCTGCCTGACCCGAATGGTAAATAGTTGAAGTCACGTCCACTATAGTCCCATTTGCCACGCAAGAACCTGTTTGGATCAAAATCCAATGGGTCTTCCCAGTTAGAAGGGTCCCTATGAATAGCCCATGCATTAACAAGAACCCTGGAACCCTTTGGAATGGTGTAGCCTCCCACTATGCATGTTTCAATTGGGCAGTGAGGGATTAAAAGTGGCTCGAGTAGGTACAGGAACATAGTTTCTTTCACCACAGCTTGTAGGTATGGTAATTTGGAAATATGAGTTTCTTGTACAATGTTGCCTTTGCCAACTACATCGTCCAATTCTTGCTTGGCTTTTCCCATCACCGCCGGATTGTTCATGGTTTCAGCAAATGCAAACTCAGCTGTGTTGGAGGATGTGTCAGTCCCACCAAGCATCATATCCTGCCCTCAATCATATTGTTAAACATCATGTTAATGTGATAGTTTGTTTACAATTCACATGAAACATGAGAAAGATATATATGCTTACTCTCCACAAGACACGTTATTTTGCTAGACTATTTGGTACCTAAGATTTCAGGAGATTGTGAATTGAACTCAAAGATCACATTAATTTGTCTAAAATTTGGTACCGTAAGATTCTCGTACCCTAAAATTTGTTATGGACACATCCTAATTTTAGTACCCTAAAAATTGTTGTGGACACTCAATTACTCATGGTACCATTATTGTGTTTTTAAACTATACCTTCCCCCTTTGTTGTGGCGCTGAAACGAAGCTTGGATTTGTTATAAAAGTTGCTCACTAAACGAAGTCACTTTTAAAATATTTTGACTATAATCCTTAAATATATATTTTTCCTTTGATACTTCATAGGAAAAACTAATAATTATCCCGAAATAATATTTTCAAATCCCAATTGAATACACCCCTTAAAACTAAACTACAAATCGAACCCAAAAAAAATGACAACCTCATATTTTTCTCAAAAAGTTAAGTTAATCTGGATAAGAAATTGGGAAAACTAACAATCACAAGTTTTACCGAGTATGCTGCCAATCATTTCTTACCTCTTATGATAGTGTGTGGTTCTGGAGGAGCACGCATGCAAGAAGGAAGTTTGTGCTTGATGCAAATGGCCAAAGTATCTTCTGCTTTATATG